>OZ038418.1:3752903-3813903 GCA_964036255.1 Caenorhabditis virilis | reverse complement strand
GAAATTTCATCGAGTTAAACAATTTTTATGCACATTTAAAAATTTAAAAGTTTACCTTATAAAGTGCTGAGCATTAAAGTTTGATAAATCATATCTCAAGAATGACACACAGGATTTTAATGATTTTGGTATCATTCGATAGAGCTTTCCCAGTAGATTCTAATACACTTGAAATTTTGAAATTTCGTGAATTTTTCGTGTAGTTATGCTCGATTAAAGTTTCAAAAATCGGTGTTTTCAAAAATGGTTTTCAGAATAAAAAAATACTCAATTTTGGACGAAACTCATAAATATTGGTATGACTGGATAGGAAATTTTTTGTAGATATCAAAAACATTTTAATTTTTGAAATTTCATCGAGTTAAACAATTTTTATGCACATTTAAAAATTTAAAAGTTTACATTATAAAGTGCTGAGCATTAAAGTTTGATAAATCATATCTCAAGAATGACACACAGGATTTTAATGATTTTGGTATCATTCGATAGAGCTTTCCCAGTAGATTCTAATACACTTGAAATTTGAAATTTCGTGAATTTTTCGTGTAGTTATGCTCGATTAAAGTTTCAAAAATCGTTGTTTTCAAAAATGGTTTTCAGAATAAAAAAATACTCAATTTTGGACGAAACTCATAAATATTGGTATGACTGGATAGGAAATTTTTTGTAGATATCAAAAACATTTTAATTTTTGAAATTTCATCGAGTTAAACAATTTTTATGCACATTTAAAAATTTAAAAGTTTACATTATAAAGTGCTGAGCATTAAAGTTTGATAAATCATATCTCAAGAATGACACACAGGATTTTAATGATTTTGGTATCATTCGATAGAGCTTTCCCAGTAGATTCTAATACACTTGAAATTTTGAAATTTCGTGAATTTTTCGTGTAGTTATGCTCGATTAAAGTTTCAAAAATCGGTGTTTTCAAAAATGGTTTTCAGAATAAAAAAATACTCAATTTTGGACGAAACTCATAAATATTGGTATGACTGGATAGGAAATTTTTTGTAGATATCAAAAACATTTTAATTTTTGAAATTTCATCGAGTTAAACAATTTTTATGCACATTTAAAAATTTAAAAGTTTACATTATAAAGTGCTGAGCATTAAAGTTTGATAAATCATATCTCAAGAATGACACACAGGATTTTAATGATTTTGGTATCATTCGATAGAGCTTTCCCAGTAGATTCTAATACACTTGAAATTTTGAAATTTCGTGAATTTTTCGTGTAGTTATGCTCGATTAAAGTTTCAAAAATCGGTGTTTTCAAAAATGGTTTTCAGAATAAAAAAATACTCAATTTTGGACGAAACTCATAAATATTGGTATGACTGGATAGGAAATTTTTTGTAGATATCAAAAACATTTTAATTTTTGAAATTTCATCGAGTTAAACAATTTTTATGCACATTTAAAAATTTAAAAGTTTACATTATAAAGTGCTGAGCATTAAAGTTTGATAAATCATATCTCAAGAATGACACACAGGATTTTAATGATTTTGGTATCATTCGATAGAGCTTTCCCAGTAGATTCTAATACACTTGAAATTTTGAAATTTCGTGAATTTTTCGTGTAGTTATGCTCGATTAAAGTTTCAAAAATCGGTGTTTTCAAAAATGGTTTTCAGAATAAAAAAATACTCAATTTTGGACGAAACTCATAAATATTGGTATGACTGGATAGGAAATTTTTTGTAGATATCAAAAACATTTTAATTTTTGAAATTTCATCGAGTTAAACAATTTTTATGCACATTTAAAAATTTAAAAGTTTACCTTATAAAGTGCTGAGCATTAAAGTTTGATAAATCATATCTCAAGAATGACACACAGGATTTTAATGATTTTGGTATCATTCGATAGAGCTTTCCCAGTAGATTCTAATACACTTGAAATTTTGAAATTTCGTGAATTTTTCGTGTAGTTATGCTCGATTAAAGTTTCAAAAATCGGTGTTTTCAAAAATGGTTTTCAGAATAAAAAAATACTCAATTTTGGACGAAACTCATAAATATTGGTATGACTGGATAGGAAATTTTTTGTAGATATCAAAAACATTTTAATTTTTGAAATTTCATCGAGTTAAACAATTTTTATGCACATTTAAAAATTTAAAAGTTTACATTATAAAGTGCTGAGCATTAAAGTTTGATAAATCATATCTCAAGAATGACACACAGGATTTTAATGATTTTGGTATCATTCGATAGAGCTTTCCCAGTAGATTCTAATACACTTGAAATTTTGAAATTTCGTGAATTTTTCGTGTAGTTATGCTCGATTAAAGTTTCAAAAATCGGTGTTTTCAAAAATGGTTTTCAGAATAAAAAAATACTCAATTTTGGACGAAACTCATAAATATTGGTATGACTGGATAGGAAATTTTTTGTAGATATCAAAAACATTTTAATTTTTGAAATTTCATCGAGTTAAACAATTTTTATGCACATTTAAAAATTTAAAAGTTTACATTATAAAGTGCTGAGCATTAAAGTTTGATAAATCATATCTCAAGAATGACACACAGGATTTTAATGATTTTGGTATCATTCGATAGAGCTTTCCCAGTAGATTCTAATACACTTGAAATTTTGAAATTTCGTGAATTTTTCGTGTAGTTATGCTCGATTAAAGTTTCAAAAATCGGTGTTTTCAAAAATGGTTTTCAGAATAAAAAAATACTCAATTTTGGACGAAACTCATAAATATTGGTATGACTGGATAGGAAATTTTTTGTAGATATCAAAAACATTTTAATTTTTGAAATTTCATCGAGTTAAACAATTTTTATGCACATTTAAAAATTTAAAAGTTTACATTATAAAGTGCTGAGCATTAAAGTTTGATAAATCATATCTCAAGAATGACACACAGGATTTTAATGATTTTGGTATCATTCGATAGAGCTTTCCCAGTAGATTCTAATACACTTGAAATTTTGAAATTTCGTGAATTTTTCGTGTAGTTATGCTCGATTAAAGTTTCAAAAATCGGTGTTTCAAAAATGGTTTTCAGAATAAAAAAATACTCAATTTTGGACGAAACTCATAAATATTGGTATGACTGGATAGGAAATTTTTTGTAGATATCAAAAACATTTTAATTTTTGAAATTTCATCGAGTTAAACAATTTTTATGCACATTTAAAAATTTAAAAGTTTACATTATAAAGTGCTGAGCATTAAAGTTTGATAAATCATATCTCAAGAATGACACACAGGATTTTAATGATTTTGGTATCATTCGATAGAGCTTTCCCAGTAGATTCTAATACACTTGAAATTTTGAAATTTCGTGAATTTTTCGTGTAGTTATGCTCGATTAAAGTTTCAAAATCGGTGTTTTCAAAAATGGTTTTCAGAATAAAAAAATACTCAATTTTGGACGAAACTCATAAATATTGGTATGACTGGATAGGAAATTTTTTGTAGATATCAAAAACATTTTAATTTTTGAAATTTCATCGAGTTAAACAATTTTTATGCACATTTAAAAATTTAAAAGTTTACATTATAAAGTGCTGAGCATTAAAGTTTGATAAATCATATCTCAAGAATGACACACAGGATTTTAATGATTTTGGTATCATTCGATAGAGCTTTCCCAGTAGATTCTAATACACTTGAAATTTTGAAATTTCGTGAATTTTTCGTGTAGTTATGCTCGATTAAAGTTTCAAAATCGGTGTTTTCAAAAATGGTTTTCAGAATAAAAAAATACTCAATTTTGGACGAAACTCATAAATATTGGTATGACTGGATAGGAAATTTTTTGTAGATATCAAAAACATTTTAATTTTTGAAATTTCATCGAGTTAAACAATTTTTATGCACATTTAAAAATTTAAAAGTTTACATTATAAAGTGCTGAGCATTAAAGTTTGATAAATCATATCTCAAGAATGACACACAGGATTTTAATGATTTTGGTATCATTCGATAGAGCTTTCCCAGTAGATTCTAATACACTTGAAATTTTGAAATTTCGTGAATTTTTCGTGTAGTTATGCTCGATTAAAGTTTCAAAAATCGGTGTTTTCAAAAATGGTTTTCAGAATAAAAAAATACTCAATTTTGGACGAAACTCATAAATATTGGTATGACTGGATAGGAAATTTTTTGTAGATATCAAAAACATTTTAATTTTTGAAATTTCATCGAGTTAAACAATTTTTATGCACATTTAAAAATTTAAAAGTTTACATTATAAAGTGCTGAGCATTAAAGTTTGATAAATCATATCTCAAGAATGACACACAGGATTTTAATGATTTTGGTATCATTCGATAGAGCTTTCCCAGTAGATTCTAATACACTTGAAATTTTGAAATTTCGTGAATTTTTCGTGTAGTTATGCTCGATTAAAGTTTCAAAAATCGGTGTTTTCAAAAATGGTTTTCAGAATAAAAAATACTCAATTTTGGACGAAACTCATAAATATTGGTATGACTGGATAGGAAATTTTTTGTAGATATCAAAAACATTTTAATTTTTGAAATTTCATCGAGTTAAACAATTTTTATGCACATTTAAAAATTTAAAAGTTTACCTTATAAAGTGCTGAGCATTAAAGTTTGATAAATCATATCTCAAGAATGACACACAGGATTTTAATGATTTTGGTATCATTCGATAGAGCTTTCCCAGTAGATTCTAATACACTTGAAATTTTGAAATTTCGTGAATTTTTCGTGTAGTTATGCTCGATTAAAGTTTCAAAAATCGGTGTTTTCAAAAATGGTTTTCAGAATAAAAAAATACTCAATTTTGGACGAAACTCATAAATATTGGTATGACTGGATAGGAAATTTTTTGTAGATATCAAAAACATTTTAATTTTTGAAATTTCATCGAGTTAAACAATTTTTATGCACATTTAAAAATTTAAAAGTTTACATTATAAAGTGCTGAGCATTAAAGTTTGATAAATCATATCTCAAGAATGACACACAGGATTTTAATGATTTTGGTATCATTCGATAGAGCTTTCCCAGTAGATTCTAATACACTTGAAATTTTGAAATTTCGTGAATTTTTCGTGTAGTTATGCTCGATTAAAGTTTCAAAAATCGGTGTTTTCAAAAATGGTTTTCAGAATAAAAAAATACTCAATTTTGGACGAAACTCATAAATATTGGTATGACTGGATAGGAAATTTTTTGTAGATATCAAAAACATTTTAATTTTTGAAATTTCATCGAGTTAAACAATTTTTATGCACATTTAAAAATTTAAAAGTTTACATTATAAAGTGCTGAGCATTAAAGTTTGATAAATCATATCTCAAGAATGACACACAGGATTTTAATGATTTTGGTATCATTCGATAGAGCTTTCCCAGTAGATTCTAATACACTTGAAATTTTGAAATTTCGTGAATTTTTCGTGTAGTTATGCTCGATTAAAGTTTCAAAAATCGGTGTTTTCAAAAATGGTTTTCAGAATAAAAAAATACTCAATTTTGGACGAAACTCATAAATATTGGTATGACTGGATAGGAAATTTTTTGTAGATATCAAAAACATTTTAATTTTTGAAATTTCATCGAGTTAAACAATTTTTATGCACATTTAAAAATTTAAAAGTTTACATTATAAAGTGCTGAGCATTAAAGTTTGATAAATCATATCTCAAGAATGACACACAGGATTTTAATGATTTTGGTATCATTCGATAGAGCTTTCCCAGTAGATTCTAATACACTTGAAATTTTGAAATTTCGTGAATTTTTCGTGTAGTTATGCTCGATTAAAGTTTCAAAAATCGGTGTTTTCAAAAATGGTTTTCAGAATAAAAAAATACTCAATTTTGGACGAAACTCATAAATATTGGTATGACTGGATAGGAAATTTTTTGTAGATATCAAAAACATTTTAATTTTTGAAATTTCATCGAGTTAAACAATTTTTATGCACATTTAAAAATTTAAAAGTTTACCTTATAAAGTGCTGAGCATTAAAGTTTGATAAATCATATCTCAAGAATGACACACAGGATTTTAATGATTTTGGTATCATTCGATAGAGCTTTCCCAGTAGATTCTAATACACTTGAAATTTTGAAATTTCGTGAATTTTTCGTGTAGTTATGCTCGATTAAAGTTTCAAAAATCGGTGTTTTCAAAAATGGTTTTCAGAATAAAAAAATACTCAATTTTGGACGAAACTCATAAATATTGGTATGACTGGATAGGAAATTTTTTGTAGATATCAAAAACATTTTAATTTTTGAAATTTCATCGAGTTAAACAATTTTTATGCACATTTAAAAATTTAAAAGTTTACATTATAAAGTGCTGAGCATTAAAGTTTGATAAATCATATCTCAAGAATGACACACAGGATTTTAATGATTTTGGTATCATTCGATAGAGCTTTCCCAGTAGATTCTAATACACTTGAAATTTTGAAATTTCGTGAATTTTTCGTGTAGTTATGCTCGATTAAAGTTTCAAAAATCGGTGTTTTCAAAAATGGTTTTCAGAATAAAAAAATACTCAATTTTGGACGAAACTCATAAATATTGGTATGACTGGATAGGAAATTTTTTGTAGATATCAAAAACATTTTAATTTTTGAAATTTCATCGAGTTAAACAATTTTTATGCACATTTAAAAATTTAAAAGTTTACATTATAAAGTGCTGAGCATTAAAGTTTGATAAATCATATCTCAAGAATGACACACAGGATTTTAATGATTTTGGTATCATTCGATAGAGCTTTCCCAGTAGATTCTAATACACTTGAAATTTTGAAATTTCGTGAATTTTTCGTGTAGTTATGCTCGATTAAAGTTTCAAAAATCGGTGTTTTCAAAAATGGTTTTCAGAATAAAAAAATACTCAATTTTGGACGAAACTCATAAATATTGGTATGACTGGATAGGAAATTTTTTGTAGATATCAAAAACATTTTAATTTTTGAAATTTCATCGAGTTAAACAATTTTTATGCACATTTAAAAATTTAAAAGTTTACATTATAAAGTGCTGAGCATTAAAGTTTGATAAATCATATCTCAAGAATGACACACAG
This sequence comes from Caenorhabditis virilis, assembly GCA_964036255.1. Classification (NCBI taxonomy): domain Eukaryota; kingdom Metazoa; phylum Nematoda; class Chromadorea; order Rhabditida; family Rhabditidae; genus Caenorhabditis; species Caenorhabditis virilis. The sequence continues at coordinate 3,806,856 of OZ038418.1, read as the reverse complement.
GATTTTAATGATTTTGGTATCATTCGATAGAGCTTTCCCAGTAGATTCTAATACACTTGAAATTTTGAAATTTCGTGAATTTTTCGTGTAGTTATGCTCGATTAAAGTTTCAAAAATCGGTGTTTTCAAAAATGGTTTTCAGAATAAAAAAATACTCAATTTTGGACGAAACTCATAAATATTGGTATGACTGGATAGGAAATTTTTTGTAGATATCAAAAACATTTTAATTTTTGAAATTTCATCGAGTTAAACAATTTTTATGCACATTTAAAAATTTAAAAGTTTACATTATAAAGTGCTGAGCATTAAAGTTTGATAAATCATATCTCAAGAATGACACACAGGATTTTAATGATTTTGGTATCATTCGATAGAGCTTTCCCAGTAGATTCTAATACACTTGAAATTTTGAAATTTCGTGAATTTTTCGTGTAGTTATGCTCGATTAAAGTTTCAAAAATCGGTGTTTTCAAAAATGGTTTTCAGAATAAAAAAATACTCAATTTTGGACGAAACTCATAAATATTGGTATGACTGGATAGGAAATTTTTTGTAGATATCAAAAACATTTTAATTTTTGAAATTTCATCGAGTTAAACAATTTTTATGCACATTTAAAAATTTAAAAGTTTACATTATAAAGTGCTGAGCATTAAAGTTTGATAAATCATATCTCAAGAATGACACACAGGATTTTAATGATTTTGGTATCATTCGATAGAGCTTTCCCAGTAGATTCTAATACACTTGAAATTTTGAAATTTCGTGAATTTTTCGTGTAGTTATGCTCGATTAAAGTTTCAAAAATCGGTGTTTTCAAAAATGGTTTTCAGAATAAAAAAATACTCAATTTTGGACGAAACTCATAAATATTGGTATGACTGGATAGGAAATTTTTTGTAGATATCAAAAACATTTTAATTTTGAAATTTCATCGAGTTAAACAATTTTTATGCACATTTAAAAATTTAAAAGTTTACATTATAAAGTGCTGAGCATTAAAGTTTGATAAATCATATCTCAAGAATGACACACAGGATTTTAATGATTTTGGTATCATTCGATAGAGCTTTCCCAGTAGATTCTAATACACTTGAAATTTTGAAATTTCGTGAATTTTTCGTGTAGTTATGCTCGATTAAAGTTTCAAAAATCGGTGTTTTCAAAAATGGTTTTCAGAATAAAAAAATACTCAATTTTGGACGAAACTCATAAATATTGGTATGACTGGATAGGAAATTTTTTGTAGATATCAAAAACATTTTAATTTTTGAAATTTCATCGAGTTAAACAATTTTTATGCACATTTAAAAATTTAAAAGTTTACCTTATAAAGTGCTGAGCATTAAAGTTTGATAAATCATATCTCAAGAATGACACACAGGATTTTAATGATTTTGGTATCATTCGATAGAGCTTTCCCAGTAGATTCTAATACACTTGAAATTTTGAAATTTCGTGAATTTTTCGTGTAGTTATGCTCGATTAAAGTTTCAAAAATCGGTGTTTTCAAAAATGGTTTTCAGAATAAAAAAATACTCAATTTTGGACGAAACTCATAAATATTGGTATGACTGGATAGGAAATTTTTTGTAGATATCAAAAACATTTTAATTTTTGAAATTTCATCGAGTTAAACAATTTTTATGCACATTTAAAAATTTAAAAGTTTACATTATAAAGTGCTGAGCATTAAAGTTTGATAAATCATATCTCAAGAATGACACACAGGATTTTAATGATTTTGGTATCATTCGATAGAGCTTTCCCAGTAGATTCTAATACACTTGAAATTTTGAAATTTCGTGAATTTTTCGTGTAGTTATGCTCGATTAAAGTTTCAAAAATCGGTGTTTTCAAAAATGGTTTTCAGAATAAAAAAATACTCAATTTTGGACGAAACTCATAAATATTGGTATGACTGGATAGGAAATTTTTTGTAGATATCAAAAACATTTTAATTTTTGAAATTTCATCGAGTTAAACAATTTTTATGCACATTTAAAAATTTAAAAGTTTACATTATAAAGTGCTGAGCATTAAAGTTTGATAAATCATATCTCAAGAATGACACACAGGATTTTAATGATTTTGGTATCATTCGATAGAGCTTTCCCAGTAGATTCTAATACACTTGAAATTTTGAAATTTCGTGAATTTTTCGTGTAGTTATGCTCGATTAAAGTTTCAAAAATCGGTGTTTTCAAAAATGGTTTTCAGAATAAAAAAATACTCAATTTTGGACGAAACTCATAAATATTGGTATGACTGGATAGGAAATTTTTTGTAGATATCAAAAACATTTTAATTTTTGAAATTTCATCGAGTTAAACAATTTTTATGCACATTTAAAAATTTAAAAGTTTACATTATAAAGTGCTGAGCATTAAAGTTTGATAAATCATATCTCAAGAATGACACACAGGATTTTAATGATTTTGGTATCATTCGATAGAGCTTTCCCAGTAGATTCTAATACACTTGAAATTTTGAAATTTCGTGAATTTTTCGTGTAGTTATGCTCGATTAAAGTTTCAAAAATCGGTGTTTTCAAAAATGGTTTTCAGAATAAAAAAATACTCAATTTTGGACGAAACTCATAAATATTGGTATGACTGGATAGGAAATTTTTTGTAGATATCAAAAACATTTTAATTTTTGAAATTTCATCGAGTTAAACAATTTTTATGCACATTTAAAAATTTAAAAGTTTACCTTATAAAGTGCTGAGCATTAAAGTTTGATAAATCATATCTCAAGAATGACACACAGGATTTTAATGATTTTGGTATCATTCGATAGAGCTTTCCCAGTAGATTCTAATACACTTGAAATTTTGAAATTTCGTGAATTTTTCGTGTAGTTATGCTCGATTAAAGTTTCAAAAATCGGTGTTTTCAAAAATGGTTTTCAGAATAAAAAAATACTCAATTTTGGACGAAACTCATAAATATTGGTATGACTGGATAGGAAATTTTTTGTAGATATCAAAAACATTTTAATTTTTGAAATTTCATCGAGTTAAACAATTTTTATGCACATTTAAAAATTTAAAAGTTTACATTATAAAGTGCTGAGCATTAAAGTTTGATAAATCATATCTCAAGAATGACACACAGGATTTTAATGATTTTGGTATCATTCGATAGAGCTTTCCCAGTAGATTCTAATACACTTGAAATTTGAAATTTCGTGAATTTTTCGTGTAGTTATGCTCGATTAAAGTTTCAAAAATCGGTGTTTTCAAAAATGGTTTTCAGAATAAAAAAATACTCAATTTTGGACGAAACTCATAAATATTGGTATGACTGGATAGGAAATTTTTTGTAGATATCAAAAACATTTTAATTTTGAAATTTCATCGAGTTAAACAATTTTTATGCACATTTAAAAATTTAAAAGTTTACATTATAAAGTGCTGAGCATTAAAGTTTGATAAATCATATCTCAAGAATGACACACAGGATTTTAATGATTTTGGTATCATTCGATAGAGCTTTCCCAGTAGATTCTAATACACTTGAAATTTTGAAATTTCGTGAATTTTTCGTGTAGTTATGCTCGATTAAAGTTTCAAAAATCGGTGTTTTCAAAAATGGTTTTCAGAATAAAAAAATACTCAATTTTGGACGAAACTCATAAATATTGGTATGACTGGATAGGAAATTTTTTGTAGATATCAAAAACATTTTAATTTTTGAAATTTCATCGAGTTAAACAATTTTTATGCACATTTAAAAATTTAAAAGTTTACATTATAAAGTGCTGAGCATTAAAGTTTGATAAATCATATCTCAAGAATGACACACAGGATTTTAATGATTTTGGTATCATTCGATAGAGCTTTCCCAGTAGATTCTAATACACTTGAAATTTTGAAATTTCGTGAATTTTTCGTGTAGTTATGCTCGATTAAAGTTTCAAAAATCGGTGTTTTCAAAAATGGTTTTCAGAATAAAAAAATACTCAATTTTGGACGAAACTCATAAATATTGGTATGACTGGATAGGAAATTTTTTGTAGATATCAAAAACATTTTAATTTTTGAAATTTCATCGAGTTAAACAATTTTTATGCACATTTAAAAATTTAAAAGTTTACATTATAAAGTGCTGAGCATTAAAGTTTGATAAATCATATCTCAAGAATGACACACAGGATTTTAATGATTTTGGTATCATTCGATAGAGCTTTCCCAGTAGATTCTAATACACTTGAAATTTTGAAATTTCGTGAATTTTTCGTGTAGTTATGCTCGATTAAAGTTTCAAAAATCGGTGTTTTCAAAAATGGTTTTCAGAATAAAAAAATACTCAATTTTGGACGAAACTCATAAATATTGGTATGACTGGATAGGAAATTTTTTGTAGATATCAAAAACATTTTAATTTTTGAAATTTCATCGAGTTAAACAATTTTTATGCACATTTAAAAATTTAAAAGTTTACATTATAAAGTGCTGAGCATTAAAGTTTGATAAATCATATCTCAAGAATGACACACAGGATTTTAATGATTTTGGTATCATTCGATAGAGCTTTCCCAGTAGATTCTAATACACTTGAAATTTTGAAATTTCGTGAATTTTTCGTGTAGTTATGCTCGATTAAAGTTTCAAAAATCGGTGTTTTCAAAAATGGTTTTCAGAATAAAAAAATACTCAATTTTGGACGAAACTCATAAATATTGGTATGACTGGATAGGAAATTTTTTGTAGATATCAAAAACATTTTAATTTTTGAAATTTCATCGAGTTAAACAATTTTTATGCACATTTAAAAATTTAAAAGTTTACATTATAAAGTGCTGAGCATTAAAGTTTGATAAATCATATCTCAAGAATGACACACAGGATTTTAATGATTTTGGTATCATTCGATAGAGCTTTCCCAGTAGATTCTAATACACTTGAAATTTTGAAATTTCGTGAATTTTTCGTGTAGTTATGCTCGATTAAAGTTTCAAAAATCGGTGTTTTCAAAAATGGTTTTCAGAATAAAAAAATACTCAATTTTGGACGAAACTCATAAATATTGGTATGACTGGATAGGAAATTTTTTGTAGATATCAAAAACATTTTAATTTTTGAAATTTCATCGAGTTAAACAATTTTTATGCACATTTAAAAATTTAAAAGTTTACATTATAAAGTGCTGAGCATTAAAGTTTGATAAATCATATCTCAAGAATGACACACAGGATTTTAATGATTTTGGTATCATTCGATAGAGCTTTCCCAGTAGATTCTAATACACTTGAAATTTTGAAATTTCGTGAATTTTTCGTGTAGTTATGCTCGATTAAAGTTTCAAAAATCGGTGTTTTCAAAAATGGTTTTCAGAATAAAAAAATACTCAATTTTGGACGAAACTCATAAATATTGGTATGACTGGATAGGAAATTTTTTGTAGATATCAAAAACATTTTAATTTTTGAAATTTCATCGAGTTAAACAATTTTTATGCACATTTAAAAATTTAAAAGTTTACATTATAAAGTGCTGAGCATTAAAGTTTGATAAATCATATCTCAAGAATGACACACAGGATTTTAATGATTTTGGTATCATTCGATAGAGCTTTCCCAGTAGATTCTAATACACTTGAAATTTTGAAATTTCGTGAATTTTTCGTGTAGTTATGCTCGATTAAAGTTTCAAAAATCGGTGTTTTCAAAAATGGTTTTCAGAATAAAAAAATACTCAATTTTGGACGAAACTCATAAATATTGGTATGACTGGATAGGAAATTTTTTGTAGATATCAAAAACATTTTAATTTTTGAAATTTCATCGAGTTAAACAATTTTTATGCACATTTAAAAATTTAAAAGTTTACATTATAAAGTGCTGAGCATTAAAGTTTGATAAATCATATCTCAAGAATGACACACAGGATTTTAATGATTTTGGTATCATTCGATAGAGCTTTCCCAGTAGATTCTAATACACTTGAAATTTTGAAATTTCGTGAATTTTTCGTGTAGTTATGCTCGATTAAAGTTTCAAAAATCGGTGTTTTCAAAAATGGTTTTCAGAATAAAAAAATACTCAATTTTGGACGAAACTCATAAATATTGGTATGACTGGATAGGAAATTTTTTGTAGATATCAAAAACATTTTAATTTTTGAAATTTCATCGAGTTAAACAATTTTTATGCACATTTAAAAATTTAAAAGTTTACCTTATAAAGTGCTGAGCATTAAAGTTTGATAAATCATATCTCAAGAATGACACACAGGATTTTAATGATTTTGGTATCATTCGATAGAGCTTTCCCAGTAGATTCTAATACACTTGAAATTTTGAAATTTCGTGAATTTTTCGTGTAGTTATGCTCGATTAAAGTTTCAAAAATCGGTGTTTTCAAAAATGGTTTTCAGAATAAAAAAATACTCAATTTTGGACGAAACTCATAAATATTGGTATGACTGGATAGGAAATTTTTTGTAGATATCAAAAACATTTTAATTTTTGAAATTTCATCGAGTTAAACAATTTTTATGCACATTTAAAAATTTAAAAGTTTACCTTATAAAGTGCTGAGCATTAAAGTTTGATAAATCATATCTCAAGAATGACACACAGGATTTTAATGATTTTGGTATCATTCGATAGAGCTTTCCCAGTAGATTCTAATACACTTGAAATTTTGAAATTTCGTGAATTTTTCGTGTAGTTATGCTCGATTAAAGTTTCAAAAATCGGTGTTTTCAAAAATGGTTTTCAGAATAAAAAAATACTCAATTTTGGACGAAACTCATAAATATTGGTATGACTGGATAGGAAATTTTTTGTAGATATCAAAAACATTTTAATTTTTGAAATTTCATCGAGTTAAACAATTTTTATGCACATTTAAAAATTTAAAAGTTTACATTATAAAGTGCTGAGCATTAAAGTTTGATAAATCATATCTCAAGAATGACACACAGGATTTTAATGATTTTGGTATCATTCGATAGAGCTTTCCCAGTAGATTCTAATACACTTGAAATTTTGAAATTTCGTGAATTTTTCGTGTAGTTATGCTCGATTAAAGTTTCAAAAATCGGTGTTTTCAAAAATGGTTTTCAGAATAAAAAAATACTCAATTTTGGACGAAACTCATAAATATTGGTATGACTGGATAGGAAATTTTTTGTAGATATCAAAAACATTTTAATTTTTGAAATTTCATCGAGTTAAACAATTTTTATGCACATTTAAAAATTTAAAAGTTTACATTATAAAGTGCTGAGCATTAAAGTTTGATAAATCATATCTCAAGAATGACACACAGGATTTTAATGATTTTGGTATCATTCGATAGAGCTTTCCCAGTAGATTCTAATACACTTGAAATTTTGAAATTTCGTGAATTTTTCGTGTAGTTATGCTCGATTAAAGTTTCAAAAATCGGTGTTTTCAAAAATGGTTTTCAGAATAAAAAAATACTCAATTTTGGACGAAACTCATAAATATTGGTATGACTGGATAGGAAATTTTTTGTAGATATCAAAAACATTTTAATTTTTGAAATTTCATCGAGTTAAACAATTTTTATGCACATTTAAAAATTTAAAAGTTTACCTTATAAAGTGCTGAGCATTAAAGTTTGATAAATCATATCTCAAGAATGACACACAGGATTTTAATGATTTTGGTATCATTCGATAGAGCTTTCCCAGTAGATTCTAATACACTTGAAATTTTGAAATTTCGTGAATTTTTCGTGTAGTTATGCTCGATTAAAGTTTCAAAAATCGGTGTTTTCAAAAATGGTTTTCAGAATAAAAAAATACTCAATTTTGGACGAAACTCATAAATATTGGTATGACTGGATAGGAAATTTTTTGTAGATATCAAAAACATTTTAATTTTTGAAATTTCATCGAGTTAAACAATTTTTATGCACATTTAAAAATTTAAAAGTTTACATTATAAAGTGCTGAGCATTAAAGTTTGATAAATCATATCTCAAGAATGACACACAGGATTTTAATGATTTTGGTATCATTCGATAGAGCTTTCCCAGTAGATTCTAATACACTTGAAATTTTGAAATTTCGTGAATTTTTCGTGTAGTTATGCTCGATTAAAGTTTCAAAAATCGGTGTTTTCAAAAATGGTTTTCAGAATAAAAAAATACTCAATTTTGGACGAAACTCATAAATATTGGTATGACTGGATAGGAAATTTTTTGTAGATATCAAAAACATTTTAATTTTTGAAATTTCATCGAGTTAAACAATTTTTATGCACATTTAAAAATTTAAAAGTTTACATTATAAAGTGCTGAGCATTAAAGTTTGATAAATCATATCTCAAGAATGACACACAGGATTTTAATGATTTTGGTATCATTCGATAGAGCTTTCCCAGTAGATTCTAATACACTTGAAATTTTGAAATTTCGTGAATTTTTCGTGTAGTTATGCTCGATTAAAGTTTCAAAAATCGGTGTTTTCAAAAATGGTTTTCAGAATAAAAAAATACTCAATTTTGGACGAAACTCATAAATATTGGTATGACTGGATAGGAAATTTTTTGTAGATATCAAAAACATTTTAATTTTTGAAATTTCATCGAGTTAAACAATTTTTATGCACATTTAAAAATTTAAAAGTTTACATTATAAAGTGCTGAGCATTAAAGTTTGATAAATCATATCTCAAGAATGACACACAGGATTTTAATGATTTTGGTATCATTCGATAGAGCTTTCCCAGTAGATTCTAATACACTTGAAATTTTGAAATTTCGTGAATTTTTCGTGTAGTTATGCTCGATTAAAGTTTCAAAAATCGGTGTTTTCAAAAATGGTTTTCAGAATAAAAAAATACTCAATTTTGGACGAAACTCATAAATATTGGTATGACTGGATAGGAAATTTTTTGTAGATATCAAAAACATTTTAATTTTTGAAATTTCATCGAGTTAAACAATTTTTATGCACATTTAAAAATTTAAAAGTTTACCTTATAAAGTGCTGAGCATTAAAGTTTGATAAATCATATCTCAAGAATGACACACAGGATTTTAATGATTTTGGTATCATTCGATAGAGCTTTCCCAGTAGATTCTAATACACTTGAAATTTTGAAATTTCGTGAATTTTTCGTGTAGTTATGCTCGATTAAAGTTTCAAAAATCGGTGTTTTCAAAAATGGTTTTCAGAATAAAAAAATACTCAATTTTGGACGAAACTCATAAATATTGGTATGACTGGATAGGAAATTTTTTGTAGATATCAAAAACATTTTAATTTTTGAAATTTCATCGAGTTAAACAATTTTTATGCACATTTAAAAATTTAAAAGTTTACATTATAAAGTGCTGAGCATTAAAGTTTGATAAATCATATCTCAAGAATGACACACAGGATTTTAATGATTTTGGTATCATTCGATAGAGCTTTCCCAGTAGATTCTAATACACTTGAAATTTTGAAATTTCGTGAATTTTTCGTGTAGTTATGCTCGATTAAAGTTTCAAAAATCGGTGTTTTCAAAAATGGTTTTCAGAATAAAAAAATACTCAATTTTGGACGAAACTCATAAATATTGGTATGACTGGATAGGAAATTTTTTGTAGATATCAAAAACATTTTAATTTTTGAAATTTCATCGAGTTAAACAATTTTTATGCACATTTAAAAATTTAAAAGTTTACATTATAAAGTGCTGAGCATTAAAGTTTGATAAATCATATCTCAAGAATGACACACAGGATTTTAATGATTTTGGTATCATTCGATAGAGCTTTCCCAGTAGATTCTAATACACTTGAAATTTTGAAATTTCGTGAATTTTTCGTGTAGTTATGCTCGATTAAAGTTTCAAAAATCGGTGTTTTCAAAAATGGTTTTCAGAATAAAAAAATACTCAATTTTGGACGAAACTCATAAATATTGGTATGACTGGATAGGAAATTTTTTGTAGATATCAAAAACATTTTAATTTTTGAAATTTCATCGAGTTAAACAATTTTTATGCACATTTAAAAATTTAAAAGTTTACATTATAAAGTGCTGAGCATTAAAGTTTGATAAATCATATCTCAAGAATGACACACAGGATTTTAATGATTTTGGTATCATTCGATAGAGCTTTCCCAGTAGATTCTAATACATTTGAAATTTTGAAATTTCGTGAATTTTTCGTGTAGTTATGCTCGATTAAAGTTTCAAAAATCGGTGTTGTCAAAAATGGTTTTCAGAATAAAAAAATACTCAATTTTGGACGAAACTCATAAATATTGGTATGACTGGATAGGAAATTTTTTGTAGATATCAAAAACATTTTAATTGTTGAAATTTCATCGAGTTAAACAATTTTTATGCACATTTAAAAATTTAAAAGTTTACATTATAAAGTGCTGAGCATTAAAGTTTGATAAATCATATCTCAAGAATGACACACAGGATTTTAATGATTTTGGTATCATTCGATAGAGCTTTCCCAGTAGATTCTAATACACTTAAAATTTTGAAATTTCGTGAATTTTTCGTGTAGTTATGCTCGATTAAAGTTTCAAAAATCGGTGTTGTCAAAAATGGTTTTCAGAATAAAAAAATACTCAATTTTGGACGAAACTCATAAATATTGGTATGACTGGATAGGAAATTTTTTGTAGATATCAAAAACATTTTAATTTTTGAAATTTCATCGAGTTAAACAATTTTTATGCACATTTAAAAATTTAAAAGTTTACATTATAAAGTGCTGAGCATTAAAGTTTGATAAATCATATCTCAAGAATGACACACAGGATTTTAATGATTTTGGTATCATTCGATAGAGCTTTCCCAGTAGATTCTAATACACTTGAAATTTTGAAATTTCGTGAATTTTTCGTGTAGTTATGCTCGATTAAAGTTTCAAAAATCGGTGTTTTCAAAAATGGTTTTCAGAATAAAAAAATACTCAATTTTGGACGAAACTCATAAATATTGGTATGACTGGATAGGAAATTTTTTGTAGATATCAAAAACATTTTAATTTTTGAAATTTCATCGAGTTAAACAATTTTTATGCACATTTAAAAATTTAAAAGTTTACATTATAAAGTGCTGAGCATTAAAGTTTGATAAATCATATCTCAAGAATGACACACAGGATTTTAATGATTTTGGTATCATTCGATAGAGCTTTCCCAGTAGATTCTAATACACTTGAAATTTTGAAATTTCGTGAATTTTTCGTGTAGTTATGCTCGATTAAAGTTTCAAAAATCGGTGTTTTCAAAAATGGTTTTCAGAATAAAAAAATACTCAATTTTGGACGAAACTCATAAATATTGGTATGACTGGATAGGAAATTTTTTGTAGATATCAAAAACATTTTAATTTTTGAAATTTCATCGAGTTAAACAATTTTTATGCACATTTAAAAATTTAAAAGTTTACCTTATAAAGTGCTGAGCATTAAAGTTTGATAAATCATATCTCAAGAATGACACACAGGATTTTAATGATTTTGGTATCATTCGATAGAGCTTTCCCAGTAGATTCTAATACACTTGAAATTTTGAAATTTCGTGAATTTTTCGTGTAGTTATGCTCGATTAAAGTTTCAAAAATCGGTGTTTTCAAAAATGGTTTTCAGAATAAAAAAATACTCAATTTTGGACGAAACTCATAAATATTGGTATGACTGGATAGGAAATTTTTTGTAGATATCAAAAACATTTTAATTTTTGAAATTTCATCGAGTTAAACAATTTTTATGCACATTTAAAAATTTAAAAGTTTACATTATAAAGTGCTGAGCATTAAAGTTTGATAAATCATATCTCAAGAATGACACACAGGATTTTAATGATTTTGGTATCATTCGATAGAGCTTTCCCAGTAGATTCTAATACACTTGAAATTTTGAAATTTCGTGAATTTTTCGTGTAGTTATGCTCGATTAAAGTTTCAAAAATCGGTGTTTTCAAAAATGGTTTTCAGAATAAAAAAATACTCAATTTTGGACGAAACTCATAAATATTGGTATGACTGGATAGGAAATTTTTTGTAGATATCAAAAACATTTTAATTTTTGAAATTTCATCGAGTTAAACAATTTTTATGCACATTTAAAAATTTAAAAGTTTACATTATAAAGTGCTGAGCATTAAAGTTTGATAAATCATATCTCAAGAATGACACACAGGATTTTAATGATTTTGGTATCATTCGATAGAGCTTTCCCAGTAGATTCTAATACACTTGAAATTTTGAAATTTCGTGAATTTTTCGTGTAGTTATGCTCGATTAAAGTTTCAAAAATCGGTGTTTTCAAAAATGGTTTTCAGAATAAAAAAATACTCAATTTTGGACGAAACTCATAAATATTGGTATGACTGGATAGGAAATTTTTTGTAGATATCAAAAACATTTTAATTTTTGAAATTTCATCGAGTTAAACAATTTTTATGCACATTTAAAAATTTAAAAGTTTACATTATAAAGTGCTGAGCATTAAAGTTTGATAAATCATATCTCAAGAATGACACACAGGATTTTAATGATTTTGGTATCATTCGATAGAGCTTTCCCAGTAGATTCTAATACACTTGAAATTTTGAAATTTCGTGAATTTTTCGTGTAGTTATGCTCGATTAAAGTTTCAAAAATCGGTGTTTTCAAAAATGGTTTTCAGAATAAAAAAATACTCAATTTTGGACGAAACTCATAAATATTGGTATGACTGGATAGGAAATTTTTTGTAGATATCAAAAACATTTTAATTTTTGAAATTTCATCGAGTTAAACAATTTTTATGCACATTTAAAAATTTAAAAGTTTACATTATAAAGTGCTGAGCATTAAAGTTTGATAAATCATATCTCAAGAATGACACACAGGATTTTAATGATTTTGGTATCATTCGATAGAGCTTTCCCAGTAGATTCTAATACACTTGAAATTTTGAAATTTCGTGAATTTTTCGTGTAGTTATGCTCGATTAAAGTTTCAAAAATCGGTGTTTTCAAAAATGGTTTTCAGAATAAAAAAATACTCAATTTTGGACGAAACTCATAAATATTGGTATGACTGGATAGGAAATTTTTTGTAGATATCAAAAACATTTTAATTTTTGAAATTTCATCGAGTTAAACAATTTTTATGCACATTTAAAAATTTAAAAGTTTACCTTATAAAGTGCTGAGCATTAAAGTTTGATAAATCATATCTCAAGAATGACACACAGGATTTTAATGATTTTGGTATCATTCGATAGAGCTTTCCCAGTAGATTCTAATACACTTGAAATTTTGAAATTTCGTGAATTTTTCGTGTAGTTATGCTCGATTAAAGTTTCAAAAATCGGTGTTTTCAAAAATGGTTTTCAGAATAAAAAAATACTCAATTTTGGACGAAACTCATAAATATTGGTATGACTGGATAGGAAATTTTTTGTAGATATCAAAAACATTTTAATTTTTGAAATTTCATCGAGTTAAACAATTTTTATGCACATTTAAAAATTTAAAAGTTTACATTATAAAGTGCTGAGCATTAAAGTTTGATAAATCATATCTCAAGAATGACACACAGGATTTTAATGATTTTGGTATCATTCGATAGAGCTTTCCCAGTAGATTCTAATACACTTGAAATTTTGAAATTTCGTGAATTTTTCGTGTAGTTATGCTCGATTAAAGTTTCAAAAATCGGTGTTTTCAAAAATGGTTTTCAGAATAAAAAAATACTCAATTTTGGACGAAACTCATAAATATTGGTATGACTGGATAGGAAATTTTTTGTAGATATCAAAAACATTTTAATTTTTGAAATTTCATCGAGTTAAACAATTTTTATGCACATTTAAAAATTTAAAAGTTTACATTATAAAGTGCTGAGCATTAAAGTTTGATAAATCATATCTCAAGAATGACACACAGGATTTTAATGATTTTGGTATCATTCGATAGAGCTTTCCCAGTAGATTCTAATACACTTGAAATTTTGAAATTTCGTGAATTTTTCGTGTAGTTATGCTCGATTAAAGTTTCAAAAATCGGTGTTTTCAAAAATGGTTTTCAGAATAAAAAAATACTCAATTTTGGACGAAACTCATAAATATTGGTATGACTGGATAGGAAATTTTTTGTAGATATCAAAAACATTTTAATTTTTGAAATTTCATCGAGTTAAACAATTTTTATGCACATTTAAAAATTTAAAAGTTTACATTATAAAGTGCTGAGCATTAAAGTTTGATAAATCATATCTCAAGAATGACACACAGGATTTTAATGATTTTGGTATCATTCGATAGAGCTTTCCCAGTAGATTCTAATACACTTGAAATTTTGAAATTTCGTGAATTTTTCGTGTAGTTATGCTCGATTAAAGTTTCAAAAATCGGTGTTTTCAAAAATGGTTTTCAGAATAAAAAAATACTCAATTTTGGACGAAACTCATAAATATTGGTATGACTGGATAGGAAATTTTTTGTAGATATCAAAAACATTTTAATTTTTGAAATTTCATCGAGTTAAACAATTTTTATGCACATTTAAAAATTTAAAAGTTTACCTTATAAAGTGCTGAGCATTAAAGTTTGATAAATCATATCTCAAGAATGACACACAGGATTTTAATGATTTTGGTATCATTCGATAGAGCTTTCCCAGTAGATTCTAATACACTTGAAATTTTGAAATTTCGTGAATTTTTCGTGTAGTTATGCTCGATTAAAGTTTCAAAAATCGGTGTTTTCAAAAATGGTTTTCAGAATAAAAAAATACTCAATTTTGGACGAAACTCATAAATATTGGTATGACTGGATAGGAAATTTTTTGTAGATATCAAAAACATTTTAATTTTTGAAATTTCATCGAGTTAAACAATTTTTATGCACATTTAAAAATTTAAAAGTTTACATTATAAAGTGCTGAGCATTAAAGTTTGATAAATCATATCTCAAGAATGACACACAGGATTTTAATGATTTTGGTATCATTCGATAGAGCTTTCCCAGTAGATTCTAATACACTTGAAATTTTGAAATTTCGTGAATTTTTCGTGTAGTTATGCTCGATTAAAGTTTCAAAAATCGGTGTTTTCAAAAATGGTTTTCAGAATAAAAAAATACTCAATTTTGGACGAAACTCATAAATATTGGTATGACTGGATAGGAAATTTTTTGTAGATATCAAAAACATTTTAATTTTTGAAATTTCATCGAGTTAAACAATTTTTATGCACATTTAAAAATTTAAAAGTTTACATTATAAAGTGCTGAGCATTAAAGTTTGATAAATCATATCTCAAGAATGACACACAGGATTTTAATGATTTTGGTATCATTCGATAGAGCTTTCCCAGTAGATTCTAATACACTTGAAATTTTGAAATTTCGTGAATTTTTCGTGTAGTTATGCTCGATTAAAGTTTCAAAAATCGGTGTTTTCAAAAATGGTTTTCAGAATAAAAAAATACTCAATTTTGGACGAAACTCATAAATATTGGTATGACTGGATAGGAAATTTTTTGTAGATATCAAAAACATTTTAATTTTTGAAATTTCATCGAGTTAAACAATTTTTATGCACATTTAAAAATTTAAAAGTTTACATTATAAAGTGCTGAGCATTAAAGTTTGATAAATCATATCTCAAGAATGACACACAGGATTTTAATGATTTTGGTATCATTCGATAGAGCTTTCCCAGTAGATTCTAATACACTTGAAATTTTGAAATTTCGTGAATTTTTCGTGTAGTTATGCTCGATTAAAGTTTCAAAAATCGGTGTTTTCAAAAATGGTTTTCAGAATAAAAAAATACTCAATTTTGGACGAAACTCATAAATATTGGTATGACTGGATAGGAAATTTTTTGTAGATATCAAAAACATTTTAATTTTTGAAATTTCATCGAGTTAAACAATTTTTATGCACATTTAAAAATTTAAAAGTTTACATTATAAAGTGCTGAGCATTAAAGTTTGATAAATCATATCTCAAGAATGACACACAGGATTTTAATGATTTTGGTATCATTCGATAGAGCTTTCCCAGTAGATTCTAATACACTTGAAATTTTGAAATTTCGTGAATTTTTCGTGTAGTTATGCTCGATTAAAGTTTCAAAAATCGGTGTTTTCAAAAATGGTTTTCAGAATAAAAAAATACTCAATTTTGGACGAAACTCATAAATATTGGTATGACTGGATAGGAAATTTTTTGTAGATATCAAAAACATTTTAATTTTTGAAATTTCATCGAGTTAAACAATTTTTATTCACATTTAAAAATTTAAAAGTTTACCTTATAAAGTGCTGAGCATTAAAGTTTGATAAATCATATCTCAAGAATGACACACAGGATTTTAATGATTTTGGTATCATTCGATAGAGCTTTCCCAGTAGATTCTAATACACTTGAAATTTTGAAATTTCGTGAATTTTTCGTGTAGTTATGCTCGATTAAAGTTTCAAAAATCGGTGTTTTCAAAAATGGTTTTCAGAATAAAAAAATACTCAATTTTGGACGAAACTCATAAATATTGGTATGACTGGATAGGAAATTTTTTGTAGATATCAAAAACATTTTAATTTTTGAAATTTCATCGAGTTAAACAATTTTTATGCACATTTAAAAATTTAAAAGTTTACCTTATAAAGTGCTGAGCATTAAAGTTTGATAAATCATATCTCAAG
Organism: Caenorhabditis virilis; assembly: GCA_964036255.1. Taxonomy (NCBI): domain Eukaryota; kingdom Metazoa; phylum Nematoda; class Chromadorea; order Rhabditida; family Rhabditidae; genus Caenorhabditis; species Caenorhabditis virilis. Next base: position 3,790,215 of record OZ038418.1, on the reverse strand, counting down.
AATGACACACAGGATTTTAATGATTTTGGTATCATTCGATAGAGCTTTCCCAGTAGATTCTAATACACTTGAAATTTTGAAATTTCGTGAATTTTTCGTGTAGTTATGCTCGATTAAAGTTTCAAAAATCGGTGTTTTCAAAAATGGTTTTCAGAATAAAAAAATACTCAATTTTGGACGAAACTCATAAATATTGGTATGACTGGATAGGAAATTTTTTGTAGATATCAAAAACATTTTAATTTTTGAAATTTCATCGAGTTAAACAATTTTTATGCACATTTAAAAATTTAAAAGTTTACATTATAAAGTGCTGAGCATTAAAGTTTGATAAATCATATCTCAAGAATGACACACAGGATTTTAATGATTTTGGTATCATTCGATAGAGCTTTCCCAGTAGATTCTAATACACTTGAAATTTTGAAATTTCGTGAATTTTTCGTGTAGTTATGCTCGATTAAAGTTTCAAAAATCGGTGTTTTCAAAAATGGTTTTCAGAATAAAAAAATACTCAATTTTGGACGAAACTCATAAATATTGGTATGACTGGATAGGAAATTTTTTGTAGATATCAAAAACATTTTAATTTTTGAAATTTCATCGAGTTAAACAATTTTTATGCACATTTAAAAATTTAAAAGTTTACCTTATAAAGTGCTGAGCATTAAAGTTTGATAAATCATATCTCAAGAATGACACACAGGATTTTAATGATTTTGGTATCATTCGATAGAGCTTTCCCAGTAGATTCTAATACACTTGAAATTTTGAAATTTCGTGAATTTTTCGTGTAGTTATGCTCGATTAAAGTTTCAAAAATCGGTGTTTTCAAAAATGGTTTTCAGAATAAAAAAATACTCAATTTTGGACGAAACTCATAAATATTGGTATGACTGGATAGGAAATTTTTTGTAGATATCAAAAACATTTTAATTTTTGAAATTTCATCGAGTTAAACAATTTTTATGCACATTTAAAAATTTAAAAGTTTACATTATAAAGTGCTGAGCATTAAAGTTTGATAAATCATATCTCAAGAATGACACACAGGATTTTAATGATTTTGGTATCATTCGATAGAGCTTTCCCAGTAGATTCTAATACATTTGAAATTTTGAAATTTCGTGAATTTTTCGTGTAGTTATGCTCGATTAAAGTTTCAAAAATCGGTGTTGTCAAAAATGGTTTTCAGAATAAAAAAATACTCAATTTTGGACGAAACTCATAAATATTGGTATGACTGGATAGGAAATTTTTTGTAGATATCAAAAACATTTTAATTGTTGAAATTTCATCGAGTTAAACAATTTTTATGCACATTTAAAAATTTAAAAGTTTACATTATAAAGTGCTGAGCATTAAAGTTTGATAAATCATATCTCAAGAATGACACACAGGATTTTAATGATTTTGGTATCATTCGATAGAGCTTTCCCAGTAGATTCTAATACACTTAAAATTTTGAAATTTCGTGAATTTTTCGTGTAGTTATGCTCGATTAAAGTTTCAAAAATCGGTGTTGTCAAAAATGGTTTTCAGAATAAAAAAATACTCAATTTTGGACGAAACTCATAAATATTGGTATGACTGGATAGGAAATTTTTTGTAGATATCAAAAACATTTTAATTTTTGAAATTTCATCGAGTTAAACAATTTTTATGCACATTTAAAAATTTAAAAGTTTACATTATAAAGTGCTGAGCATTAAAGTTTGATAAATCATATCTCAAGAATGACACACAGGATTTTAATGATTTTGGTATCATTCGATAGAGCTTTCCCAGTAGATTCTAATACACTTGAAATTTTGAAATTTCGTGAATTTTTCGTGTAGTTATGCTCGATTAAAGTTTCAAAAATCGGTGTTTTCAAAAATGGTTTTCAGAATAAAAAAATACTCAATTTTGGACGAAACTCATAAATATTGGTATGACTGGATAGGAAATTTTTTGTAGATATCAAAAACATTTTAATTTTTGAAATTTCATCGAGTTAAACAATTTTTATGCACATTTAAAAATTTAAAAGTTTACATTATAAAGTGCTGAGCATTAAAGTTTGATAAATCATATCTCAAGAATGACACACAGGATTTTAATGATTTTGGTATCATTCGATAGAGCTTTCCCAGTAGATTCTAATACACTTGAAATTTTGAAATTTCGTGAATTTTTCGTGTAGTTATGCTCGATTAAATTTTCAAAAATCGGTGTTTTCAAAAATGGTTTTCAGAATAAAAAAATACTCAATTTTGGACGAAACTCATAAATATTGGTATGACTGGATAGGAAATTTTTTGTAGATATCAAAAACATTTTAATTTTTGAAATTTCATCGAGTTAAACAATTTTTATGCACATTTAAAAATTTAAAAGTTTACATTATAAAGTGCTGAGCATTAAAGTTTGATAAATCATATCTCAAGAATGACACACAGGATTTTAATGATTTTGGTATCATTCGATAGAGCTTTCCCAGTAGATTCTAATACACTTGAAATTTTGAAATTTCGTGAATTTTTCGTGTAGTTATGCTCGATTAAATTTTCAAAAATCGGTGTTTTCAAAAATGGTTTTCAGAATAAAAAAATACTCAATTTTGGACGAAACTCATAAATATTGGTATGACTGGATAGGAAATTTTTTGTAGATATCAAAAACATTTTAATTTTTGAAATTTCATCGAGTTAAACAATTTTTATGCACATTTAAAAATTTAAAAGTTTACATTATAAAGTGCTGAGCATTAAAGTTTGATAAATCATATCTCAAGAATGACACACAGGATTTTAATGATTTTGGTATCATTCGATAGAGCTTTCCCAGTAGATTCTAATACACTTGAAATTTTGAAATTTCGTGAATTTTTCGTGTAGTTATGCTCGATTAAAGTTTCAAAAATCGGTGTTGTCAAAAATTGTTTTCAGAATAAAAAAATACTCAATTTTGGACGAAACTCATAAATATTGGTATGACTGGATAGGAAATTTTTTGTAGATATCAAAAACATTTTAATTTTTGAAATTTCATCGAGTTAAACAATTTTTATGCACATTTAAAAATTTAAAAGTTTACATTATAAAGTGCTGAGCATTAAAGTTTGATAAATCATATCTCAAGAATGACACACAGGATTTTAATGATTTTGGTATCATTCGATAGAGCTTTCCCAGTAGATTCTAATACACTTGAAATTTTGAAATTTCGTGAATTTTTCGTGTAGTTATGCTCGATTAAAGTTTCAAAAATCGGTGTTGTCAAAAATTGTTTTCAGAATAAAAAAATACTCAATTTTGGACGAAACTCATAAATATTGGTATGACTGGATAGGAAATTTTTTGTAGATATCAAAAACATTTTAATTTTTGAAATTTCATCGAGTTAAACAATTTTTATGCACATTTAAAAATTTAAAAGTTTACATTATAAAGTGCTGAGTATTAAAGTTTGATAAATCATATCTCAAGAATGACACACAGGATTTTAATGATTTTGGTATCATTCGATAGAGCTTTCCCAGTAGATTCTAATACACTTGAAATTTTGAAATTTCGTGAATTTTTCGTGTAGTTATGCTCGATTAAAGTTTCAAAAATCGGTGTTTTCAAAAATGGTTTTCAGAATAAAAAAATACTCAATTTTGGACGAAACTCATAAATATTGGTATGACTGGATAGGAAATTTTTTGTAGATATCAAAAACATTTTAATTTTTGAAATTTCATCGAGTTAAACAATTTTTATGCACATTTAAAAATTTAAAAGTTTACATTATAAAGTGCTGAGCATTAAAGTTTGATAAATCATATCTCAAGAATGACACACAGGATTTTAATGATTTTGGTATCATTCGATAGAGCTTTCCCAGTAGATTCTAATACACTTGAAATTTTGAAATTTCGTGAATTTTTCGTGTAGTTATGCTCGATTAAAGTTTCAAAAATCGGTGTTGTCAAAAATGGTTTTCAGAATAAAAAAATACTCAATTTTGGACGAAACTCATAAATATTGGTATGACTGGATAGGAAATTTTTTGTAGATATCAAAAACATTTTAATTTTTGAAATTTCATCGAGTTAAACAATTTTTATGCACATTTAAAAATTTAAAAGTTTACATTATAAAGTGCTGAGCATTAAAGTTTGATAAATCATATCTCAAGAATGACACACAGGATTTTAATGATTTTGGTATCATTCGATAGAGCTTTCCCAGTAGATTCTAATACACTTGAAATTTTGAAATTTCGTGAATTTTTCGTGTAGTTATGCTCGATTAAAGTTTCAAAAATCGGTGTTTTCAAAAATGGTTTTCAGAATAAAAAAATACTCAATTTTGGACGAAACTCATAAATATTGGTATGACTGGATAGGAAATTTTTTGTAGATATCAAAAACATTTTAATTTTTGAAATTTCATCGAGTTAAACAATTTTTATGCACATTTAAAAATTTAAAAGTTTACATTATAAAGTGCTGAGCATTAAAGTTTGATAAATCATATCTCAAGAATGACACACAGGATTTTAATGATTTTGGTATCATTCGATAGAGCTTTCCCAGTAGATTCTAATACACTTGAAATTTTGAAATTTCGTGAATCTTTCGTGTAGTTATGCTCGATTAAAGTTTCAAAAATCGGTGTTTTCAAAAATGGTTTTCAGAATAAAAAAATACTCAATTTTGGACGAAACTCATAAATATTGGTATGACTGGATAGGAAATTTTTTGTAGATATCAAAAACATTTTAATTTTTGAAATTTCATCGAGTTAAACAATTTTTATGCACATTTAAAAATTTAAAAGTTTACATTATAAAGTGCTGAGCATTAAAGTTTGATAAATCATATCTCAAGAATGACACACAGGATTTTAATGATTTTGGTATCATTCGATAGAGCTTTCCCAGTAGATTCTAATACACTTGAAATTTTGAAATTGCGTGAATCTTTCGTGTAGTTATGCTCGATTAAAGTTTCAAAAATCGGTGTTTTCAAAAATGGTTTTCAGAATAAAAAAATACTCAATTTTGGACGAAACTCATAAATATTGGTATGACTGGATAGGAAATTTTTTGTAGATATCAAAAACATTTTAATTTTTGAAATTTCATCGAGTTAAACAATTTTTATGCACATTTAAAAATTTAAAAGTTTACATTATAAAGTGCTGAGCATTAAAGTTTGATAAATCATATCTCAAGAATGACACACAGGATTTTAATGATTTTGGTATCATTCGATAGAGCTTTCCCAGTAGATTCTAATACACTTGAAATTTTGAAATTTCGTGAATTTTTCGTGTAGTTATGCTCGATTAAAGTTTCAAAAATCGGTGTTGTCAAAAATGGTTTTCAGAATAAAAAAATACTCAATTTTGGACGAAACTCATAAATATTGGTATGACTGGATAGGAAATTTTTTGTAGATATCAAAAACATTTTAATTTTTGAAATTTCATCGAGTTAAACAATTTTTATGCACATTTAAAAATTTAAAAGTTTACATTATAAAGTGCTGAGCATTAAAGTTTGATAAATCATATCTCAAGAATGACACACAGGATTTTAATGATTTTGGTATCATTCGATAGAGCTTTCCCAGTAGATTCTAATACACTTGAAATTTTGAAATTTCGTGAATCTTTCGTGTAGTTATGCTCGATTAAAGTTTCAAAAATCGGTGTTTTCAAAAATGGTTTTCAGAATAAAAAAATACTCAATTTTGGACGAAACTCATAAATATTGGTATGACTGGATAGGAAATTTTTTGTAGATATCAAAAACATTTTAATTTTTGAAATTTCATCGAGTTAAACAATTTTTATGCACATTTAAAAATTTAAAAGTTTACATTATAAAGTGCTGAGCATTAAAGTTTGATAAATCATATCTCAAGAATGACACACAGGATTTTAATGATTTTGGTATCATTCGATAGAGCTTTCCCAGTAGATTCTAATACACTTGAAATTTTGAAATTTCGTGAATTTTTCGTGTAGTTATGCTCGATTAAAGTTTCAAAAATCGGTGTTGTCAAAAATGGTTTTCAGAATAAAAAAATACTCAATTTTGGACGAAACTCATAAATATTGGTATGACTGGATAGGAAATTTTTTGTAGATATCAAAAACATTTTAATTTTTGAAATTTCATCGAGTTAAACAATTTTTATGCACATTTAAAAATTTAAAAGTTTACATTATAAAGTGCTGAGCATTAAAGTTTGATAAATCATATCTCAAGAATGACACACAGGATTTTAATGATTTTGGTATCATTCGATAGAGCTTTCCCAGTAGATTCTAATACACTTGAAATTTTGAAATTTCGTGAATCTTTCGTGTAGTTATGCTCGATTAAAGTTTCAAAAATCGGTGTTTTCAAAAATGGTTTTCAGAATAAAAAAATACTCAATTTTGGACGAAACTCATAAATATTGGTATGACTGGATAGGAAATTTTTTGTAGATATCAAAAACATTTTAATTTTTGAAATTTCATCGAGTTAAACAATTTTTATGCACATTTAAAAATTTAAAAGTTTACATTATAAAGTGCTGAGCATTAAAGTTTGATAAATCATATCTCAAGAATGACACACAGGATTTTAATGATTTTGGTATCATTCGATAGAGCTTTCCCAGTAGATTCTAATACACTTGAAATTTTGAAATTTCGTGAATTTTTCGTGTAGTTATGCTCGATTAAATTTTCAAAAATCGGTGTTTTCAAAAATGGTTTTCAGAATAAAAAAATACTCAATTTTGGACGAAACTCATAAATATTGGTATGACTGGATAGGAAATTTTTTGTAGATATCAAAAACATTTTAATTTTTGAAATTTCATCGAGTTAAACAATTTTTATGCACATTTAAAAATTTAAAAGTTTACATTATAAAGTGCTGAGCATTAAAGTTTGATAAATCATATCTCAAGAATGACACACAGGATTTTAATGATTTTGGTATCATTCGATAGAGCTTTCCCAGTAGATTCTAATACACTTGAAATTTTGAAATTTCGTGAATTTTTCGTGTAGTTATGCTCGATTAAAGTTTCAAAAATCGGTGTTGTCAAAAATTGTTTTCAGAATAAAAAAATACTCAATTTTGGACGAAACTCATAAATATTGGTATGACTGGATAGGAAATTTTTTGTAGATATCAAAAACATTTTAATTTTTGAAATTTCATCGAGTTAAACAATTTTTATGCACATTTAAAAATTTAAAAGTTTACATTATAAAGTGCTGAGCATTAAAGTTTGATAAATCATATCTCAAGAATGACACACAGGATTTTAATGATTTTGGTATCATTCGATAGAGCTTTCCCAGTAGATTCTAATACACTTGAAATTTTGAAATTTCGTGAATTTTTCGTGTAGTTATGCTCGATTAAAGTTTCAAAAATCGGTGTTGTCAAAAATGGTTTTCAGAATAAAAAAATACTCAATTTTGGACGAAACTCATAAATATTGGTATGACTGGATAGGAAATTTTTTGTAGATATCAAAAACATTTTAATTTTTGAAATTTCATCGAGTTAAACAATTTTTATGCACATTTAAAAATTTAAAAGTTTACATTATAAAGTGCTGAGCATTAAAGTTTGATAAATCATATCTCAAGAATGACACACAGGATTTTAATGATTTTGGTATCATTCGATAGAGCTTTCCCAGTAGATTCTAATACACTTGAAATTTTGAAATTTCGTGAATCTTTCGTGTAGTTATGCTCGATTAAAGTTTCAAAAATCGGTGTTTTCAAAAATGGTTTTCAGAATAAAAAAATACTCAATTTTGGACGAAACTCATAAATATTGGTATGACTGGATAGGAAATTTTTTGTAGATATCAAAAACATTTTAATTTTTGAAATTTCATCGAGTTAAACAATTTTTATGCACATTTAAAAATTTAAAAGTTTACATTATAAAGTGCTGAGCATTAAAGTTTGATAAATCATATCTCAAGAATGACACACAGGATTTTAATGATTTTGGTATCATTCGATAGAGCTTTCCCAGTAGATTCTAATACACTTGAAATTTTGAAATTTCGTGAATTTTTCGTGTAGTTATGCTCGATTAAATTTTCAAAAATCGGTGTTTTCAAAAATGGTTTTCAGAATAAAAAAATACTCAATTTTGGACGAAACTCATAAATATTGGTATGACTGGATAGGAAATTTTTTGTAGATATCAAAAACATTTTAATTTTTGAAATTTCATCGAGTTAAACAATTTTTATGCACATTTAAAAATTTAAAAGTTTACATTATAAAGTGCTGAGCATTAAAGTTTGATAAATCATATCTCAAGAATGACACACAGGATTTTAATGATTTTGGTATCATTCGATAGAGCTTTCCCAGTAGATTCTAATACACTTGAAATTTTGAAATTTCGTGAATTTTTCGTGTAGTTATGCTCGATTAAAGTTTCAAAAATCGGTGTTGTCAAAAATTGTTTTCAGAATAAAAAAATACTCAATTTTGGACGAAACTCATAAATATTGGTATGACTGGATAGGAAATTTTTTGTAGATATCAAAAACATTTTAATTTTTGAAATTTCATCGAGTTAAACAATTTTTATGCACATTTAAAAATTTAAAAGTTTACATTATAAAGTGCTGAGCATTAAAGTTTGATAAATCATATCTCAAGAATGACACACAGGATTTTAATGATTTTGGTATCATTCGATAGAGCTTTCCCAGTAGATTCTAATACACTTGAAATTTTGAAATTTCGTGAATTTTTCGTGTAGTTATGCTCGATTAAAGTTTCAAAAATCGGTGTTGTCAAAAATGGTTTTCAGAATAAAAAAATACTCAATTTTGGACGAAACTCATAAATATTGGTATGACTGGATAGGAAATTTTTTGTAGATATCAAAAACATTTTAATTTTTGAAATTTCATCGAGTTAAACAATTTTTATGCACATTTAAAAATTTAAAAGTTTACATTATAAAGTGCTGAGCATTAAAGTTTGATAAATCATATCTCAAGAATGACACACAGGATTTTAATGATTTTGGTATCATTCGATAGAGCTTTCCCAGTAGATTCTAATACACTTGAAATTTTGAAATTTCGTGAATTTTTCGTGTAGTTATGCTCGATTAAAGTTTCAAAAATCGGTGTTTTCAAAAATGGTTTTCAGAATAAAAAAATACTCAATTTTGGACGAAACTCATAAATATTGGTATGACTGGATAGGAAATTTTTTGTAGATATCAAAAACATTTTAATTTTTGAAATTTCATCGAGTTAAACAATTTTTATGCACATTTAAAAATTTAAAAGTTTACATTATAAAGTGCTGAGCATTAAAGTTTGATAAATCATATCTCAAGAATGACACACAGGATTTTAATGATTTTGGTATCATTCGATAGAGCTTTCCCAGTAGATTCTAATACACTTGAAATTTTGAAATTTCGTGAATCTTTCGTGTAGTTATGCTCGATTAAAGTTTCAAAAATCGGTGTTTTCAAAAATGGTTTTCAGAATAAAAAAATACTCAATTTTGGACGAAACTCATAAATATTGGTATGACTGGATAGGAAATTTTTTGTAGATATCAAAAACATTTTAATTTTTGAAATTTCATCGAGTTAAACAATTTTTATGCACATTTAAAAATTTAAAAGTTTACATTATAAAGTGCTGAGCATTAAAGTTTGATAAATCATATCTCAAGAATGACACACAGGATTTTAATGATTTTGGTATCATTCGATAGAGCTTTCCCAGTAGATTCTAATACACTTGAAATTTTGAAATTTCGTGAATTTTTCGTGTAGTTATGCTCGATTAAATTTTCAAAAATCGGTGTTTTCAAAAATGGTTTTCAGAATAAAAAAATACTCAATTTTGGACGAAACTCATAAATATTGGTATGACTGGATAGGAAATTTTTTGTAGATATCAAAAACATTTTAATTTTTGAAATTTCATCGAGTTAAACAATTTTTATGCACATTTAAAAATTTAAAAGTTTACATTATAAAGTGCTGAGCATTAAAGTTTGATAAATCATATCTCAAGAATGACACACAGGATTTTAATGATTTTGGTATCATTCGATAGAGCTTTCCCAGTAGATTCTAATACACTTGAAATTTTGAAATTTCGTGAATTTTTCGTGTAGTTATGCTCGATTAAAGTTTCAAAAATCGGTGTTGTCAAAAATGGTTTTCAGAATAAAAAAATACTCAATTTTGGACGAAACTCATAAATATTGGTATGACTGGATAGGAAATTTTTTGTAGATATCAAAAACATTTTAATTTTTGAAATTTCATCGAGTTAAACAATTTTTATGCACATTTAAAAATTTAAAAGTTTACATTATAAAGTGCTGAGCATTAAAGTTTGATAAATCATATCTCAAGAATGACACACAGGATTTTAATGATTTTGGTATCATTCGATAGAGCTTTCCCAGTAGATTCTAATACACTTGAAATTTTGAAATTTCGTGAATCTTTCGTGTAGTTATGCTCGATTAAAGTTTCAAAAATCGGTGTTTTCAAAAATGGTTTTCAGAATAAAAAAATACTCAATTTTGGACGAAACTCATAAATATTGGTATGACTGGATAGGAAATTTTTTGTAGATATCAAAAACATTTTAATTTTTGAAATTTCATCGAGTTAAACAATTTTTATGCACATTTAAAAATTTAAAAGTTTACATTATAAAGTGCTGAGCATTAAAGTTTGATAAATCATATCTCAAGAATGACACACAGGATTTTAATGATTTTGGTATCATTCGATAGAGCTTTCCCAGTAGATTCTAATACACTTGAAATTTTGAAATTTCGTGAATTTTTCGTGTAGTTATGCTCGATTAAAGTTTCAAAAATCGGTGTTGTCAAAAATGGTTTTCAGAATAAAAAAATACTCAATTTTGGACGAAACTCATAAATATTGGTATGACTGGATAGGAAATTTTTTGTAGATATCAAAAACATTTTAATTTTTGAAATTTCATCGAGTTAAACAATTTTTATGCACATTTAAAAATTTAAAAGTTTACATTATAAAGTGCTGAGCATTAAAGTTTGATAAATCATATCTCAAGAATGACACACAGGATTTTAATGATTTTGGTATCATTCGATAGAGCTTTCCCAGTAGATTCTAATACACTTGAAATTTTGAAATTTCGTGAATCTTTCGTGTAGTTATGCTCGATTAAAGTTTCAAAAATCGGTGTTTTCAAAAATGGTTTTCAGAATAAAAAAATACTCAATTTTGGACGAAACTCATAAATATTGGTATGACTGGATAGGAAATTTTTTGTAGATATCAAAAACATTTTAATTTTTGAAATTTCATCGAGTTAAACAATTTTTATGCACATTTAAAAATTTAAAAGTTTACATTATAAAGTGCTGAGCATTAAAGTTTGATAAATCATATCTCAAGAATGACACACAGGATTTTAATGATTTTGGTATCATTCGATAGAGCTTTCCCAGTAGATTCTAATACACTTGAAATTTTGAAATTTCGTGAATTTTTCGTGTAGTTATGCTCGATTAAAGTTTCAAAAATCGGTGTTGTCAAAAATGGTTTTCAGAATAAAAAAATACTCAATTTTGGACGAAACTCATAAATATTGGTATGACTGGATAGGAAATTTTTTGTAGATATCAAAAACATTTTAATTTTTGAAATTTCATCGAGTTAAACAATTTTTATGCACATTTAAAAATTTAAAAGTTTACATTATAAAGTGCTGAGCATTAAAGTTTGATAAATCATATCTCAAGAATGACACACAGGATTTTAATGATTTTGGTATCATTCGATAGAGCTTTCCCAGTAGATTCTAATACACTTGAAATTTTGAAATTTCGTGAATTTTTCGTGTAGTTATGCTCGATTAAAGTTTCAAAAATCGGTGTTTTCAAAAATGGTTTTCAGAATAAAAAAATACTCAATTTTGGACGAAACTCATAAATATTGGTATGACTGGATAGGAAATTTTTTGTAGATATCAAAAACATTTTAATTTTTGAAATTTCATCGAGTTAAACAATTTTTATGCACATTTAAAAATTTAAAAGTTTACATTATAAAGTGCTGAGCATTAAAGTTTGATAAATCATATCTCAAGAATGACACACAGGATTTTAATGATTTTGGTATCATTCGATAGAGCTTTCCCAGTAGATTCTAATACACTTGAAATTTTGAAATTTCGTGAATTTTTCGTGTAGTTATGCTCGATTAAATTTTCAAAAATCGGTGTTGTCAAAAATGGTTTTCAGAATAAAAAAATACTCAATTTTGGACGAAACTCATAAATATTGGTATGACTGGATAGGAAATTTTTTGTAGATATCAAAAACATTTTAATTTTTGAAATTTCATCGAGTTAAACAATTTTTATGCACATTTAAAAATTTAAAAGTTTACATTATAAAGTGCTGAGCATTAAAGTTTGATAAATCATATCTCAAGAATGACACACAGGATTTTAATGATTTTGGTATCATTCGATAGAGCTTTCCCAGTAGATTCTAATACACTTGAAATTTTGAAATTTCGTGAATCTTTCGTGTAGTTATGCTCGATTAAAGTTTCAAAAATCGGTGTTTTCAAAAATGGTTTTCAGAATAAAAAAATACTCAATTTTGGACGAAACTCATAAATATTGGTATGACTGGATAGGAAATTTTTTGTAGATATCAAAAACATTTTAATTTTTGAAATTTCATCGAGTTAAACAATTTTTATGCACATTTAAAAATTTAAAAGTTTACATTATAAAGTGCTGAGCATTAAAGTTTGATAAATCATATCTCAAGAATGACACACAGGATTTTAATGATTTTGGTATCATTCGATAGAGCTTTCCCAGTAGATTCTAATACACTTGAAATTTTGAAATTTCGTGAATTTTTCGTGTAGTTATGCTCGATTAAAGTTTCAAAAATCGGTGTTGTCAAAAATGGTTTTCAGAATAAAAAAATACTCAATTTTGGACGAAACTCATAAATATTGGTATGACTGGATAGGAAATTTTTTGTAGATATCAAAAACATTTTAATTTTTGAAATTTCATCGAGTTAAACAATTTTTATGCACATTTAAAAATTTAAAAGTTTACATTATAAAGTGCTGAGCATTAAAGTTTGATAAATCATATCTCAAGAATGACACACAGGATTTTAATGATTTTGGTATCATTCGATAGAGCTTTCCCAGTAGATTCTAATACACTTGAAATTTTGAAATTTCGTGAATTTTTCGTGTAGTTATGCTCGATTAAAGTTTCAAAAATCGGTGTTTTCAAAAATGGTTTTCAGAATAAAAAAATACTCAATTTTGGACGAAACTCATAAATATTGGTATGACTGGATAGGAAATTTTTTGTAGATATCAAAAACATTTTAATTTTTGAAATTTCATCGAGTTAAACAATTTTTATGCACATTTAAAAATTTAAAAGTTTACATTATAAAGTGCTGAGCATTAAAGTTTGATAAATCATATCTCAAGAATGACACACAGGATTTTAATGATTTTGGTATCATTCGATAGAGCTTTCCCAGTAGATTCTAATACACTTGAAATTTTGAAATTTCGTGAATTTTTCGTGTAGTTATGCTCGATTAAATTTTCAAAAATCGGTGTTTTCAAAAATGGTTTTCAGAATAAAAAAATACTCAATTTTGGACGAAACTCATAAATATTGGTATGACTGGATAGGAAATTTTTTGTAGATATCAAAAACATTTTAATTTTTGAAATTTCATCGAGTTAAACAATTTTTATGCACATTTAAAAATTTAAAAGTTTACATTATAAAGTGCTGAGCATTAAAGTTTGATAAATCATATCTCAAGAATGACACACAGGATTTTAATGATTTTGGTATCATTCGATAGAGCTTTCCCAGTAGATTCTAATACACTTGAAATTTTGAAATTTCGTGAATTTTTCGTGTAGTTATGCTCGATTAAAGTTTCAAAAATCGGTGTTGTCAAAAATGGTTTTCAGAATAAAAAAATACTCAATTTTGGACGAAACTCATAAATATTGGTATGACTGGATAGGAAATTTTTTGTAGATATCAAAAACATTTTAATTTTTGAAATTTCATCGAGTTAAACAATTTTTATGCACATTTAAAAATTTAAAAGTTTACATTATAAAGTGCTGAGCATTAAAGTTTGATAAATCATATCTCAAGAATGACACACAGGATTTTAATGATTTTGGTATCATTCGATAGAGCTTTCCCAGTAGATTCTAATACACTTGAAATTTTGAAATTTCGTGAATTTTTCGTGTAGTTATGCTCGATTAAAGTTTCAAAAATCGGTGTTTTCAAAAATGGTTTTCAGAATAAAAAAATACTCAATTTTGGACGAAACTCATAAATATTGGTATGACTGGATAGGAAATTTTTTGTAGATATCAAAAACATTTTAATTTTTGAAATTTCATCGAGTTAAACAATTTTTATGCACATTTAAAAATTTAAAAGTTTACATTATAAAGTGCTGAGCATTAAAGTTTGATAAATCATATCTCAAGAATGACACACAGGATTTTAATGATTTTGGTATCATTCGATAGAGCTTTCCCAGTAGATTCTAATACACTTGAAATTTTGAAATTTCGTGAATTTTTCGTGTAGTTATGCTCGATTAAAGTTTCAAAAATCGGTGTTGTCAAAAATGGTTTTCAGAATAAAAAAATACTCAATTTTGGACGAAACTCATAAATATTGGTATGACTGGATAGGAAATTTTTTGTAGATATCAAAAACATTTTAATTTTTGAAATTTCATCGAGTTAAACAATTTTTATGCACATTTAAAAATTTAAAAGTTTACATTATAAAGTGCTGAGCATTAAAGTTTGATAAATCATATCTCAAGAATGACACACAGGATTTTAATGATTTTGGTATCATTCGATAGAGCTTTCCCAGTAGATTCTAATACACTTGAAATTTTGAAATTTCGTGAATTTTTCGTGTAGTTATGCTCGATTAAAGTTTCAAAAATCGGTGTTGTCAAAAATGGTTTTCAGAATAAAAAAATACTCAATTTTGGACGAAACTCATAAATATTGGTATGACTGGATAGGAAATTTTTTGTAGATATCAAAAACATTTTAATTTTTGAAATTTCATCGAGTTAAACAATTTTTATGCACATTTAAAAATTTAAAAGTTTACATTATAAAGTGCTGAGCATTAAAGTTTGATAAATCATATCTCAAGAATGACACACAGGATTTTAATGATTTTGGTATCATTCGATAGAGCTTTCCCAGTAGATTCTAATACACTTGAAATTTTGAAATTTCGTGAATTTTTCGTGTAGTTATGCTCGATTAAAGTTTCAAAAATCGGTGTTTTCAAAAATGGTTTTCAGAATAAAAAAATACTCAATTTTGGACGAAACTCATAAATATTGGTATGACTGGATAGGAAATTTTTTGTAGATATCAAAAACATTTTAATTTTTGAAATTTCATCGAGTTAAACAATTTTTATGCACATTTAAAAATTTAAAAGTTTACATTATAAAGTGCTGAGCATTAAAGTTTGATAAATCATATCTCAAGAATGACACACAGGATTTTAATGATTTTGGTATCATTCGATAGAGCTTTCCCAGTAGATTCTAATACACTTGAAATTTTGAAATTTCGTGAATTTTTCGTGTAGTTATGCTCGATTAAATTTTCAAAAATCGGTGTTGTCAAAAATGGTTTTCAGAATAAAAAAATACTCAATTTTGGACGAAACTCATAAATATTGGTATGACTGGATAGGAAATTTTTTGTAGATATCAAAAACATTTTAATTTTTGAAATTTCATCGAGTTAAACAATTTTTATGCACATTTAAAAATTTAAAAGTTTACATTATAAAGTGCTGAGCATTAAAGTTTGATAAATCATATCTCAAGAATGACACACAGGATTTTAATGATTTTGGTATCATTCGATAGAGCTTTCCCAGTAGATTCTAATACACTTGAAATTTTGAAATTTCGTGAATCTTTCGTGTAGTTATGCTCGATTAAAGTTTCAAAAATCGGTGTTTTCAAAAATGGTTTTCAGAATAAAAAAATACTCAATTTTGGACGAAACTCATAAATATTGGTATGACTGGATAGGAAATTTTTTGTAGATATCAAAAACATTTTAATTTTTGAAATTTCATCGAGTTAAACAATTTTTATGCACATTTAAAAATTTAAAAGTTTACATTATAAAGTGCTGAGCATTAAAGTTTGATAAATCATATCTCAAGAATGACACACAGGATTTTAATGATTTTGGTATCATTCGATAGAGCTTTCCCAGTAGATTCTAATACACTTGAAATTTTGAAATTTCGTGAATTTTTCGTGTAGTTATGCTCGATTAAAGTTTCAAAAATCGGTGTTGTCAAAAATGGTTTTCAGAATAAAAAAATACTCAATTTTGGACGAAACTCATAAATATTGGTATGACTGGATAGGAAATTTTTTGTAGATATCAAAAACATTTTAATTTTTGAAATTTCATCGAGTTAAACAATTTTTATGCACATTTAAAAATTTAAAAGTTTACATTATAAAGTGCTGAGCATTAAAGTTTGATAAATCATATCTCAAGAATGACACACAGGATTTTAATGATTTTGGTATCATTCGATAGAGCTTTCCCAGTAGATTCTAATACACTTGAAATTTTGAAATTTCGTGAATTTTTCGTGTAGTTATGCTCGATTAAAGTTTCAAAAATCGGTGTTTTCAAAAATGGTTTTCAGAATAAAAAAATACTCAATTTTGGACGAAACTCATAAATATTGGTATGACTGGATAGGAAATTTTTTGTAGATATCAAAAACATTTTAATTTTTGAAATTTCATCGAGTTAAACAATTTTTATGCACATTTAAAAATTTAAAAGTTTACATTATAAAGTGCTGAGCATTAAAGTTTGATAAATCATATCTCAAGAATGACACACAGGATTTTAATGATTTTGGTATCATTCGATAGAGCTTTCCCAGTAGATTCTAATACACTTGAAATTTTGAAATTTCGTGAATTTTTCGTGTAGTTATGCTCGATTAAATTTTCAAAAATCGGTGTTTTCAAAAATGGTTTTCAGAATAAAAAAATACTCAATTTTGGACGAAACTCATAAATATTGGTATGACTGGATAGGAAATTTTTTGTAGATATCAAAAACATTTTAATTTTTGAAATTTCATCGAGTTAAACAATTTTTATGCACATTTAAAAATTTAAAAGTTTACATTATAAAGTGCTGAGCATTAAAGTTTGATAAATCATATCTCAAGAATGACACACAGGATTTTAATGATTTTGGTATCATTCGATAGAGCTTTCCCAGTAGATTCTAATACACTTGAAATTTTGAAATTTCGTGAATTTTTCGTGTAGTTATGCTCGATTAAAGTTTCAAAAATCGGTGTTGTCAAAAATGGTTTTCAGAATAAAAAAATACTCAATTTTGGACGAAACTCATAAATATTGGTATGACTGGATAGGAAATTTTTTGTAGATATCAAAAACATTTTAATTTTTGAAATTTCATCGAGTTAAACAATTTTTATGCACATTTAAAAATTTAAAAGTTTACATTATAAAGTGCTGAGCATTAAAGTTTGATAAATCATATCTCAAGAATGACACACAGGATTTTAATGATTTTGGTATCATTCGATAGAGCTTTCCCAGTAGATTCTAATACACTTGAAATTTTGAAATTTCGTGAATTTTTCGTGTAGTTATGCTCGATTAAAGTTTCAAAAATCGGTGTTTTCAAAAATGGTTTTCAGAATAAAAAAATACTCAATTTTGGACGAAACTCATAAATATTGGTATGACTGGATAGGAAATTTTTTGTAGATATCAAAAACATTTTAATTTTTGAAATTTCATCGAGTTAAACAATTTTTATGCACATTTAAAAATTTAAAAGTTTACATTATAAAGTGCTGAGCATTAAAGTTTGATAAATCATATCTCAAGAATGACACACAGGATTTTAATGATTTTGGTATCATTCGATAGAGCTTTCCCAGTAGATTCTAATACACTTGAAATTTTGAAATTTCGTGAATTTTTCGTGTAGTTATGCTCGATTAAAGTTTCAAAAATCGGTGTTGTCAAAAATGGTTTTCAGAATAAAAAAATACTCAATTTTGGACGAAACTCATAAATATTGGTATGACTGGATAGGAAATTTTTTGTAGATATCAAAAACATTTTAATTTTTGAAATTTCATCGAGTTAAACAATTTTTATGCACATTTAAAAATTTAAAAGTTTACATTATAAAGTGCTGAGCATTAAAGTTTGATAAATCATATCTCAAGAATGACACACAGGATTTTAATGATTTTGGTATCATTCGATAGAGCTTTCCCAGTAGATTCTAATACACTTGAAATTTTGAAATTTCGTGAATTTTTCGTGTAGTTATGCTCGATTAAAGTTTCAAAAATCGGTGTTGTCAAAAATGGTTTTCAGAATAAAAAAATACTCAATTTTGGACGAAACTCATAAATATTGGTATGACTGGATAGGAAATTTTTTGTAGATATCAAAAACATTTTAATTTTTGAAATTTCATCGAGTTAAACAATTTTTATGCACATTTAAAAATTTAAAAGTTTACATTATAAAGTGCTGAGCATTAAAGTTTGATAAATCATATCTCAAGAATGACACACAGGATTTTAATGATTTTGGTATCATTCGATAGAGCTTTCCCAGTAGATTCTAATACACTTGAAATTTTGAAATTTCGTGAATTTTTCGTGTAGTTATGCTCGATTAAAGTTTCAAAAATCGGTGTTTTCAAAAATGGTTTTCAGAATAAAAAAATACTCAATTTTGGACGAAACTCATAAATATTGGTATGACTGGATAGGAAATTTTTTGTAGATATCAAAAACATTTTAATTTTTGAAATTTCATCGAGTTAAACAATTTTTATGCACATTTAAAAATTTAAAAGTTTACATTATAAAGTGCTGAGCATTAAAGTTTGATAAATCATATCTCAAGAATGACACACAGGATTTTAATGATTTTGGTATCATTCGATAGAGCTTTCCCAGTAGATTCTAATACACTTGAAATTTTGAAATTTCGTGAATTTTTCGTGTAGTTATGCTCGATTAAAGTTTCAAAAATCGGTGTTTTCAAAAATGGTTTTCAGAATAAAAAAATACTCAATTTTGGACGAAACTCATAAATATTGGTATGACTGGATAGGAAATTTTTTGTAGATATCAAAAACATTTTAATTTTTGAAATTTCATCGAGTTAAACAATTTTTATGCACATTTAAAAATTTAAAAGTTTACATTATAAAGTGCTGAGCATTAAAGTTTGATAAATCATATCTCAAGAATGACACACAGGATTTTAATGATTTTGGTATCATTCGATAGAGCTTTCCCAGTAGATTCTAATACACTTGAAATTTTGAAATTTCGTGAATTTTTCGTGTAGTTATGCTCGATTAAAGTTTCAAAAATCGGTGTTGTCAAAAATGGTTTTCAGAATAAAAAAATACTCAATTTTGGACGAAACTCATAAATATTGGTATGACTGGATAGGAAATTTTTTGTAGATATCAAAAACATTTTAATTTTTGAAATTTCATCGAGTTAAACAATTTTTATGCACATTTAAAAATTTAAAAGTTTACATTATAAAGTGCTGAGCATTAAAGTTTGATAAATCATATCTCAAGAATGACACACAGGATTTTAATGATTTTGGTATCATTCGATAGAGCTTTCCCAGTAGATTCTAATACACTTGAAATTTTGAAATTTCGTGAATTTTTCGTGTAGTTATGCTCGATTAAAGTTTCAAAAATCGGTGTTTTCAAAAATGGTTTTCAGAATAAAAAAATACTCAATTTTGGACGAAACTCATAAATATTGGTATGACTGGATAGGAAATTTTTTGTAGATATCAAAAACATTTTAATTTTTGAAATTTCATCGAGTTAAACAATTTTTATGCACATTTAAAAATTTAAAAGTTTACATTATAAAGTGCTGAGCATTAAAGTTTGATAAATCATATCTCAAGAATGACACACAGGATTTTAATGATTTTGGTATCATTCGATAGAGCTTTCCCAGTAGATTCTAATACACTTGAAATTTTGAAATTTCGTGAATTTTTCGTGTAGTTATGCTCGATTAAAGTTTCAAAAATCGGTGTTGTCAAAAATGGTTTTCAGAATAAAAAAATACTCAATTTTGGACGAAACTCATAAATATTGGTATGACTGGATAGGAAATTTTTTGTAGATATCAAAAACATTTTAATTTTTGAAATTTCATCGAGTTAAACAATTTTTATGCACATTTAAAAATTTAAAAGTTTACATTATAAAGTGCTGAGCATTAAAGTTTGATAAATCATATCTCAAGAATGACACACAGGATTTTAATGATTTTGGTATCATTCGATAGAGCTTTCCCAGTAGATTCTAATACACTTGAAATTTTGAAATTTCGTGAATTTTTCGTGTAGTTATGCTCGATTAAAGTTTCAAAAATCGGTGTTTTCAAAAATGGTTTTCAGAATAAAAAAATACTCAATTTTGGACGAAACTCATAAATATTGGTATGACTGGATAGGAAATTTTTTGTAGATATCAAAAACATTTTAATTTTTGAAATTTCATCGAGTTAAACAATTTTTATGCACATTTAAAAATTTAAAAGTTTACATTATAAAGTGCTGAGCATTAAAGTTTGATAAATCATATCTCAAGAATGACACACAGGATTTTAATGATTTTGGTATCATTCGATAGAGCTTTCCCAGTAGATTCTAATACACTTGAAATTTTGAAATTTCGTGAATTTTTCGTGTAGTTATGCTCGATTAAAGTTTCAAAAATCGGTGTTGTCAAAAATGGTTTTCAGAATAAAAAAATACTCAATTTTGGACGAAACTCATAAATATTGGTATGACTGGATAGGAAATTTTTTGTAGATATCAAAAACATTTTAATTTTTGAAATTTCATCGAGTTAAACAATTTTTATGCACATTTAAAAATTTAAAAGTTTACATTATAAAGTGCTGAGCATTAAAGTTTGATAAATCATATCTCAAGAATGACACACAGGATTTTAATGATTTTGGTATCATTCGATAGAGCTTTCCCAGTAGATTCTAATACACTTGAAATTTTGAAATTTCGTGAATTTTTCGTGTAGTTATGCTCGATTAAAGTTTCAAAAATCGGTGTTTTCAAAAATGGTTTTCAGAATAAAAAAATACTCAATTTTGGACGAAACTCATAAATATTGGTATGACTGGATAGGAAATTTTTTGTAGATATCAAAAACATTTTAATTTTTGAAATTTCATCGAGTTAAACAATTTTTATGCACATTTAAAAATTTAAAAGTTTACATTATAAAGTGCTGAGCATTAAAGTTTGATAAATCATATCTCAAGAATGACACACAGGATTTTAATGATTTTGGTATCATTCGATAGAGCTTTCCCAGTAGATTCTAATACACTTGAAATTTTGAAATTTCGTGAATTTTTCGTGTAGTTATGCTCGATTAAAGTTTCAAAAATCGGTGTTTTCAAAAATGGTTTTCAGAATAAAAAAATACTCAATTTTGGACGAAACTCATAAATATTGGTATGACTGGATAGGAAATTTTTTGTAGATATCAAAAACATTTTAATTTTTGAAATTTCATCGAGTTAAACAATTTTTATGCACATTTAAAAATTTAAAAGTTTACATTATAAAGTGCTGAGCATTAAAGTTTGATAAATCATATCTCAAGAATGACACACAGGATTTTAATGATTTTGGTATCATTCGATAGAGCTTTCCCAGTAGATTCTAATACACTTGAAATTTTGAAATTTCGTGAATCTTTCGTGTAGTTATGCTCGATTAAAGTTTCAAAAATCGGTGTTTTCAAAAATGGTTTTCAGAATAAAAAAATACTCAATTTTGGACGAAACTCATAAATATTGGTATGACTGGATAGGAAATTTTTTGTAGATATCAAAAACATTTTAATTTTTGAAATTTCATCGAGTTAAACAATTTTTATGCACATTTAAAAATTTAAAAGTTTACATTATAAAGTGCTGAGCATTAAAGTTTGATAAATCATATCTCAAGAATGACACACAGGATTTTAATGATTTTGGTATCATTCGATAGAGCTTTCCCAGTAGATTCTAATACACTTGAAATTTTGAAATTTCGTGAATTTTTCGTGTAGTTATGCTCGATTAAAGTTTCAAAAATCGGTGTTGTCAAAAATGGTTTTCAGAATAAAAAAATACTCAATTTTGGACGAAACTCATAAATATTGGTATGACTGGATAGGAAATTTTTTGTAGATATCAAAAACATTTTAATTTTTGAAATTTCATCGAGTTAAACAATTTTTATGCACATTTAAAAATTTAAAAGTTTACATTATAAAGTGCTGAGCATTAAAGTTTGATAAATCATATCTCAAGAATGACACACAGGATTTTAATGATTTTGGTATCATTCGATAGAGCTTTCCCAGTAGATTCTAATACACTTGAAATTTTGAAATTTCGTGAATTTTTCGTGTAGTTATGCTCGATTAAAGTTTCAAAAATCGGTGTTTTCAAAAATGGTTTTCAGAATAAAAAAATACTCAATTTTGGACGAAACTCATAAATATTGGTATGACTGGATAGGAAATTTTTTGTAGATATCAAAAACATTTTAATTTTTGAAATTTCATCGAGTTAAACAATTTTTATGCACATTTAAAAATTTAAAAGTTTACATTATAAAGTGCTGAGCATTAAAGTTTGATAAATCATATCTCAAGAATGACACACAGGATTTTAATGATTTTGGTATCATTCGATAGAGCTTTCCCAGTAGATTCTAATACACTTGAAATTTTGAAATTTCGTGAATTTTTCGTGTAGTTATGCTCGATTAAAGTTTCAAAAATCGGTGTTTTCAAAAATGGTTTTCAGAATAAAAAAATACTCAATTTTGGACGAAACTCATAAATATTGGTATGACTGGATAGGAAATTTTTTGTAGATATCAAAAACATTTTAATTTTTGAAATTTCATCGAGTTAAACAATTTTTATGCACATTTAAAAATTTAAAAGTTTACATTATAAAGTGCTGAGCATTAAAGTTTGATAAATCATATCTCAAGAATGACACACAGGATTTTAATGATTTTGGTATCATTCGATAGAGCTTTCCCAGTAGATTCTAATACACTTGAAATTTTGAAATTTCGTGAATTTTTCGTGTAGTTATGCTCGATTAAAGTTTCAAAAATCGGTGTTTTCAAAAATGGTTTTCAGAATAAAAAAATACTCAATTTTGGACGAAACTCATAAATATTGGTATGACTGGATAGGAAATTTTTTGTAGATATCAAAAACATTTTAATTTTTGAAATTTCATCGAGTTAAACAATTTTTATGCACATTTAAAAATTTAAAAGTTTACATTATAAAGTGCTGAGCATTAAAGTTTGATAAATCATATCTCAAGAATGACACACAGGATTTTAATGATTTTGGTATCATTCGATAGAGCTTTCCCAGTAGATTCTAATACACTTGAAATTTTGAAATTTCGTGAATTTTTCGTGTAGTTATGCTCGATTAAAGTTTCAAAAATCGGTGTTTTCAAAAATGGTTTTCAGAATAAAAAAATACTCAATTTTGGACGAAACTCATAAATATTGGTATGACTGGATAGGAAATTTTTTGTAGATATCAAAAACATTTTAATTTTTGAAATTTCATCGAGTTAAACAATTTTTATGCACATTTAAAAATTTAAAAGTTTACATTATAAAGTGCTGAGCATTAAAGTTTGATAAATCATATCTCAAGAATGACACACAGGATTTTAATGATTTTGGTATCATTCGATAGAGCTTTCCCAGTAGATTCTAATACACTTGAAATTTTGAAATTTCGTGAATTTTTCGTGTAGTTATGCTCGATTAAAGTTTCAAAAATCGGTGTTTTCAAAAATGGTTTTCAGAATAAAAAAATACTCAATTTTGGACGAAACTCATAAATATTGGTATGACTGGATAGGAAATTTTTTGTAGATATCAAAAACATTTTAATTTTTGAAATTTCATCGAGTTAAACAATTTTTATGCACATTTAAAAATTTAAAAGTTTACATTATAAAGTGCTGAGCATTAAAGTTTGATAAATCATATCTCAAGAATGACACACAGGATTTTAATGATTTTGGTATCATTCGATAGAGCTTTCCCAGTAGATTCTAATACACTTGAAATTTTGAAATTTCGTGAATTTTTCGTGTAGTTATGCTCGATTAAAGTTTCAAAAATCGGTGTTGTCAAAAATGGTTTTCAGAATAAAAAAATACTCAATTTTGGACGAAACTCATAAATATTGGTATGACTGGATAGGAAATTTTTTGTAGATATCAAAAACATTTTAATTTTTGAAATTTCATCGAGTTAAACAATTTTTATGCACATTTAAAAATTTAAAAGTTTACATTATAAAGTGCTGAGCATTAAAGTTTGATAAATCATATCTCAAGAATGACACACAGGATTTTAATGATTTTGGTATCATTCGATAGAGCTTTCCCAGTAGATTCTAATACACTTGAAATTTTGAAATTTCGTGAATCTTTCGTGTAGTTATGCTCGATTAAAGTTTCAAAAATCGGTGTTTTCAAAAATGGTTTTCAGAATAAAAAAATACTCAATTTTGGACGAAACTCATAAATATTGGTATGACTGGATAGGAAATTTTTTGTAGATATCAAAAACATTTTAATTTTTGAAATTTCATCGAGTTAAACAATTTTTATGCACATTTAAAAATTTAAAAGTTTACATTATAAAGTGCTGAGCATTAAAGTTTGATAAATCATATCTCAAGAATGACACACAGGATTTTAATGATTTTGGTATCATTCGATAGAGCTTTCCCAGTAGATTCTAATACACTTGAAATTTTGAAATTTCGTGAATCTTTCGTGTAGTTATGCTCGATTAAAGTTTCAAAAATCGGTGTTTTCAAAAATGGTTTTCAGAATAAAAAAATACTCAATTTTGGACGAAACTCATAAATATTGGTATGACTGGATAGGAAATTTTTTGTAGATATCAAAAACATTTTAATTTTTGAAATTTCATCGAGTTAAACAATTTTTATGCACATTTAAAAATTTAAAAGTTTACATTATAAAGTGCTGAGCATTAAAGTTTGATAAATCATATCTCAAGAATGACACACAGGATTTTAATGATTTTGGTATCATTCGATAGAGCTTTCCCAGTAGATTCTAATACACTTGAAATTTTGAAATTTCGTGAATTTTTCGTGTAGTTATGCTCGATTAAAGTTTCAAAAATCGGTGTTGTCAAAAATGGTTTTCAGAATAAAAAAATACTCAATTTTGGACGAAACTCATAAATATTGGTATGACTGGATAGGAAATTTTTTGTAGATATCAAAAACATTTTAATTTTTGAAATTTCATCGAGTTAAACAATTTTTATGCACATTTAAAAATTTAAAAGTTTACATTATAAAGTGCTGAGCATTAAAGTTTGATAAATCATATCTCAAGAATGACACACAGGATTTTAATGATTTTGGTATCATTCGATAGAGCTTTCCCAGTAGATTCTAATACACTTGAAATTTTGAAATTTCGTGAATCTTTCGTGTAGTTATGCTCGATTAAAGTTTCAAAAATCGGTGTTTTCAAAAATGGTTTTCAGAATAAAAAAATACTCAATTTTGGACGAAACTCATAAATATTGGTATGACTGGATAGGAAATTTTTTGTAGATATCAAAAACATTTTAATTTTTGAAATTTCATCGAGTTAAACAATTTTTATGCACATTTAAAAATTTAAAAGTTTACATTATAAAGTGCTGAGCATTAAAGTTTGATAAATCATATCTCAAGAATGACACACAGGATTTTAATGATTTTGGTATCATTCGATAGAGCTTTCCCAGTAGATTCTAATACACTTGAAATTTTGAAATTTCGTGAATCTTTCGTGTAGTTATGCTCGATTAAAGTTTCAAAAATCGGTGTTTTCAAAAATGGTTTTCAGAATAAAAAAATACTCAATTTTGGACGAAACTCATAAATATTGGTATGACTGGATAGGAAATTTTTTGTAGATATCAAAAACATTTTAATTTTTGAAATTTCATCGAGTTAAACAATTTTTATGCACATTTAAAAATTTAAAAGTTTACATTATAAAGTGCTGAGCATTAAAGTTTGATAAATCATATCTCAAGAATGACACACAGGATTTTAATGATTTTGGTATCATTCGATAGAGCTTTCCCAGTAGATTCTAATACACTTGAAATTTTGAAATTTCGTGAATTTTTCGTGTAGTTATGCTCGATTAAAGTTTCAAAAATCGGTGTTGTCAAAAATGGTTTTCAGAATAAAAAAATACTCAATTTTGGACGAAACTCATAAATATTGGTATGACTGGATAGGAAATTTTTTGTAGATATCAAAAACATTTTAATTTTTGAAATTTCATCGAGTTAAACAATTTTTATGCACATTTAAAAATTTAAAAGTTTACATTATAAAGTGCTGAGCATTAAAGTTTGATAAATCATATCTCAAGAATGACACACAGGATTTTAATGATTTTGGTATCATTCGATAGAGCTTTCCCAGTAGATTCTAATACACTTGAAATTTTGAAATTTCGTGAATTTTTCGTGTAGTTATGCTCGATTAAAGTTTCAAAAATCGGTGTTTTCAAAAATGGTTTTCAGAATAAAAAAATACTCAATTTTGGACGAAACTCATAAATATTGGTATGACTGGATAGGAAATTTTTTGTAGATATCAAAAACATTTTAATTTTTGAAATTTCATCGAGTTAAACAATTTTTATGCACATTTAAAAATTTAAAAGTTTACATTATAAAGTGCTGAGCATTAAAGTTTGATAAATCATATCTCAAGAATGACACACAGGATTTTAATGATTTTGGTATCATTCGATAGAGCTTTCCCAGTAGATTCTAATACACTTGAAATTTTGAAATTTCGTGAATTTTTCGTGTAGTTATGCTCGATTAAAGTTTCAAAAATCGGTGTTGTCAAAAATGGTTTTCAGAATAAAAAAATACTCAATTTTGGACGAAACTCATAAATATTGGTATGACTGGATAGGAAATTTTTTGTAGATATCAAAAACATTTTAATTTTTGAAATTTCATCGAGTTAAACAATTTTTATGCACATTTAAAAATTTAAAAGTTTACATTATAAAGTGCTGAGCATTAAAGTTTGATAAATCATATCTCAAGAATGACACACAGGATTTTAATGATTTTGGTATCATTCGATAGAGCTTTCCCAGTAGATTCTAATACACTTGAAATTTTGAAATTTCGTGAATTTTTCGTGTAGTTATGCTCGATTAAATTTTCAAAAATCGGTGTTTTCAAAAATGGTTTTCAGAATAAAAAAATACTCAATTTTGGACGAAACTCATAAATATTGGTATGACTGGATAGGAAATTTTTTGTAGATATCAAAAACATTTTAATTTTTGAAATTTCATCGAGTTAAACAATTTTTATGCACATTTAAAAATTTAAAAGTTTACATTATAAAGTGCTGAGCATTAAAGTTTGATAAATCATATCTCAAGAATGACACACAGGATTTTAATGATTTTGGTATCATTCGATAGAGCTTTCCCAGTAGATTCTAATACACTTGAAATTTTGAAATTTCGTGAATTTTTCGTGTAGTTATGCTCGATTAAAGTTTCAAAAATCGGTGTTTTCAAAAATGGTTTTCAGAATAAAAAAATACTCAATTTTGGACGAAACTCATAAATATTGGTATGACTGGATAGGAAATTTTTTGTAGATATCAAAAACATTTTAATTTTTGAAATTTCATCGAGTTAAACAATTTTTATGCACATTTAAAAATTTAAAAGTTTACATTATAAAGTGCTGAGCATTAAAGTTTGATAAATCATATCTCAAGAATGACACACAGGATTTTAATGATTTTGGTATCATTCGATAGAGCTTTCCCAGTAGATTCTAATACACTTGAAATTTTGAAATTTCGTGAATTTTTCGTGTAGTTATGCTCGATTAAAGTTTCAAAAATCGGTGTTGTCAAAAATGGTTTTCAGAATAAAAAAATACTCAATTTTGGACGAAACTCATAAATATTGGTATGACTGGATAGGAAATTTTTTGTAGATATCAAAAACATTTTAATTTTTGAAATTTCATCGAGTTAAACAATTTTTATGCACATTTAAAAATTTAAAAGTTTACATTATAAAGTGCTGAGCATTAAAGTTTGATAAATCATATCTCAAGAATGACACACAGGATTTTAATGATTTTGGTATCATTCGATAGAGCTTTCCCAGTAGATTCTAATACACTTGAAATTTTGAAATTTCGTGAATTTTTCGTGTAGTTATGCTCGATTAAAGTTTCAAAAATCGGTGTTTTCAAAAATGGTTTTCAGAATAAAAAAATACTCAATTTTGGACGAAACTCATAAATATTGGTATGACTGGATAGGAAATTTTTTGTAGATATCAAAAACATTTTAATTTTTGAAATTTCATCGAGTTAAACAATTTTTATGCACATTTAAAAATTTAAAAGTTTACATTATAAAGTGCTGAGCATTAAAGTTTGATAAATCATATCTCAAGAATGACACACAGGATTTTAATGATTTTGGTATCATTCGATAGAGCTTTCCCAGTAGATTCTAATACACTTGAAATTTTGAAATTTCGTGAATTTTTCGTGTAGTTATGCTCGATTAAAGTTTCAAAAATCGGTGTTGTCAAAAATGGTTTTCAGAATAAAAAAATACTCAATTTTGGACGAAACTCATAAATATTGGTATGACTGGATAGGAAATTTTTTGTAGATATCAAAAACATTTTAATTTTTGAAATTTCATCGAGTTAAACAATTTTTATGCACATTTAAAAATTTAAAAGTTTACATTATAAAGTGCTGAGCATTAAAGTTTGATAAATCATATCTCAAGAATGACACACAGGATTTTAATGATTTTGGTATCATTCGATAGAGCTTTCCCAGTAGATTCTAATACACTTGAAATTTTGAAATTTCGTGAATTTTTCGTGTAGTTATGCTCGATTAAAGTTTCAAAAATCGGTGTTTTCAAAAATGGTTTTCAGAATAAAAAAATACTCAATTTTGGACGAAACTCATAAATATTGGTATGACTGGATAGGAAATTTTTTGTAGATATCAAAAACATTTTAATTTTTGAAATTTCATCGAGTTAAACAATTTTTATGCACATTTAAAAATTTAAAAGTTTACATTATAAAGTGCTGAGCATTAAAGTTTGATAAATCATATCTCAAGAATGACACACAGGATTTTAATGATTTTGGTATCATTCGATAGAGCTTTCCCAGTAGATTCTAATACACTTGAAATTTTGAAATTTCGTGAATTTTTCGTGTAGTTATGCTCGATTAAAGTTTCAAAAATCGGTGTTGTCAAAAATGGTTTTCAGAATAAAAAAATACTCAATTTTGGACGAAACTCATAAATATTGGTATGACTGGATAGGAAATTTTTTGTAGATATCAAAAACATTTTAATTTTTGAAATTTCATCGAGTTAAACAATTTTTATGCACATTTAAAAATTTAAAAGTTTACATTATAAAGTGCTGAGCATTAAAGTTTGATAAATCATATCTCAAGAATGACACACAGGATTTTAATGATTTTGGTATCATTCGATAGAGCTTTCCCAGTAGATTCTAATACACTTGAAATTTTGAAATTTCGTGAATCTTTCGTGTAGTTATGCTCGATTAAAGTTTCAAAAATCGGTGTTTTCAAAAATGGTTTTCAGAATAAAAAAATACTCAATTTTGGACGAAACTCATAAATATTGGTATGACTGGATAGGAAATTTTTTGTAGATATCAAAAACATTTTAATTTTTGAAATTTCATCGAGTTAAACAATTTTTATGCACATTTAAAAATTTAAAAGTTTACATTATAAAGTGCTGAGCATTAAAGTTTGATAAATCATATCTCAAGAATGACACACAGGATTTTAATGATTTTGGTATCATTCGATAGAGCTTTCCCAGTAGATTCTAATACACTTGAAATTTTGAAATTTCGTGAATTTTTCGTGTAGTTATGCTCGATTAAATTTTCAAAAATCGGTGTTTTCAAAAATGGTTTTCAGAATAAAAAAATACTCAATTTTGGACGAAACTCATAAATATTGGTATGACTGGATAGGAAATTTTTTGTAGATATCAAAAACATTTTAATTTTTGAAATTTCATCGAGTTAAACAATTTTTATGCACATTTAAAAATTTAAAAGTTTACATTATAAAGTGCTGAGCATTAAAGTTTGATAAATCATATCTCAAGAATGACACACAGGATTTTAATGATTTTGGTATCATTCGATAGAGCTTTCCCAGTAGATTCTAATACACTTGAAATTTTGAAATTTCGTGAATTTTTCGTGTAGTTATGCTCGATTAAAGTTTCAAAAATCGGTGTTTTCAAAAATGGTTTTCAGAATAAAAAAATACTCAATTTTGGACGAAACTCATAAATATTGGTATGACTGGATAGGAAATTTTTTGTAGATATCAAAAACATTTTAATTTTTGAAATTTCATCGAGTTAAACAATTTTTATGCACATTTAAAAATTTAAAAGTTTACATTATAAAGTGCTGAGCATTAAAGTTTGATAAATCATATCTCAAGAATGACACACAGGATTTTAATGATTTTGGTATCATTCGATAGAGCTTTCCCAGTAGATTCTAATACACTTGAAATTTTGAAATTTCGTGAATTTTTCGTGTAGTTATGCTCGATTAAAGTTTCAAAAATCGGTGTTGTCAAAAATGGTTTTCAGAATAAAAAAATACTCAATTTTGGACGAAACTCATAAATATTGGTATGACTGGATAGGAAATTTTTTGTAGATATCAAAAACATTTTAATTTTTGAAATTTCATCGAGTTAAACAATTTTTATGCACATTTAAAAATTTAAAAGTTTACATTATAAAGTGCTGAGCATTAAAGTTTGATAAATCATATCTCAAGAATGACACACAGGATTTTAATGATTTTGGTATCATTCGATAGAGCTTTCCCAGTAGATTCTAATACACTTGAAATTTTGAAATTTCGTGAATTTTTCGTGTAGTTATGCTCGATTAAAGTTTCAAAAATCGGTGTTTTCAAAAATGGTTTTCAGAATAAAAAAATACTCAATTTTGGACGAAACTCATAAATATTGGTATGACTGGATAGGAAATTTTTTGTAGATATCAAAAACATTTTAATTTTTGAAATTTCATCGAGTTAAACAATTTTTATGCACATTTAAAAATTTAAAAGTTTACATTATAAAGTGCTGAGCATTAAAGTTTGATAAATCATATCTCAAGAATGACACACAGGATTTTAATGATTTTGGTATCATTCGATAGAGCTTTCCCAGTAGATTCTAATACACTTGAAATTTTGAAATTTCGTGAATTTTTCGTGTAGTTATGCTCGATTAAAGTTTCAAAAATCGGTGTTGTCAAAAATGGTTTTCAGAATAAAAAAATACTCAATTTTGGACGAAACTCATAAATATTGGTATGACTGGATAGGAAATTTTTTGTAGATATCAAAAACATTTTAATTTTTGAAATTTCATCGAGTTAAACAATTTTTATGCACATTTAAAAATTTAAAAGTTTACATTATAAAGTGCTGAGCATTAAAGTTTGATAAATCATATCTCAAGAATGACACACAGGATTTTAATGATTTTGGTATCATTCGATAGAGCTTTCCCAGTAGATTCTAATACACTTGAAATTTTGAAATTTCGTGAATTTTTCGTGTAGTTATGCTCGATTAAAGTTTCAAAAATCGGTGTTTTCAAAAATGGTTTTCAGAATAAAAAAATACTCAATTTTGGACGAAACTCATAAATATTGGTATGACTGGATAGGAAATTTTTTGTAGATATCAAAAACATTTTAATTTTTGAAATTTCATCGAGTTAAACAATTTTTATGCACATTTAAAAATTTAAAAGTTTACATTATAAAGTGCTGAGCATTAAAGTTTGATAAATCATATCTCAAGAATGACACACAGGATTTTAATGATTTTGGTATCATTCGATAGAGCTTTCCCAGTAGATTCTAATACACTTGAAATTTTGAAATTTCGTGAATTTTTCGTGTAGTTATGCTCGATTAAAGTTTCAAAAATCGGTGTTGTCAAAAATGGTTTTCAGAATAAAAAAATACTCAATTTTGGACGAAACTCATAAATATTGGTATGACTGGATAGGAAATTTTTTGTAGATATCAAAAACATTTTAATTTTTGAAATTTCATCGAGTTAAACAATTTTTATGCACATTTAAAAATTTAAAAGTTTACATTATAAAGTGCTGAGCATTAAAGTTTGATAAATCATATCTCAAGAATGACACACAGGATTTTAATGATTTTGGTATCATTCGATAGAGCTTTCCCAGTAGATTCTAATACACTTGAAATTTTGAAATTTCGTGAATTTTTCGTGTAGTTATGCTCGATTAAAGTTTCAAAAATCGGTGTTTTCAAAAATGGTTTTCAGAATAAAAAAATACTCAATTTTGGACGAAACTCATAAATATTGGTATGACTGGATAGGAAATTTTTTGTAGATATCAAAAACATTTTAATTTTTGAAATTTCATCGAGTTAAACAATTTTTATGCACATTTAAAAATTTAAAAGTTTACATTATAAAGTGCTGAGCATTAAAGTTTGATAAATCATATCTCAAGAATGACACACAGGATTTTAATGATTTTGGTATCATTCGATAGAGCTTTCCCAGTAGATTCTAATACACTTGAAATTTTGAAATTTCGTGAATTTTTCGTGTAGTTATGCTCGATTAAAGTTTCAAAAATCGGTGTTGTCAAAAATGGTTTTCAGAATAAAAAAATACTCAATTTTGGACGAAACTCATAAATATTGGTATGACTGGATAGGAAATTTTTTGTAGATATCAAAAACATTTTAATTTTTGAAATTTCATCGAGTTAAACAATTTTTATGCACATTTAAAAATTTAAAAGTTTACATTATAAAGTGCTGAGCATTAAAGTTTGATAAATCATATCTCAAGAATGACACACAGGATTTTAATGATTTTGGTATCATTCGATAGAGCTTTCCCAGTAGATTCTAATACACTTGAAATTTTGAAATTTCGTGAATTTTTCGTGTAGTTATGCTCGATTAAAGTTTCAAAAATCGGTGTTTTCAAAAATGGTTTTCAGAATAAAAAAATACTCAATTTTGGACGAAACTCATAAATATTGGTATGACTGGATAGGAAATTTTTTGTAGATATCAAAAACATTTTAATTTTTGAAATTTCATCGAGTTAAACAATTTTTATGCACATTTAAAAATTTAAAAGTTTACATTATAAAGTGCTGAGCATTAAAGTTTGATAAATCATATCTCAAGAATGACACACAGGATTTTAATGATTTTGGTATCATTCGATAGAGCTTTCCCAGTAGATTCTAATACACTTGAAATTTTGAAATTTCGTGAATTTTTCGTGTAGTTATGCTCGATTAAAGTTTCAAAAATCGGTGTTGTCAAAAATGGTTTTCAGAATAAAAAAATACTCAATTTTGGACGAAACTCATAAATATTGGTATGACTGGATAGGAAATTTTTTGTAGATATCAAAAACATTTTAATTTTTGAAATTTCATCGAGTTAAACAATTTTTATGCACATTTAAAAATTTAAAAGTTTACATTATAAAGTGCTGAGCATTAAAGTTTGATAAATCATATCTCAAGAATGACACACAGGATTTTAATGATTTTGGTATCATTCGATAGAGCTTTCCCAGTAGATTCTAATACACTTGAAATTTTGAAATTTCGTGAATTTTTCGTGTAGTTATGCTCGATTAAAGTTTCAAAAATCGGTGTTTTCAAAAATGGTTTTCAGAATAAAAAAATACTCAATTTTGGACGAAACTCATAAATATTGGTATGACTGGATAGGAAATTTTTTGTAGATATCAAAAACATTTTAATTTTTGAAATTTCATCGAGTTAAACAATTTTTATGCACATTTAAAAATTTAAAAGTTTACATTATAAAGTGCTGAGCATTAAAGTTTGATAAATCATATCTCAAGAATGACACACAGGATTTTAATGATTTTGGTATCATTCGATAGAGCTTTCCCAGTAGATTCTAATACACTTGAAATTTTGAAATTTCGTGAATTTTTCGTGTAGTTATGCTCGATTAAAGTTTCAAAAATCGGTGTTGTCAAAAATGGTTTTCAGAATAAAAAAATACTCAATTTTGGACGAAACTCATAAATATTGGTATGACTGGATAGGAAATTTTTTGTAGATATCAAAAACATTTTAATTTTTGAAATTTCATCGAGTTAAACAATTTTTATGCACATTTAAAAATTTAAAAGTTTACATTATAAAGTGCTGAGCATTAAAGTTTGATAAATCATATCTCAAGAATGACACACAGGATTTTAATGATTTTGGTATCATTCGATAGAGCTTTCCCAGTAGATTCTAATACACTTGAAATTTTGAAATTTCGTGAATCTTTCGTGTAGTTATGCTCGATTAAAGTTTCAAAAATCGGTGTTTTCAAAAATGGTTTTCAGAATAAAAAAATACTCAATTTTGGACGAAACTCATAAATATTGGTATGACTGGATAGGAAATTTTTTGTAGATATCAAAAACATTTTAATTTTTGAAATTTCATCGAGTTAAACAATTTTTATGCACATTTAAAAATTTAAAAGTTTACATTATAAAGTGCTGAGCATTAAAGTTTGATAAATCATATCTCAAGAATGACACACAGGATTTTAATGATTTTGGTATCATTCGATAGAGCTTTCCCAGTAGATTCTAATACACTTGAAATTTTGAAATTTCGTGAATCTTTCGTGTAGTTATGCTCGATTAAAGTTTCAAAAATCGGTGTTTTCAAAAATGGTTTTCAGAATAAAAAAATACTCAATTTTGGACGAAACTCATAAATATTGGTATGACTGGATAGGAAATTTTTTGTAGATATCAAAAACATTTTAATTTTTGAAATTTCATCGAGTTAAACAATTTTTATGCACATTTAAAAATTTAAAAGTTTACATTATAAAGTGCTGAGCATTAAAGTTTGATAAATCATATCTCAAGAATGACACACAGGATTTTAATGATTTTGGTATCATTCGATAGAGCTTTCCCAGTAGATTCTAATACACTTGAAATTTTGAAATTTCGTGAATTTTTCGTGTAGTTATGCTCGATTAAAGTTTCAAAAATCGGTGTTGTCAAAAATGGTTTTCAGAATAAAAAAATACTCAATTTTGGACGAAACTCATAAATATTGGTATGACTGGATAGGAAATTTTTTGTAGATATCAAAAACATTTTAATTTTTGAAATTTCATCGAGTTAAACAATTTTTATGCACATTTAAAAATTTAAAAGTTTACATTATAAAGTGCTGAGCATTAAAGTTTGATAAATCATATCTCAAGAATGACACACAGGATTTTAATGATTTTGGTATCATTCGATAGAGCTTTCCCAGTAGATTCTAATACACTTGAAATTTTGAAATTTCGTGAATTTTTCGTGTAGTTATGCTCGATTAAAGTTTCAAAAATCGGTGTTTTCAAAAATGGTTTTCAGAATAAAAAAATACTCAATTTTGGACGAAACTCATAAATATTGGTATGACTGGATAGGAAATTTTTTGTAGATATCAAAAACATTTTAATTTTTGAAATTTCATCGAGTTAAACAATTTTTATGCACATTTAAAAATTTAAAAGTTTACATTATAAAGTGCTGAGCATTAAAGTTTGATAAATCATATCTCAAGAATGACACACAGGATTTTAATGATTTTGGTATCATTCGATAGAGCTTTCCCAGTAGATTCTAATACACTTGAAATTTTGAAATTTCGTGAATTTTTCGTGTAGTTATGCTCGATTAAAGTTTCAAAAATCGGTGTTGTCAAAAATGGTTTTCAGAATAAAAAAATACTCAATTTTGGACGAAACTCATAAATATTGGTATGACTGGATAGGAAATTTTTTGTAGATATCAAAAACATTTTAATTTTTGAAATTTCATCGAGTTAAACAATTTTTATGCACATTTAAAAATTTAAAAGTTTACATTATAAAGTGCTGAGCATTAAAGTTTGATAAATCATATCTCAAGAATGACACACAGGATTTTAATGATTTTGGTATCATTCGATAGAGCTTTCCCAGTAGATTCTAATACACTTGAAATTTTGAAATTTCGTGAATTTTTCGTGTAGTTATGCTCGATTAAAGTTTCAAAAATCGGTGTTTTCAAAAATGGTTTTCAGAATAAAAAAATACTCAATTTTGGACGAAACTCATAAATATTGGTATGACTGGATAGGAAATTTTTTGTAGATATCAAAAACATTTTAATTTTTGAAATTTCATCGAGTTAAACAATTTTTATGCACATTTAAAAATTTAAAAGTTTACATTATAAAGTGCTGAGCATTAAAGTTTGATAAATCATATCTCAAGAATGACACACAGGATTTTAATGATTTTGGTATCATTCGATAGAGCTTTCCCAGTAGATTCTAATACACTTGAAATTTTGAAATTTCGTGAATTTTTCGTGTAGTTATGCTCGATTAAAGTTTCAAAAATCGGTGTTGTCAAAAATGGTTTTCAGAATAAAAAAATACTCAATTTTGGACGAAACTCATAAATATTGGTATGACTGGATAGGAAATTTTTTGTAGATATCAAAAACATTTTAATTTTTGAAATTTCATCGAGTTAAACAATTTTTATGCACATTTAAAAATTTAAAAGTTTACATTATAAAGTGCTGAGCATTAAAGTTTGATAAATCATATCTCAAGAATGACACACAGGATTTTAATGATTTTGGTATCATTCGATAGAGCTTTCCCAGTAGATTCTAATACACTTGAAATTTTGAAATTTCGTGAATCTTTCGTGTAGTTATGCTCGATTAAAGTTTCAAAAATCGGTGTTTTCAAAAATGGTTTTCAGAATAAAAAAATACTCAATTTTGGACGAAA
>OZ038418.1:3411777-3752703 GCA_964036255.1 Caenorhabditis virilis | reverse complement strand
ATGAGTTTCGTCCAAAATTGAGTATTTTTTTATTCTGAAAACCATTTTTGAAAACACCGATTTTTGAAACTTTAATCGAGCATAACTACACGAAAAATTCACGAAATTTCAAAATTTCAAGTGTATTAGAATCTACTGGGAAAGCTCTATCGAATGATACCAAAATCATTAAAATCCTGTGTGTCATTCTTGAGATATGATTTATCAAACTTTAATGCTCAGCACTTTATAATGTAAACTTTTAAATTTTTAAATGTGCATAAAAATTGTTTAACTCGATGAAATTTCAAAAATTAAAATGTTTTTGATATCTACAAAAAATTTCCTATCCAGTCATACCAATATTTATGAGTTTCGTCCAAAATTGAGTATTTTTTTATTCTGAAAACCATTTTTGAAAACACCGATTTTTGAAACTTTAATCGAGCATAACTACACGAAAAATTCACGAAATTTCAAAATTTCAAGTGTATTAGAATCTACTGGGAAAGCTCTATCGAATGATACCAAAATCATTAAAATCCTGTGTGTCATTCTTGAGATATGATTTATCAAACTTTAATGCTCAGCACTTTATAATGTAAACTTTTAAATTTTTAAATGTGCATAAAAATTGTTTAACTCGATGAAATTTCAAAAATTAAAATGTTTTTGATATCTACAAAAAATTTCCTATCCAGTCATACCAATATTTATGAGTTTCGTCCAAAATTGAGTATTTTTTTATTCTGAAAACCATTTTTGAAAACACCGATTTTTGAAACTTTAATCGAGCATAACTACACGAAAAATTCACGAAATTTCAAAATTTCAAGTGTATTAGAATCTACTGGGAAAGCTCTATCGAATGATACCAAAATCATTAAAATCCTGTGTGTCATTCTTGAGATATGATTTATCAAACTTTAATGCTCAGCACTTTATAAGGTAAACTTTTAAATTTTTAAATGTGCATAAAAATTGTTTAACTCGATGAAATTTCAAAAATTAAAATGTTTTTGATATCTACAAAAAATTTCCTATCCAGTCATACCAATATTTATGAGTTTCGTCCAAAATTGAGTATTTTTTTATTCTGAAAACCATTTTTGAAAACACCGATTTTTGAAACTTTAATCGAGCATAACTACACGAAAAATTCACGAAATTTCAAAATTTCAAGTGTATTAGAATCTACTGGGAAAGCTCTATCGAATGATACCAAAATCATTAAAATCCTGTGTGTCATTCTTGAGATATGATTTATCAAACTTTAATGCTCAGCACTTTATAATGTAAACTTTTAAATTTTTAAATGTGCATAAAAATTGTTTAACTCGATGAAATTTCAAAAATTAAAATGTTTTTGATATCTACAAAAAATTTCCTATCCAGTCATACCAATATTTATGAGTTTCGTCCAAAATTGAGTATTTTTTTATTCTGAAAACCATTTTTGAAAACACCGATTTTTGAAACTTTAATCGAGCATAACTACACGAAAAATTCACGAAATTTCAAAATTTCAAGTGTATTAGAATCTACTGGGAAAGCTCTATCGAATGATACCAAAATCATTAAAATCCTGTGTGTCATTCTTGAGATATGATTTATCAAACTTTAATGCTCAGCACTTTATAATGTAAACTTTTAAATTTTTAAATGTGCATAAAAATTGTTTAACTCGATGAAATTTCAAAAATTAAAATGTTTTTGATATCTACAAAAAATTTCCTATCCAGTCATACCAATATTTATGAGTTTCGTCCAAAATTGAGTATTTTTTTATTCTGAAAACCATTTTTGAAAACACCGATTTTTGAAACTTTAATCGAGCATAACTACACGAAAAATTCACGAAATTTCAAAATTTCAAGTGTATTAGAATCTACTGGGAAAGCTCTATCGAATGATACCAAAATCATTAAAATCCTGTGTGTCATTCTTGAGATATGATTTATCAAACTTTAATGCTCAGCACTTTATAATGTAAACTTTTAAATTTTTAAATGTGCATAAAAATTGTTTAACTCGATGAAATTTCAAAAATTAAAATGTTTTTGATATCTACAAAAAATTTCCTATCCAGTCATACCAATATTTATGAGTTTCGTCCAAAATTGAGTATTTTTTTATTCTGAAAACCATTTTTGAAAACACCGATTTTTGAAACTTTAATCGAGCATAACTACACGAAAAATTCACGAAATTTCAAAATTTCAAGTGTATTAGAATCTACTGGGAAAGCTCTATCGAATGATACCAAAATCATTAAAATCCTGTGTGTCATTCTTGAGATATGATTTATCAAACTTTAATGCTCAGCACTTTATAATGTAAACTTTTAAATTTTTAAATGTGCATAAAAATTGTTTAACTCGATGAAATTTCAAAAATTAAAATGTTTTTGATATCTACAAAAAATTTCCTATCCAGTCATACCAATATTTATGAGTTTCGTCCAAAATTGAGTATTTTTTTATTCTGAAAACCATTTTTGAAAACACCGATTTTTGAAACTTTAATCGAGCATAACTACACGAAAAATTCACGAAATTTCAAAATTTCAAGTGTATTAGAATCTACTGGGAAAGCTCTATCGAATGATACCAAAATCATTAAAATCCTGTGTGTCATTCTTGAGATATGATTTATCAAACTTTAATGCTCAGCACTTTATAATGTAAACTTTTAAATTTTTAAATGTGCATAAAAATTGTTTAACTCGATGAAATTTCAAAAATTAAAATGTTTTTGATATCTACAAAAAATTTCCTATCCAGTCATACCAATATTTATGAGTTTCGTCCAAAATTGAGTATTTTTTTATTCTGAAAACCATTTTTGAAAACACCGATTTTTGAAACTTTAATCGAGCATAACTACACGAAAAATTCACGAAATTTCAAAATTTCAAGTGTATTAGA
Source organism: Caenorhabditis virilis (assembly GCA_964036255.1). Lineage (NCBI taxonomy): Eukaryota > Metazoa > Nematoda > Chromadorea > Rhabditida > Rhabditidae > Caenorhabditis > Caenorhabditis virilis. The sequence goes on along the minus strand of OZ038418.1, from coordinate 3,749,797 downwards.
ATCTACTGGGAAAGCTCTATCGAATGATACCAAAATCATTAAAATCCTGTGTGTCATTCTTGAGATATGATTTATCAAACTTTAATGCTCAGCACTTTATAATGTAAACTTTTAAATTTTTAAATGTGCATAAAAATTGTTTAACTCGATGAAATTTCAAAAATTAAAATGTTTTTGATATCTACAAAAAATTTCCTATCCAGTCATACCAATATTTATGAGTTTCGTCCAAAATTGAGTATTTTTTTATTCTGAAAACCATTTTTGAAAACACCGATTTTTGAAACTTTAATCGAGCATAACTACACGAAAAATTCACGAAATTTCAAAATTTCAAGTGTATTAGAATCTACTGGGAAAGCTCTATCGAATGATACCAAAATCATTAAAATCCTGTGTGTCATTCTTGAGATATGATTTATCAAACTTTAATGCTCAGCACTTTATAATGTAAACTTTTAAATTTTTAAATGTGCATAAAAATTGTTTAACTCGATGAAATTTCAAAAATTAAAATGTTTTTGATATCTACAAAAAATTTCCTATCCAGTCATACCAATATTTATGAGTTTCGTCCAAAATTGAGTATTTTTTTATTCTGAAAACCATTTTTGACAACACCGATTTTTGAAACTTTAATCGAGCATAACTACACGAAAAATTCACGAAATTTCAAAATTTCAAGTGTATTAGAATCTACTGGGAAAGCTCTATCGAATGATACCAAAATCATTAAAATCCTGTGTGTCATTCTTGAGATATGATTTATCAAACTTTAATGCTCAGCACTTTATAATGTAAACTTTTAAATTTTTAAATGTGCATAAAAATTGTTTAACTCGATGAAATTTCAAAAATTAAAATGTTTTTGATATCTACAAAAAATTTCCTATCCAGTCATACCAATATTTATGAGTTTCGTCCAAAATTGAGTATTTTTTTATTCTGAAAACCATTTTTGAAAACACCGATTTTTGAAACTTTAATCGAGCATAACTACACGAAAAATTCACGAAATTTCAAAATTTCAAGTGTATTAGAATCTACTGGGAAAGCTCTATCGAATGATACCAAAATCATTAAAATCCTGTGTGTCATTCTTGAGATATGATTTATCAAACTTTAATGCTCAGCACTTTATAATGTAAACTTTTAAATTTTTAAATGTGCATAAAAATTGTTTAACTCGATGAAATTTCAAAAATTAAAATGTTTTTGATATCTACAAAAAATTTCCTATCCAGTCATACCAATATTTATGAGTTTCGTCCAAAATTGAGTATTTTTTTATTCTGAAAACCATTTTTGAAAACACCGATTTTTGAAACTTTAATCGAGCATAACTACACGAAAAATTCACGAAATTTCAAAATTTCAAGTGTATTAGAATCTACTGGGAAAGCTCTATCGAATGATACCAAAATCATTAAAATCCTGTGTGTCATTCTTGAGATATGATTTATCAAACTTTAATGCTCAGCACTTTATAATGTAAACTTTTAAATTTTTAAATGTGCATAAAAATTGTTTAACTCGATGAAATTTCAAAAATTAAAATGTTTTTGATATCTACAAAAAATTTCCTATCCAGTCATACCAATATTTATGAGTTTCGTCCAAAATTGAGTATTTTTTTATTCTGAAAACCATTTTTGAAAACACCGATTTTTGAAACTTTAATCGAGCATAACTACACGAAAAATTCACGAAATTTCAAAATTTCAAGTGTATTAGAATCTACTGGGAAAGCTCTATCGAATGATACCAAAATCATTAAAATCCTGTGTGTCATTCTTGAGATATGATTTATCAAACTTTAATGCTCAGCACTTTATAATGTAAACTTTTAAATTTTTAAATGTGCATAAAAATTGTTTAACTCGATGAAATTTCAAAAATTAAAATGTTTTTGATATCTACAAAAAATTTCCTATCCAGTCATACCAATATTTATGAGTTTCGTCCAAAATTGAGTATTTTTTTATTCTGAAAACCATTTTTGACAACACCGATTTTTGAAACTTTAATCGAGCATAACTACACGAAAAATTCACGAAATTTCAAAATTTCAAGTGTATTAGAATCTACTGGGAAAGCTCTATCGAATGATACCAAAATCATTAAAATCCTGTGTGTCATTCTTGAGATATGATTTATCAAACTTTAATGCTCAGCACTTTATAATGTAAACTTTTAAATTTTTAAATGTGCATAAAAATTGTTTAACTCGATGAAATTTCAAAAATTAAAATGTTTTTGATATCTACAAAAAATTTCCTATCCAGTCATACCAATATTTATGAGTTTCGTCCAAAATTGAGTATTTTTTTATTCTGAAAACCATTTTTGAAAACACCGATTTTTGAAACTTTAATCGAGCATAACTACACGAAAAATTCACGAAATTTCAAAATTTCAAGTGTATTAGAATCTACTGGGAAAGCTCTATCGAATGATACCAAAATCATTAAAATCCTGTGTGTCATTCTTGAGATATGATTTATCAAACTTTAATGCTCAGCACTTTATAATGTAAACTTTTAAATTTTTAAATGTGCATAAAAATTGTTTAACTCGATGAAATTTCAAAAATTAAAATGTTTTTGATATCTACAAAAAATTTCCTATCCAGTCATACCAATATTTATGAGTTTCGTCCAAAATTGAGTATTTTTTTATTCTGAAAACCATTTTTGAAAACACCGATTTTTGAAACTTTAATCGAGCATAACTACACGAAAAATTCACGAAATTTCAAAATTTCAAGTGTATTAGAATCTACTGGGAAAGCTCTATCGAATGATACCAAAATCATTAAAATCCTGTGTGTCATTCTTGAGATATGATTTATCAAACTTTAATGCTCAGCACTTTATAATGTAAACTTTTAAATTTTTAAATGTGCATAGAAATTGTTTAACTCGATGAAATTTCAAAAATTAAAATGTTTTTGATATCTACAAAAAATTTCCTATCCAGTCATACCAATATTTATGAGTTTCGTCCAAAATTGAGTATTTTTTTATTCTGAAAACCATTTTTGAAAACACCGATTTTTGAAACTTTAATCGAGCATAACTACACGAAAAATTCACGAAATTTCAAAATTTCAAGTGTATTAGAATCTACTGGGAAAGCTCTATCGAATGATACCAAAATCATTAAAATCCTGTGTGTCATTCTTGAGATATGATTTATCAAACTTTAATGCTCAGCACTTTATAATGTAAACTTTTAAATTTTTAAATGTGCATAGAAATTGTTTAACTCGATGAAATTTCAAAAATTAAAATGTTTTTGATATCTACAAAAAATTTCCTATCCAGTCATACCAATATTTATGAGTTTCGTCCAAAATTGAGTATTTTTTTATTCTGAAAACCATTTTTGAAAACACCGATTTTTGAAACTTTAATCGAGCATAACTACACGAAAAATTCACGAAATTTCAAAATTTCAAGTGTATTAGAATCTACTGGGAAAGCTCTATCGAATGATACCAAAATCATTAAAATCCTGTGTGTCATTCTTGAGATATGATTTATCAAACTTTAATGCTCAGCACTTTATAATGTAAACTTTTAAATTTTTAAATGTGCATAGAAATTGTTTAACTCGATGAAATTTCAAAAATTAAAATGTTTTTGATATCTACAAAAAATTTCCTATCCAGTCATACCAATATTTATGAGTTTCGTCCAAAATTGAGTATTTTTTTATTCTGAAAACCATTTTTGACAACACCGATTTTTGAAACTTTAATCGAGCATAACTACACGAAAAATTCACGAAATTTCAAAATGTCAAGTGTATTAGAATCTACTGGGAAAGCTCTATCGAATGATACCAAAATCATTAAAATCCTGTGTGTCATTCTTGAGATATGATTTATCAAACTTTAATGCTCAGCACTTTATAATGTAAACTTTTAAATTTTTAAATGTGCATAGAAATTGTTTAACTCGATGAAATTTCAAAAATTAAAATGTTTTTGATATCTACAAAAAATTTCCTATCCAGTCATACCAATATTTATGAGTTTCGTCCAAAATTGAGTATTTTTTTATTCTGAAAACCATTTTTGAAAACACCGATTTTTGAAACTTTAATCGAGCATAACTACACGAAAAATTCACGAAATTTCAAAATTTCAAGTGTATTAGAATCTACTGGGAAAGCTCTATCGAATGATACCAAAATCATTAAAATCCTGTGTGTCATTCTTGAGATATGATTTATCAAACTTTAATGCTCAGCACTTTATAATGTAAACTTTTAAATTTTTAAATGTGCATAAAAATTGTTTAACTCGATGAAATTTCAAAAATTAAAATGTTTTTGATATCTACAAAAAATTTCCTATCCAGTCATACCAATATTTATGAGTTTCGTCCAAAATTGAGTATTTTTTTATTCTGAAAACCATTTTTGACAACACCGATTTTTGAAACTTTAATCGAGCATAACTACACGAAAAATTCACGAAATTTCAAAATGTCAAGTGTATTAGAATCTACTGGGAAAGCTCTATCGAATGATACCAAAATCATTAAAATCCTGTGTGTCATTCTTGAGATATGATTTATCAAACTTTAATGCTCAGCACTTTATAATGTAAACTTTTAAATTTTTAAATGTGCATAGAAATTGTTTAACTCGATGAAATTTCAAAAATTAAAATGTTTTTGATATCTACAAAAAATTTCCTATCCAGTCATACCAATATTTATGAGTTTCGTCCAAAATTGAGTATTTTTTTATTCTGAAAACCATTTTTGAAAACACCGATTTTTGAAACTTTAATCGAGCATAACTACACGAAAAATTCACGAAATTTCAAAATTTCAAGTGTATTAGAATCTACTGGGAAAGCTCTATCGAATGATACCAAAATCATTAAAATCCTGTGTGTCATTCTTGAGATATGATTTATCAAACTTTAATGCTCAGCACTTTATAATGTAAACTTTTAAATTTTTAAATGTGCATAGAAATTGTTTAACTCGATGAAATTTCAAAAATTAAAATGTTTTTGATATCTACAAAAAATTTCCTATCCAGTCATACCAATATTTATGAGTTTCGTCCAAAATTGAGTATTTTTTTATTCTGAAAACCATTTTTGAAAACACCGATTTTTGAAACTTTAATCGAGCATAACTACACGAAAAATTCACGAAATTTCAAAATTTCAAGTGTATTAGAATCTACTGGGAAAGCTCTATCGAATGATACCAAAATCATTAAAATCCTGTGTGTCATTCTTGAGATATGATTTATCAAACTTTAATGCTCAGCACTTTATAATGTAAACTTTTAAATTTTTAAATGTGCATAGAAATTGTTTAACTCGATGAAATTTCAAAAATTAAAATGTTTTTGATATCTACAAAAAATTTCCTATCCAGTCATACCAATATTTATGAGTTTCGTCCAAAATTGAGTATTTTTTTATTCTGAAAACCATTTTTGAAAACACCGATTTTTGAAACTTTAATCGAGCATAACTACACGAAAAATTCACGAAATTTCAAAATTTCAAGTGTATTAGAATCTACTGGGAAAGCTCTATCGAATGATACCAAAATCATTAAAATCCTGTGTGTCATTCTTGAGATATGATTTATCAAACTTTAATGCTCAGCACTTTATAATGTAAACTTTTAAATTTTTAAATGTGCATAGAAATTGTTTAACTCGATGAAATTTCAAAAATTAAAATGTTTTTGATATCTACAAAAAATTTCCTATCCAGTCATACCAATATTTATGAGTTTCGTCCAAAATTGAGTATTTTTTTATTCTGAAAACCATTTTTGACAACACCGATTTTTGAAACTTTAATCGAGCATAACTACACGAAAAATTCACGAAATTTCAAAATTTCAAGTGTATTAGAATCTACTGGGAAAGCTCTATCGAATGATACCAAAATCATTAAAATCCTGTGTGTCATTCTTGAGATATGATTTATCAAACTTTAATGCTCAGCACTTTATAATGTAAACTTTTAAATTTTTAAATGTGCATAGAAATTGTTTAACTCGATGAAATTTCAAAAATTAAAATGTTTTTGATATCTACAAAAAATTTCCTATCCAGTCATACCAATATTTATGAGTTTCGTCCAAAATTGAGTATTTTTTTATTCTGAAAACCATTTTTGAAAACACCGATTTTTGAAACTTTAATCGAGCATAACTACACGAAAAATTCACGAAATTTCAAAATTTCAAGTGTATTAGAATCTACTGGGAAAGCTCTATCGAATGATACCAAAATCATTAAAATCCTGTGTGTCATTCTTGAGATATGATTTATCAAACTTTAATGCTCAGCACTTTATAATGTAAACTTTTAAATTTTTAAATGTGCATAGAAATTGTTTAACTCGATGAAATTTCAAAAATTAAAATGTTTTTGATATCTACAAAAAATTTCCTATCCAGTCATACCAATATTTATGAGTTTCGTCCAAAATTGAGTATTTTTTTATTCTGAAAACCATTTTTGAAAACACCGATTTTTGAAACTTTAATCGAGCATAACTACACGAAAAATTCACGAAATTTCAAAATTTCAAGTGTATTAGAATCTACTGGGAAAGCTCTATCGAATGATACCAAAATCATTAAAATCCTGTGTGTCATTCTTGAGATATGATTTATCAAACTTTAATGCTCAGCACTTTATAATGTAAACTTTTAAATTTTTAAATGTGCATAGAAATTGTTTAACTCGATGAAATTTCAAAAATTAAAATGTTTTTGATATCTACAAAAAATTTCCTATCCAGTCATACCAATATTTATGAGTTTCGTCCAAAATTGAGTATTTTTTTATTCTGAAAACCATTTTTGACAACACCGATTTTTGAAACTTTAATCGAGCATAACTACACGAAAAATTCACGAAATTTCAAAATTTCAAGTGTATTAGAATCTACTGGGAAAGCTCTATCGAATGATACCAAAATCATTAAAATCCTGTGTGTCATTCTTGAGATATGATTTATCAAACTTTAATGCTCAGCACTTTATAATGTAAACTTTTAAATTTTTAAATGTGCATAAAAATTGTTTAACTCGATGAAATTTCAAAAATTAAAATGTTTTTGATATCTACAAAAAATTTCCTATCCAGTCATACCAATATTTATGAGTTTCGTCCAAAATTGAGTATTTTTTTATTCTGAAAACCATTTTTGAAAACACCGATTTTTGAAACTTTAATCGAGCATAACTACACGAAAAATTCACGAAATTTCAAAATTTCAAGTGTATTAGAATCTACTGGGAAAGCTCTATCGAATGATACCAAAATCATTAAAATCCTGTGTGTCATTCTTGAGATATGATTTATCAAACTTTAATGCTCAGCACTTTATAATGTAAACTTTTAAATTTTTAAATGTGCATAGAAATTGTTTAACTCGATGAAATTTCATAAATTAAAATGTTTTTGATATCTACAAAAAATTTCCTATCCAGTCATACCAATATTTATGAGTTTCGTCCAAAATTGAGTATTTTTTTATTCTGAAAACCATTTTTGACAACACCGATTTTTGAAACTTTAATCGAGCATAACTACACGAAAAATTCACGAAATTTCAAAATTTCAAGTGTATTAGAATCTACTGGGAAAGCTCTATCGAATGATACCAAAATCATTAAAATCCTGTGTGTCATTCTTGAGATATGATTTATCAAACTTTAATGCTCAGCACTTTATAATGTAAACTTTTAAATTTTTAAATGTGCATAAAAATTGTTTAACTCGATGAAATTTCAAAAATTAAAATGTTTTTGATATCTACAAAAAATTTCCTATCCAGTCATACCAATATTTATGAGTTTCGTCCAAAATTGAGTATTTTTTTATTCTGAAAACCATTTTTGAAAACACCGATTTTTGAAACTTTAATCGAGCATAACTACACGAAAAATTCACGAAATTTCAAAATTTCAAGTGTATTAGAATCTACTGGGAAAGCTCTATCGAATGATACCAAAATCATTAAAATCCTGTGTGTCATTCTTGAGATATGATTTATCAAACTTTAATGCTCAGCACTTTATAATGTAAACTTTTAAATTTTTAAATGTGCATAAAAATTGTTTAACTCGATGAAATTTCAAAAATTAAAATGTTTTTGATATCTACAAAAAATTTCCTATCCAGTCATACCAATATTTATGAGTTTCGTCCAAAATTGAGTATTTTTTTATTCTGAAAACCATTTTTGACAACACCGATTTTTGAAACTTTAATCGAGCATAACTACACGAAAAATTCACGAAATTTCAAAATGTCAAGTGTATTAGAATCTACTGGGAAAGCTCTATCGAATGATACCAAAATCATTAAAATCCTGTGTGTCATTCTTGAGATATGATTTATCAAACTTTAATGCTCAGCACTTTATAATGTAAACTTTTAAATTTTTAAATGTGCATAGAAATTGTTTAACTCGATGAAATTTCAAAAATTAAAATGTTTTTGATATCTACAAAAAATTTCCTATCCAGTCATACCAATATTTATGAGTTTCGTCCAAAATTGAGTATTTTTTTATTCTGAAAACCATTTTTGAAAACACCGATTTTTGAAACTTTAATCGAGCATAACTACACGAAAAATTCACGAAATTTCAAAATTTCAAGTGTATTAGAATCTACTGGGAAAGCTCTATCGAATGATACCAAAATCATTAAAATCCTGTGTGTCATTCTTGAGATATGATTTATCAAACTTTAATGCTCAGCACTTTATAATGTAAACTTTTAAATTTTTAAATGTGCATAGAAATTGTTTAACTCGATGAAATTTCAAAAATTAAAATGTTTTTGATATCTACAAAAAATTTCCTATCCAGTCATACCAATATTTATGAGTTTCGTCCAAAATTGAGTATTTTTTTATTCTGAAAACCATTTTTGAAAACACCGATTTTTGAAACTTTAATCGAGCATAACTACACGAAAAATTCACGAAATTTCAAAATTTCAAGTGTATTAGAATCTACTGGGAAAGCTCTATCGAATGATACCAAAATCATTAAAATCCTGTGTGTCATTCTTGAGATATGATTTATCAAACTTTAATGCTCAGCACTTTATAATGTAAACTTTTAAATTTTTAAATGTGCATAGAAATTGTTTAACTCGATGAAATTTCAAAAATTAAAATGTTTTTGATATCTACAAAAAATTTCCTATCCAGTCATACCAATATTTATGAGTTTCGTCCAAAATTGAGTATTTTTTTATTCTGAAAACCATTTTTGACAACACCGATTTTTGAAACTTTAATCGAGCATAACTACACGAAAAATTCACGAAATTTCAAAATTTCAAGTGTATTAGAATCTACTGGGAAAGCTCTATCGAATGATACCAAAATCATTAAAATCCTGTGTGTCATTCTTGAGATATGATTTATCAAACTTTAATGCTCAGCACTTTATAATGTAAACTTTTAAATTTTTAAATGTGCATAAAAATTGTTTAACTCGATGAAATTTCAAAAATTAAAATGTTTTTGATATCTACAAAAAATTTCCTATCCAGTCATACCAATATTTATGAGTTTCGTCCAAAATTGAGTATTTTTTTATTCTGAAAACCATTTTTGACAACACCGATTTTTGAAACTTTAATCGAGCATAACTACACGAAAAATTCACGAAATTTCAAAATGTCAAGTGTATTAGAATCTACTGGGAAAGCTCTATCGAATGATACCAAAATCATTAAAATCCTGTGTGTCATTCTTGAGATATGATTTATCAAACTTTAATGCTCAGCACTTTATAATGTAAACTTTTAAATTTTTAAATGTGCATAAAAATTGTTTAACTCGATGAAATTTCAAAAATTAAAATGTTTTTGATATCTACAAAAAATTTCCTATCCAGTCATACCAATATTTATGAGTTTCGTCCAAAATTGAGTATTTTTTTATTCTGAAAACCATTTTTGACAACACCGATTTTTGAAACTTTAATCGAGCATAACTACACGAAAAATTCACGAAATTTCAAAATTTCAAGTGTATTAGAATCTACTGGGAAAGCTCTATCGAATGATACCAAAATCATTAAAATCCTGTGTGTCATTCTTGAGATATGATTTATCAAACTTTAATGCTCAGCACTTTATAATGTAAACTTTTAAATTTTTAAATGTGCATAAAAATTGTTTAACTCGATGAAATTTCAAAAATTAAAATGTTTTTGATATCTACAAAAAATTTCCTATCCAGTCATACCAATATTTATGAGTTTCGTCCAAAATTGAGTATTTTTTTATTCTGAAAACCATTTTTGAAAACACCGATTTTTGAAACTTTAATCGAGCATAACTACACGAAAAATTCACGAAATTTCAAAATTTCAAGTGTATTAGAATCTACTGGGAAAGCTCTATCGAATGATACCAAAATCATTAAAATCCTGTGTGTCATTCTTGAGATATGATTTATCAAACTTTAATGCTCAGCACTTTATAATGTAAACTTTTAAATTTTTAAATGTGCATAGAAATTGTTTAACTCGATGAAATTTCAAAAATTAAAATGTTTTTGATATCTACAAAAAATTTCCTATCCAGTCATACCAATATTTATGAGTTTCGTCCAAAATTGAGTATTTTTTTATTCTGAAAACCATTTTTGAAAACACCGATTTTTGAAACTTTAATCGAGCATAACTACACGAAAAATTCACGAAATTTCAAAATTTCAAGTGTATTAGAATCTACTGGGAAAGCTCTATCGAATGATACCAAAATCATTAAAATCCTGTGTGTCATTCTTGAGATATGATTTATCAAACTTTAATGCTCAGCACTTTATAATGTAAACTTTTAAATTTTTAAATGTGCATAGAAATTGTTTAACTCGATGAAATTTCAAAAATTAAAATGTTTTTGATATCTACAAAAAATTTCCTATCCAGTCATACCAATATTTATGAGTTTCGTCCAAAATTGAGTATTTTTTTATTCTGAAAACCATTTTTGAAAACACCGATTTTTGAAACTTTAATCGAGCATAACTACACGAAAAATTCACGAAATTTCAAAATTTCAAGTGTATTAGAATCTACTGGGAAAGCTCTATCGAATGATACCAAAATCATTAAAATCCTGTGTGTCATTCTTGAGATATGATTTATCAAACTTTAATGCTCAGCACTTTATAATGTAAACTTTTAAATTTTTAAATGTGCATAGAAATTGTTTAACTCGATGAAATTTCAAAAATTAAAATGTTTTTGATATCTACAAAAAATTTCCTATCCAGTCATACCAATATTTATGAGTTTCGTCCAAAATTGAGTATTTTTTTATTCTGAAAACCATTTTTGACAACACCGATTTTTGAAACTTTAATCGAGCATAACTACACGAAAAATTCACGAAATTTCAAAATTTCAAGTGTATTAGAATCTACTGGGAAAGCTCTATCGAATGATACCAAAATCATTAAAATCCTGTGTGTCATTCTTGAGATATGATTTATCAAACTTTAATGCTCAGCACTTTATAATGTAAACTTTTAAATTTTTAAATGTGCATAAAAATTGTTTAACTCGATGAAATTTCAAAAATTAAAATGTTTTTGATATCTACAAAAAATTTCCTATCCAGTCATACCAATATTTATGAGTTTCGTCCAAAATTGAGTATTTTTTTATTCTGAAAACCATTTTTGACAACACCGATTTTTGAAACTTTAATCGAGCATAACTACACGAAAAATTCACGAAATTTCAAAATGTCAAGTGTATTAGAATCTACTGGGAAAGCTCTATCGAATGATACCAAAATCATTAAAATCCTGTGTGTCATTCTTGAGATATGATTTATCAAACTTTAATGCTCAGCACTTTATAATGTAAACTTTTAAATTTTTAAATGTGCATAAAAATTGTTTAACTCGATGAAATTTCAAAAATTAAAATGTTTTTGATATCTACAAAAAATTTCCTATCCAGTCATACCAATATTTATGAGTTTCGTCCAAAATTGAGTATTTTTTTATTCTGAAAACCATTTTTGACAACACCGATTTTTGAAACTTTAATCGAGCATAACTACACGAAAAATTCACGAAATTTCAAAATTTCAAGTGTATTAGAATCTACTGGGAAAGCTCTATCGAATGATACCAAAATCATTAAAATCCTGTGTGTCATTCTTGAGATATGATTTATCAAACTTTAATGCTCAGCACTTTATAATGTAAACTTTTAAATTTTTAAATGTGCATAAAAATTGTTTAACTCGATGAAATTTCAAAAATTAAAATGTTTTTGATATCTACAAAAAATTTCCTATCCAGTCATACCAATATTTATGAGTTTCGTCCAAAATTGAGTATTTTTTTATTCTGAAAACCATTTTTGAAAACACCGATTTTTGAAACTTTAATCGAGCATAACTACACGAAAAATTCACGAAATTTCAAAATTTCAAGTGTATTAGAATCTACTGGGAAAGCTCTATCGAATGATACCAAAATCATTAAAATCCTGTGTGTCATTCTTGAGATATGATTTATCAAACTTTAATGCTCAGCACTTTATAATGTAAACTTTTAAATTTTTAAATGTGCATAGAAATTGTTTAACTCGATGAAATTTCAAAAATTAAAATGTTTTTGATATCTACAAAAAATTTCCTATCCAGTCATACCAATATTTATGAGTTTCGTCCAAAATTGAGTATTTTTTTATTCTGAAAACCATTTTTGAAAACACCGATTTTTGAAACTTTAATCGAGCATAACTACACGAAAAATTCACGAAATTTCAAAATTTCAAGTGTATTAGAATCTACTGGGAAAGCTCTATCGAATGATACCAAAATCATTAAAATCCTGTGTGTCATTCTTGAGATATGATTTATCAAACTTTAATGCTCAGCACTTTATAATGTAAACTTTTAAATTTTTAAATGTGCATAGAAATTGTTTAACTCGATGAAATTTCAAAAATTAAAATGTTTTTGATATCTACAAAAAATTTCCTATCCAGTCATACCAATATTTATGAGTTTCGTCCAAAATTGAGTATTTTTTTATTCTGAAAACCATTTTTGAAAACACCGATTTTTGAAACTTTAATCGAGCATAACTACACGAAAAATTCACGAAATTTCAAAATTTCAAGTGTATTAGAATCTACTGGGAAAGCTCTATCGAATGATACCAAAATCATTAAAATCCTGTGTGTCATTCTTGAGATATGATTTATCAAACTTTAATGCTCAGCACTTTATAATGTAAACTTTTAAATTTTTAAATGTGCATAAAAATTGTTTAACTCGATGAAATTTCAAAAATTAAAATGTTTTTGATATCTACAAAAAATTTCCTATCCAGTCATACCAATATTTATGAGTTTCGTCCAAAATTGAGTATTTTTTTATTCTGAAAACCATTTTTGACAACACCGATTTTTGAAACTTTAATCGAGCATAACTACACGAAAAATTCACGAAATTTCAAAATTTCAAGTGTATTAGAATCTACTGGGAAAGCTCTATCGAATGATACCAAAATCATTAAAATCCTGTGTGTCATTCTTGAGATATGATTTATCAAACTTTAATGCTCAGCACTTTATAATGTAAACTTTTAAATTTTTAAATGTGCATAAAAATTGTTTAACTCGATGAAATTTCAAAAATTAAAATGTTTTTGATATCTACAAAAAATTTCCTATCCAGTCATACCAATATTTATGAGTTTCGTCCAAAATTGAGTATTTTTTTATTCTGAAAACCATTTTTGAAAACACCGATTTTTGAAACTTTAATCGAGCATAACTACACGAAAAATTCACGAAATTTCAAAATTTCAAGTGTATTAGAATCTACTGGGAAAGCTCTATCGAATGATACCAAAATCATTAAAATCCTGTGTGTCATTCTTGAGATATGATTTATCAAACTTTAATGCTCAGCACTTTATAATGTAAACTTTTAAATTTTTAAATGTGCATAGAAATTGTTTAACTCGATGAAATTTCAAAAATTAAAATGTTTTTGATATCTACAAAAAATTTCCTATCCAGTCATACCAATATTTATGAGTTTCGTCCAAAATTGAGTATTTTTTTATTCTGAAAACCATTTTTGAAAACACCGATTTTTGAAACTTTAATCGAGCATAACTACACGAAAAATTCACGAAATTTCAAAATTTCAAGTGTATTAGAATCTACTGGGAAAGCTCTATCGAATGATACCAAAATCATTAAAATCCTGTGTGTCATTCTTGAGATATGATTTATCAAACTTTAATGCTCAGCACTTTATAATGTAAACTTTTAAATTTTTAAATGTGCATAGAAATTGTTTAACTCGATGAAATTTCAAAAATTAAAATGTTTTTGATATCTACAAAAAATTTCCTATCCAGTCATACCAATATTTATGAGTTTCGTCCAAAATTGAGTATTTTTTTATTCTGAAAACCATTTTTGAAAACACCGATTTTTGAAACTTTAATCGAGCATAACTACACGAAAAATTCACGAAATTTCAAAATTTCAAGTGTATTAGAATCTACTGGGAAAGCTCTATCGAATGATACCAAAATCATTAAAATCCTGTGTGTCATTCTTGAGATATGATTTATCAAACTTTAATGCTCAGCACTTTATAATGTAAACTTTTAAATTTTTAAATGTGCATAGAAATTGTTTAACTCGATGAAATTTCAAAAATTAAAATGTTTTTGATATCTACAAAAAATTTCCTATCCAGTCATACCAATATTTATGAGTTTCGTCCAAAATTGAGTATTTTTTTATTCTGAAAACCATTTTTGAAAACACCGATTTTTGAAACTTTAATCGAGCATAACTACACGAAAAATTCACGAAATTTCAAAATTTCAAGTGTATTAGAATCTACTGGGAAAGCTCTATCGAATGATACCAAAATCATTAAAATCCTGTGTGTCATTCTTGAGATATGATTTATCAAACTTTAATGCTCAGCACTTTATAATGTAAACTTTTAAATTTTTAAATGTGCATAGAAATTGTTTAACTCGATGAAATTTCAAAAATTAAAATGTTTTTGATATCTACAAAAAATTTCCTATCCAGTCATACCAATATTTATGAGTTTCGTCCAAAATTGAGTATTTTTTTATTCTGAAAACCATTTTTGACAACACCGATTTTTGAAACTTTAATCGAGCATAACTACACGAAAAATTCACGAAATTTCAAAATTTCAAGTGTATTAGAATCTACTGGGAAAGCTCTATCGAATGATACCAAAATCATTAAAATCCTGTGTGTCATTCTTGAGATATGATTTATCAAACTTTAATGCTCAGCACTTTATAATGTAAACTTTTAAATTTTTAAATGTGCATAAAAATTGTTTAACTCGATGAAATTTCAAAAATTAAAATGTTTTTGATATCTACAAAAAATTTCCTATCCAGTCATACCAATATTTATGAGTTTCGTCCAAAATTGAGTATTTTTTTATTCTGAAAACCATTTTTGAAAACACCGATTTTTGAAACTTTAATCGAGCATAACTACACGAAAAATTCACGAAATTTCAAAATTTCAAGTGTATTAGAATCTACTGGGAAAGCTCTATCGAATGATACCAAAATCATTAAAATCCTGTGTGTCATTCTTGAGATATGATTTATCAAACTTTAATGCTCAGCACTTTATAATGTAAACTTTTAAATTTTTAAATGTGCATAAAAATTGTTTAACTCGATGAAATTTCAAAAATTAAAATGTTTTTGATATCTACAAAAAATTTCCTATCCAGTCATACCAATATTTATGAGTTTCGTCCAAAATTGAGTATTTTTTTATTCTGAAAACCATTTTTGAAAACACCGATTTTTGAAACTTTAATCGAGCATAACTACACGAAAAATTCACGAAATTTCAAAATTTCAAGTGTATTAGAATCTACTGGGAAAGCTCTATCGAATGATACCAAAATCATTAAAATCCTGTGTGTCATTCTTGAGATATGATTTATCAAACTTTAATGCTCAGCACTTTATAATGTAAACTTTTAAATTTTTAAATGTGCATAGAAATTGTTTAACTCGATGAAATTTCAAAAATTAAAATGTTTTTGATATCTACAAAAAATTTCCTATCCAGTCATACCAATATTTATGAGTTTCGTCCAAAATTGAGTATTTTTTTATTCTGAAAACCATTTTTGAAAACACCGATTTTTGAAACTTTAATCGAGCATAACTACACGAAAAATTCACGAAATTTCAAAATTTCAAGTGTATTAGAATCTACTGGGAAAGCTCTATCGAATGATACCAAAATCATTAAAATCCTGTGTGTCATTCTTGAGATATGATTTATCAAACTTTAATGCTCAGCACTTTATAATGTAAACTTTTAAATTTTTAAATGTGCATAGAAATTGTTTAACTCGATGAAATTTCAAAAATTAAAATGTTTTTGATATCTACAAAAAATTTCCTATCCAGTCATACCAATATTTATGAGTTTCGTCCAAAATTGAGTATTTTTTTATTCTGAAAACCATTTTTGAAAACACCGATTTTTGAAACTTTAATCGAGCATAACTACACGAAAAATTCACGAAATTTCAAAATTTCAAGTGTATTAGAATCTACTGGGAAAGCTCTATCGAATGATACCAAAATCATTAAAATCCTGTGTGTCATTCTTGAGATATGATTTATCAAACTTTAATGCTCAGCACTTTATAATGTAAACTTTTAAATTTTTAAATGTGCATAGAAATTGTTTAACTCGATGAAATTTCAAAAATTAAAATGTTTTTGATATCTACAAAAAATTTCCTATCCAGTCATACCAATATTTATGAGTTTCGTCCAAAATTGAGTATTTTTTTATTCTGAAAACCATTTTTGACAACACCGATTTTTGAAACTTTAATCGAGCATAACTACACGAAAAATTCACGAAATTTCAAAATTTCAAGTGTATTAGAATCTACTGGGAAAGCTCTATCGAATGATACCAAAATCATTAAAATCCTGTGTGTCATTCTTGAGATATGATTTATCAAACTTTAATGCTCAGCACTTTATAATGTAAACTTTTAAATTTTTAAATGTGCATAAAAATTGTTTAACTCGATGAAATTTCAAAAATTAAAATGTTTTTGATATCTACAAAAAATTTCCTATCCAGTCATACCAATATTTATGAGTTTCGTCCAAAATTGAGTATTTTTTTATTCTGAAAACCATTTTTGAAAACACCGATTTTTGAAACTTTAATCGAGCATAACTACACGAAAAATTCACGAAATTTCAAAATTTCAAGTGTATTAGAATCTACTGGGAAAGCTCTATCGAATGATACCAAAATCATTAAAATCCTGTGTGTCATTCTTGAGATATGATTTATCAAACTTTAATGCTCAGCACTTTATAATGTAAACTTTTAAATTTTTAAATGTGCATAGAAATTGTTTAACTCGATGAAATTTCAAAAATTAAAATGTTTTTGATATCTACAAAAAATTTCCTATCCAGTCATACCAATATTTATGAGTTTCGTCCAAAATTGAGTATTTTTTTATTCTGAAAACCATTTTTGAAAACACCGATTTTTGAAACTTTAATCGAGCATAACTACACGAAAAATTCACGAAATTTCAAAATTTCAAGTGTATTAGAATCTACTGGGAAAGCTCTATCGAATGATACCAAAATCATTAAAATCCTGTGTGTCATTCTTGAGATATGATTTATCAAACTTTAATGCTCAGCACTTTATAATGTAAACTTTTAAATTTTTAAATGTGCATAGAAATTGTTTAACTCGATGAAATTTCAAAAATTAAAATGTTTTTGATATCTACAAAAAATTTCCTATCCAGTCATACCAATATTTATGAGTTTCGTCCAAAATTGAGTATTTTTTTATTCTGAAAACCATTTTTGAAAACACCGATTTTTGAAACTTTAATCGAGCATAACTACACGAAAAATTCACGAAATTTCAAAATTTCAAGTGTATTAGAATCTACTGGGAAAGCTCTATCGAATGATACCAAAATCATTAAAATCCTGTGTGTCATTCTTGAGATATGATTTATCAAACTTTAATGCTCAGCACTTTATAATGTAAACTTTTAAATTTTTAAATGTGCATAAAAATTGTTTAACTCGATGAAATTTCAAAAATTAAAATGTTTTTGATATCTACAAAAAATTTCCTATCCAGTCATACCAATATTTATGAGTTTCGTCCAAAATTGAGTATTTTTTTATTCTGAAAACCATTTTTGAAAACACCGATTTTTGAAACTTTAATCGAGCATAACTACACGAAAGATTCACGAAATTTCAAAATTTCAAGTGTATTAGAATCTACTGGGAAAGCTCTATCGAATGATACCAAAATCATTAAAATCCTGTGTGTCATTCTTGAGATATGATTTATCAAACTTTAATGCTCAGCACTTTATAATGTAAACTTTTAAATTTTTAAATGTGCATAAAAATTGTTTAACTCGATGAAATTTCAAAAATTAAAATGTTTTTGATATCTACAAAAAATTTCCTATCCAGTCATACCAATATTTATGAGTTTCGTCCAAAATTGAGTATTTTTTTATTCTGAAAACCATTTTTGAAAACACCGATTTTTGAAACTTTAATCGAGCATAACTACACGAAAAATTCACGAAATTTCAAAATTTCAAGTGTATTAGAATCTACTGGGAAAGCTCTATCGAATGATACCAAAATCATTAAAATCCTGTGTGTCATTCTTGAGATATGATTTATCAAACTTTAATGCTCAGCACTTTATAATGTAAACTTTTAAATTTTTAAATGTGCATAGAAATTGTTTAACTCGATGAAATTTCAAAAATTAAAATGTTTTTGATATCTACAAAAAATTTCCTATCCAGTCATACCAATATTTATGAGTTTCGTCCAAAATTGAGTATTTTTTTATTCTGAAAACCATTTTTGAAAACACCGATTTTTGAAACTTTAATCGAGCATAACTACACGAAAAATTCACGAAATTTCAAAATTTCAAGTGTATTAGAATCTACTGGGAAAGCTCTATCGAATGATACCAAAATCATTAAAATCCTGTGTGTCATTCTTGAGATATGATTTATCAAACTTTAATGCTCAGCACTTTATAATGTAAACTTTTAAATTTTTAAATGTGCATAGAAATTGTTTAACTCGATGAAATTTCAAAAATTAAAATGTTTTTGATATCTACAAAAAATTTCCTATCCAGTCATACCAATATTTATGAGTTTCGTCCAAAATTGAGTATTTTTTTATTCTGAAAACCATTTTTGAAAACACCGATTTTTGAAACTTTAATCGAGCATAACTACACGAAAAATTCACGAAATTTCAAAATTTCAAGTGTATTAGAATCTACTGGGAAAGCTCTATCGAATGATACCAAAATCATTAAAATCCTGTGTGTCATTCTTGAGATATGATTTATCAAACTTTAATGCTCAGCACTTTATAATGTAAACTTTTAAATTTTTAAATGTGCATAGAAATTGTTTAACTCGATGAAATTTCAAAAATTAAAATGTTTTTGATATCTACAAAAAATTTCCTATCCAGTCATACCAATATTTATGAGTTTCGTCCAAAATTGAGTATTTTTTTATTCTGAAAACCATTTTTGAAAACACCGATTTTTGAAACTTTAATCGAGCATAACTACACGAAAAATTCACGAAATTTCAAAATTTCAAGTGTATTAGAATCTACTGGGAAAGCTCTATCGAATGATACCAAAATCATTAAAATCCTGTGTGTCATTCTTGAGATATGATTTATCAAACTTTAATGCTCAGCACTTTATAATGTAAACTTTTAAATTTTTAAATGTGCATAGAAATTGTTTAACTCGATGAAATTTCAAAAATTAAAATGTTTTTGATATCTACAAAAAATTTCCTATCCAGTCATACCAATATTTATGAGTTTCGTCCAAAATTGAGTATTTTTTTATTCTGAAAACCATTTTTGAAAACACCGATTTTTGAAACTTTAATCGAGCATAACTACACGAAAAATTCACGAAATTTCAAAATTTCAAGTGTATTAGAATCTACTGGGAAAGCTCTATCGAATGATACCAAAATCATTAAAATCCTGTGTGTCATTCTTGAGATATGATTTATCAAACTTTAATGCTCAGCACTTTATAATGTAAACTTTTAAATTTTTAAATGTGCATAGAAATTGTTTAACTCGATGAAATTTCAAAAATTAAAATGTTTTTGATATCTACAAAAAATTTCCTATCCAGTCATACCAATATTTATGAGTTTCGTCCAAAATTGAGTATTTTTTTATTCTGAAAACCATTTTTGAAAACACCGATTTTTGAAACTTTAATCGAGCATAACTACACGAAAAATTCACGAAATTTCAAAATTTCAAGTGTATTAGAATCTACTGGGAAAGCTCTATCGAATGATACCAAAATCATTAAAATCCTGTGTGTCATTCTTGAGATATGATTTATCAAACTTTAATGCTCAGCACTTTATAATGTAAACTTTTAAATTTTTAAATGTGCATAGAAATTGTTTAACTCGATGAAATTTCAAAAATTAAAATGTTTTTGATATCTACAAAAAATTTCCTATCCAGTCATACCAATATTTATGAGTTTCGTCCAAAATTGAGTATTTTTTTATTCTGAAAACCATTTTTGACAACACCGATTTTTGAAACTTTAATCGAGCATAACTACACGAAAAATTCACGAAATTTCAAAATTTCAAGTGTATTAGAATCTACTGGGAAAGCTCTATCGAATGATACCAAAATCATTAAAATCCTGTGTGTCATTCTTGAGATATGATTTATCAAACTTTAATGCTCAGCACTTTATAATGTAAACTTTTAAATTTTTAAATGTGCATAAAAATTGTTTAACTCGATGAAATTTCAAAAATTAAAATGTTTTTGATATCTACAAAAAATTTCCTATCCAGTCATACCAATATTTATGAGTTTCGTCCAAAATTGAGTATTTTTTTATTCTGAAAACCATTTTTGAAAACACCGATTTTTGAAACTTTAATCGAGCATAACTACACGAAAAATTCACGAAATTTCAAAATTTCAAGTGTATTAGAATCTACTGGGAAAGCTCTATCGAATGATACCAAAATCATTAAAATCCTGTGTGTCATTCTTGAGATATGATTTATCAAACTTTAATGCTCAGCACTTTATAATGTAAACTTTTAAATTTTTAAATGTGCATAGAAATTGTTTAACTCGATGAAATTTCAAAAATTAAAATGTTTTTGATATCTACAAAAAATTTCCTATCCAGTCATACCAATATTTATGAGTTTCGTCCAAAATTGAGTATTTTTTTATTCTGAAAACCATTTTTGAAAACACCGATTTTTGAAACTTTAATCGAGCATAACTACACGAAAAATTCACGAAATTTCAAAATTTCAAGTGTATTAGAATCTACTGGGAAAGCTCTATCGAATGATACCAAAATCATTAAAATCCTGTGTGTCATTCTTGAGATATGATTTATCAAACTTTAATGCTCAGCACTTTATAATGTAAACTTTTAAATTTTTAAATGTGCATAGAAATTGTTTAACTCGATGAAATTTCAAAAATTAAAATGTTTTTGATATCTACAAAAAATTTCCTATCCAGTCATACCAATATTTATGAGTTTCGTCCAAAATTGAGTATTTTTTTATTCTGAAAACCATTTTTGAAAACACCGATTTTTGAAACTTTAATCGAGCATAACTACACGAAAAATTCACGAAATTTCAAAATTTCAAGTGTATTAGAATCTACTGGGAAAGCTCTATCGAATGATACCAAAATCATTAAAATCCTGTGTGTCATTCTTGAGATATGATTTATCAAACTTTAATGCTCAGCACTTTATAATGTAAACTTTTAAATTTTTAAATGTGCATAGAAATTGTTTAACTCGATGAAATTTCAAAAATTAAAATGTTTTTGATATCTACAAAAAATTTCCTATCCAGTCATACCAATATTTATGAGTTTCGTCCAAAATTGAGTATTTTTTTATTCTGAAAACCATTTTTGAAAACACCGATTTTTGAAACTTTAATCGAGCATAACTACACGAAAAATTCACGAAATTTCAAAATTTCAAGTGTATTAGAATCTACTGGGAAAGCTCTATCGAATGATACCAAAATCATTAAAATCCTGTGTGTCATTCTTGAGATATGATTTATCAAACTTTAATGCTCAGCACTTTATAATGTAAACTTTTAAATTTTTAAATGTGCATAGAAATTGTTTAACTCGATGAAATTTCAAAAATTAAAATGTTTTTGATATCTACAAAAAATTTCCTATCCAGTCATACCAATATTTATGAGTTTCGTCCAAAATTGAGTATTTTTTTATTCTGAAAACCATTTTTGACAACACCGATTTTTGAAACTTTAATCGAGCATAACTACACGAAAAATTCACGAAATTTCAAAATTTCAAGTGTATTAGAATCTACTGGGAAAGCTCTATCGAATGATACCAAAATCATTAAAATCCTGTGTGTCATTCTTGAGATATGATTTATCAAACTTTAATGCTCAGCACTTTATAATGTAAACTTTTAAATTTTTAAATGTGCATAAAAATTGTTTAACTCGATGAAATTTCAAAAATTAAAATGTTTTTGATATCTACAAAAAATTTCCTATCCAGTCATACCAATATTTATGAGTTTCGTCCAAAATTGAGTATTTTTTTATTCTGAAAACCATTTTTGAAAACACCGATTTTTGAAACTTTAATCGAGCATAACTACACGAAAAATTCACGAAATTTCAAAATTTCAAGTGTATTAGAATCTACTGGGAAAGCTCTATCGAATGATACCAAAATCATTAAAATCCTGTGTGTCATTCTTGAGATATGATTTATCAAACTTTAATGCTCAGCACTTTATAATGTAAACTTTTAAATTTTTAAATGTGCATAGAAATTGTTTAACTCGATGAAATTTCAAAAATTAAAATGTTTTTGATATCTACAAAAAATTTCCTATCCAGTCATACCAATATTTATGAGTTTCGTCCAAAATTGAGTATTTTTTTATTCTGAAAACCATTTTTGAAAACACCGATTTTTGAAACTTTAATCGAGCATAACTACACGAAAAATTCACGAAATTTCAAAATTTCAAGTGTATTAGAATCTACTGGGAAAGCTCTATCGAATGATACCAAAATCATTAAAATCCTGTGTGTCATTCTTGAGATATGATTTATCAAACTTTAATGCTCAGCACTTTATAATGTAAACTTTTAAATTTTTAAATGTGCATAGAAATTGTTTAACTCGATGAAATTTCAAAAATTAAAATGTTTTTGATATCTACAAAAAATTTCCTATCCAGTCATACCAATATTTATGAGTTTCGTCCAAAATTGAGTATTTTTTTATTCTGAAAACCATTTTTGAAAACACCGATTTTTGAAACTTTAATCGAGCATAACTACACGAAAAATTCACGAAATTTCAAAATTTCAAGTGTATTAGAATCTACTGGGAAAGCTCTATCGAATGATACCAAAATCATTAAAATCCTGTGTGTCATTCTTGAGATATGATTTATCAAACTTTAATGCTCAGCACTTTATAATGTAAACTTTTAAATTTTTAAATGTGCATAGAAATTGTTTAACTCGATGAAATTTCAAAAATTAAAATGTTTTTGATATCTACAAAAAATTTCCTATCCAGTCATACCAATATTTATGAGTTTCGTCCAAAATTGAGTATTTTTTTATTCTGAAAACCATTTTTGAAAACACCGATTTTTGAAACTTTAATCGAGCATAACTACACGAAAAATTCACGAAATTTCAAAATTTCAAGTGTATTAGAATCTACTGGGAAAGCTCTATCGAATGATACCAAAATCATTAAAATCCTGTGTGTCATTCTTGAGATATGATTTATCAAACTTTAATGCTCAGCACTTTATAATGTAAACTTTTAAATTTTTAAATGTGCATAGAAATTGTTTAACTCGATGAAATTTCAAAAATTAAAATGTTTTTGATATCTACAAAAAATTTCCTATCCAGTCATACCAATATTTATGAGTTTCGTCCAAAATTGAGTATTTTTTTTATTCTGAAAACCATTTTTGACAACACCGATTTTTGAAACTTTAATCGAGCATAACTACACGAAAAATTCACGAAATTTCAAAATTTCAAGTGTATTAGAATCTACTGGGAAAGCTCTATCGAATGATACCAAAATCATTAAAATCCTGTGTGTCATTCTTGAGATATGATTTATCAAACTTTAATGCTCAGCACTTTATAATGTAAACTTTTAAATTTTTAAATGTGCATAAAAATTGTTTAACTCGATGAAATTTCAAAAATTAAAATGTTTTTGATATCTACAAAAAATTTCCTATCCAGTCATACCAATATTTATGAGTTTCGTCCAAAATTGAGTATTTTTTTATTCTGAAAACCATTTTTGAAAACACCGATTTTTGAAACTTTAATCGAGCATAACTACACGAAAAATTCACGAAATTTCAAAATTTCAAGTGTATTAGAATCTACTGGGAAAGCTCTATCGAATGATACCAAAATCATTAAAATCATGTGTGTCATTCTTGAGATATGATTTATCAAACTTTAATGCTCAGCACTTTATAATGTAAACTTTTAAATTTTTAAATGTGCATAAAAATTTTTTAACTCGATGAAATTTCAAAAATTAAAATGTTTTTGATATCTACAAAAAATTTCCTATCCAGTCATACCAATATTTATGAGTTTCGTCCAAAATTGAGTATTTTTTTATTCTGAAAACCATTTTTGACAACACCGATTTTTGAAACTTTAATCGAGCATAACTACACGAAAAATTCACGAAATTTCAAAATTTCAAGTGTATTAGAATCTACTGGGAAAGCTCTATCGAATGATACCAAAATCATTAAAATCCTGTGTGTCATTCTTGAGATATGATTTATCAAACTTTAATGCTCAGCACTTTATAATGTAAACTTTTAAATTTTTAAATGTGCATAAAAATTGTTTAACTCGATGAAATTTCAAAAATTAAAATGTTTTTGATATCTACAAAAAATTTCCTATCCAGTCATACCAATATTTATGAGTTTCGTCCAAAATTGAGTATTTTTTTATTCTGAAAACCATTTTTGAAAACACCGATTTTTGAAACTTTAATCGAGCATAACTACACGAAAAATTCACGAAATTTCAAAATTTCAAGTGTATTAGAATCTACTGGGAAAGCTCTATCGAATGATACCAAAATCATTAAAATCCTGTGTGTCATTCTTGAGATATGATTTATCAAACTTTAATGCTCAGCACTTTATAATGTAAACTTTTAAATTTTTAAATGTGCATAAAAATTGTTTAACTCGATGAAATTTCAAAAATTAAAATGTTTTTGATATCTACAAAAAATTTCCTATCCAGTCATACCAATATTTATGAGTTTCGTCCAAAATTGAGTATTTTTTTATTCTGAAAACCATTTTTGACAACACCGATTTTTGAAACTTTAATCGAGCATAACTACACGAAAAATTCACGAAATTTCAAAATTTCAAGTGTATTAGAATCTACTGGGAAAGCTCTATCGAATGATACCAAAATCATTAAAATCCTGTGTGTCATTCTTGAGATATGATTTATCAAACTTTAATGCTCAGCACTTTATAATGTAAACTTTTAAATTTTTAAATGTGCATAAAAATTGTTTAACTCGATGAAATTTCAAAAATTAAAATGTTTTTGATATCTACAAAAAATTTCCTATCCAGTCATACCAATATTTATGAGTTTCGTCCAAAATTGAGTATTTTTTTATTCTGAAAACCATTTTTGACAACACCGATTTTTGAAACTTTAATCGAGCATAACTACACGAAAAATTCACGAAATTTCAAAATTTCAAGTGTATTAGAATCTACTGGGAAAGCTCTATCGAATGATACCAAAATCATTAAAATCCTGTGTGTCATTCTTGAGATATGATTTATCAAACTTTAATGCTCAGCACTTTATAATGTAAACTTTTAAATTTTTAAATGTGCATAAAAATTGTTTAACTCGATGAAATTTCAAAAATTAAAATGTTTTTGATATCTACAAAAAATTTCCTATCCAGTCATACCAATATTTATGAGTTTCGTCCAAAATTGAGTATTTTTTTATTCTGAAAACCATTTTTGAAAACACCGATTTTTGAAACTTTAATCGAGCATAACTACACGAAAAATTCACGAAATTTCAAAATTTCAAGTGTATTAGAATCTACTGGGAAAGCTCTATCGAATGATACCAAAATCATTAAAATCCTGTGTGTCATTCTTGAGATATGATTTATCAAACTTTAATGCTCAGCACTTTATAATGTAAACTTTTAAATTTTTAAATGTGCATAAAAATTGTTTAACTCGATGAAATTTCAAAAATTAAAATGTTTTTGATATCTACAAAAAATTTCCTATCCAGTCATACCAATATTTATGAGTTTCGTCCAAAATTGAGTATTTTTTTATTCTGAAAACCATTTTTGACAACACCGATTTTTGAAACTTTAATCGAGCATAACTACACGAAAAATTCACGAAATTTCAAAATTTCAAGTGTATTAGAATCTACTGGGAAAGCTCTATCGAATGATACCAAAATCATTAAAATCCTGTGTGTCATTCTTGAGATATGATTTATCAAACTTTAATGCTCAGCACTTTATAATGTAAACTTTTAAATTTTTAAATGTGCATAAAAATTGTTTAACTCGATGAAATTTCAAAAATTAAAATGTTTTTGATATCTACAAAAAATTTCCTATCCAGTCATACCAATATTTATGAGTTTCGTCCAAAATTGAGTATTTTTTTATTCTGAAAACCATTTTTGAAAACACCGATTTTTGAAACTTTAATCGAGCATAACTACACGAAAGATTCACGAAATTTCAAAATTTCAAGTGTATTAGAATCTACTGGGAAAGCTCTATCGAATGATACCAAAATCATTAAAATCCTGTGTGTCATTCTTGAGATATGATTTATCAAACTTTAATGCTCAGCACTTTATAATGTAAACTTTTAAATTTTTAAATGTGCATAAAAATTGTTTAACTCGATGAAATTTCAAAAATTAAAATGTTTTTGATATCTACAAAAAATTTCCTATCCAGTCATACCAATATTTATGAGTTTCGTCCAAAATTGAGTATTTTTTTATTCTGAAAACCATTTTTGAAAACACCGATTTTTGAAACTTTAATCGAGCATAACTACACGAAAAATTCGCGAAATTTCAAAATTTCAAGTGTATTAGAATCTACTGGGAAAGCTCTATCGAATGATACCAAAATCATTAAAATCCTGTGTGTCATTCTTGAGATATGATTTATCAAACTTTAATGCTCAGCACTTTATAATGTAAACTTTTAAATTTTTAAATGTGCATAAAAATTGTTTAACTCGATGAAATTTCAAAAATTAAAATGTTTTTGATATCTACAAAAAATTTCCTATCCAGTCATACCAATATTTATGAGTTTCGTCCAAAATTGAGTATTTTTTTATTCTGAAAACCATTTTTGAAAACACCGATTTTTGAAACTTTAATCGAGCATAACTACACGAAAAATTCACGAAATTTCAAAATTTCAAGTGTATTAGAATCTACTGGGAAAGCTCTATCGAATGATACCAAAATCATTAAAATCCTGTGTGTCATTCTTGAGATATGATTTATCAAACTTTAATGCTCAGCACTTTATAATGTAAACTTTTAAATTTTTAAATGTGCATAAAAATTGTTTAACTCGATGAAATTTCAAAAATTAAAATGTTTTTGATATCTACAAAAAATTTCCTATCCAGTCATACCAATATTTATGAGTTTCGTCCAAAATTGAGTATTTTTTTATTCTGAAAACCATTTTTGACAACACCGATTTTTGAAACTTTAATCGAGCATAACTACACGAAAAATTCACGAAATTTCAAAATTTCAAGTGTATTAGAATCTACTGGGAAAGCTCTATCGAATGATACCAAAATCATTAAAATCCTGTGTGTCATTCTTGAGATATGATTTATCAAACTTTAATGCTCAGCACTTTATAATGTAAACTTTTAAATTTTTAAATGTGCATAAAAATTGTTTAACTCGATGAAATTTCAAAAATTAAAATGTTTTTGATATCTACAAAAAATTTCCTATCCAGTCATACCAATATTTATGAGTTTCGTCCAAAATTGAGTATTTTTTTATTCTGAAAACCATTTTTGACAACACCGATTTTTGAAACTTTAATCGAGCATAACTACACGAAAAATTCACGAAATTTCAAAATTTCAAGTGTATTAGAATCTACTGGGAAAGCTCTATCGAATGATACCAAAATCATTAAAATCCTGTGTGTCGTTCTTGAGATATGATTTATCAAACTTTAATGCTCAGCACTTTATAATGTAAACTTTTAAATTTTTAAATGTGCATAAAAATTGTTTAACTCGATGAAATTTCAAAAATTAAAATGTTTTTGATATCTACAAAAAATTTCCTATCCAGTCATACCAATATTTATGAGTTTCGTCCAAAATTGAGTATTTTTTTATTCTGAAAACCATTTTTGAAAACACCGATTTTTGAAACTTTAATCGAGCATAACTACACGAAAAATTCACGAAATTTCAAAATTTCAAGTGTATTAGAATCTACTGGGAAAGCTCTATCGAATGATACCAAAATCATTAAAATCCTGTGTGTCATTCTTGAGATATGATTTATCAAACTTTAATGCTCAGCACTTTATAATGTAAACTTTTAAATTTTTAAATGTGCATAAAAATTGTTTAACTCGATGAAATTTCAAAAATTAAAATGTTTTTGATATCTACAAAAAATTTCCTATCCAGTCATACCAATATTTATGAGTTTCGTCCAAAATTGAGTATTTTTTTATTCTGAAAACCATTTTTGACAACACCGATTTTTGAAACTTTAATCGAGCATAACTACACGAAAAATTCACGAAATTTCAAAATTTCAAGTGTATTAGAATCTACTGGGAAAGCTCTATCGAATGATACCAAAATCATTAAAATCCTGTGTGTCGTTCTTGAGATATGATTTATCAAACTTTAATGCTCAGCACTTTATAATGTAAACTTTTAAATTTTTAAATGTGCATAAAAATTGTTTAACTCGATGAAATTTCAAAAATTAAAATGTTTTTGATATCTACAAAAAATTTCCTATCCAGTCATACCAATATTTATGAGTTTCGTCCAAAATTGAGTATTTTTTTATTCTGAAAACCATTTTTGAAAACACCGATTTTTGAAACTTTAATCGAGCATAACTACACGAAAAATTCACGAAATTTCAAAATTTCAAGTGTATTAGAATCTACTGGGAAAGCTCTATCGAATGATACCAAAATCATTAAAATCCTGTGTGTCATTCTTGAGATATGATTTATCAAACTTTAATGCTCAGCACTTTATAATGTAAACTTTTAAATTTTTAAATGTGCATAAAAATTGTTTAACTCGATGAAATTTCAAAAATTAAAATGTTTTTGATATCTACAAAAAATTTCCTATCCAGTCATACCAATATTTATGAGTTTCGTCCAAAATTGAGTATTTTTTTATTCTGAAAACCATTTTTGACAACACCGATTTTTGAAACTTTAATCGAGCATAACTACACGAAAAATTCACGAAATTTCAAAATTTCAAGTGTATTAGAATCTACTGGGAAAGCTCTATCGAATGATACCAAAATCATTAAAATCCTGTGTGTCATTCTTGAGATATGATTTATCAAACTTTAATGCTCAGCACTTTATAATGTAAACTTTTAAATTTTTAAATGTGCATAAAAATTGTTTAACTCGATGAAATTTCAAAAATTAAAATGTTTTTGATATCTACAAAAAATTTCCTATCCAGTCATACCAATATTTATGAGTTTCGTCCAAAATTGAGTATTTTTTTATTCTGAAAACCATTTTTGAAAACACCGATTTTTGAAACTTTAATCGAGCATAACTACACGAAAAATTCACGAAATTTCAAAATTTCAAGTGTATTAGAATCTACTGGGAAAGCTCTATCGAATGATACCAAAATCATTAAAATCCTGTGTGTCATTCTTGAGATATGATTTATCAAACTTTAATGCTCAGCACTTTATAATGTAAACTTTTAAATTTTTAAATGTGCATAAAAATTGTTTAACTCGATGAAATTTCAAAAATTAAAATGTTTTTGATATCTACAAAAAATTTCCTATCCAGTCATACCAATATTTATGAGTTTCGTCCAAAATTGAGTATTTTTTTATTCTGAAAACCATTTTTGACAACACCGATTTTTGAAACTTTAATCGAGCATAACTACACGAAAAATTCACGAAATTTCAAAATTTCAAGTGTATTAGAATCTACTGGGAAAGCTCTATCGAATGATACCAAAATCATTAAAATCCTGTGTGTCATTCTTGAGATATGATTTATCAAACTTTAATGCTCAGCACTTTATAATGTAAACTTTTAAATTTTTAAATGTGCATAAAAATTGTTTAACTCGATGAAATTTCAAAAATTAAAATGTTTTTGATATCTACAAAAAATTTCCTATCCAGTCATACCAATATTTATGAGTTTCGTCCAAAATTGAGTATTTTTTTATTCTGAAAACCATTTTTGAAAACACCGATTTTTGAAACTTTAATCGAGCATAACTACACGAAAGATTCACGAAATTTCAAAATTTCAAGTGTATTAGAATCTACTGGGAAAGCTCTATCGAATGATACCAAAATCATTAAAATCCTGTGTGTCATTCTTGAGATATGATTTATCAAACTTTAATGCTCAGCACTTTATAATGTAAACTTTTAAATTTTTAAATGTGCATAAAAATTGTTTAACTCGATGAAATTTCAAAAATTAAAATGTTTTTGATATCTACAAAAAATTTCCTATCCAGTCATACCAATATTTATGAGTTTCGTCCAAAATTGAGTATTTTTTTATTCTGAAAACCATTTTTGAAAACACCGATTTTTGAAACTTTAATCGAGCATAACTACACGAAAAATTCACGAAATTTCAAAATTTCAAGTGTATTAGAATCTACTGGGAAAGCTCTATCGAATGATACCAAAATCATTAAAATCCTGTGTGTCATTCTTGAGATATGATTTATCAAACTTTAATGCTCAGCACTTTATAATGTAAACTTTTAAATTTTTAAATGTGCATAAAAATTGTTTAACTCGATGAAATTTCAAAAATTAAAATGTTTTTGATATCTACAAAAAATTTCCTATCCAGTCATACCAATATTTATGAGTTTCGTCCAAAATTGAGTATTTTTTTATTCTGAAAACCATTTTTGACAACACCGATTTTTGAAACTTTAATCGAGCATAACTACACGAAAAATTCACGAAATTTCAAAATTTCAAGTGTATTAGAATCTACTGGGAAAGCTCTATCGAATGATACCAAAATCATTAAAATCCTGTGTGTCATTCTTGAGATATGATTTATCAAACTTTAATGCTCAGCACTTTATAATGTAAACTTTTAAATTTTTAAATGTGCATAAAAATTGTTTAACTCGATGAAATTTCAAAAATTAAAATGTTTTTGATATCTACAAAAAATTTCCTATCCAGTCATACCAATATTTATGAGTTTCGTCCAAAATTGAGTATTTTTTTATTCTGAAAACCATTTTTGACAACACCGATTTTTGAAACTTTAATCGAGCATAACTACACGAAAAATTCACGAAATTTCAAAATTTCAAGTGTATTAGAATCTACTGGGAAAGCTCTATCGAATGATACCAAAATCATTAAAATCCTGTGTGTCATTCTTGAGATATGATTTATCAAACTTTAATGCTCAGCACTTTATAATGTAAACTTTTAAATTTTTAAATGTGCATAAAAATTGTTTAACTCGATGAAATTTCAAAAATTAAAATGTTTTTGATATCTACAAAAAATTTCCTATCCAGTCATACCAATATTTATGAGTTTCGTCCAAAATTGAGTATTTTTTTATTCTGAAAACCATTTTTGAAAACACCGATTTTTGAAACTTTAATCGAGCATAACTACACGAAAAATTCACGAAATTTCAAAATTTCAAGTGTATTAGAATCTACTGGGAAAGCTCTATCGAATGATACCAAAATCATTAAAATCCTGTGTGTCATTCTTGAGATATGATTTATCAAACTTTAATGCTCAGCACTTTATAATGTAAACTTTTAAATTTTTAAATGTGCATAGAAATTGTTTAACTCGATGAAATTTCAAAAATTAAAATGTTTTTGATATCTACAAAAAATTTCCTATCCAGTCATACCAATATTTATGAGTTTCGTCCAAAATTGAGTATTTTTTTATTCTGAAAACCATTTTTGAAAACACCGATTTTTGAAACTTTAATCGAGCATAACTACACGAAAAATTCACGAAATTTCAAAATTTCAAGTGTATTAGAATCTACTGGGAAAGCTCTATCGAATGATACCAAAATCATTAAAATCCTGTGTGTCATTCTTGAGATATGATTTATCAAACTTTAATGCTCAGCACTTTATAATGTAAACTTTTAAATTTTTAAATGTGCATAAAAATTGTTTAACTCGATGAAATTTCAAAAATTAAAATGTTTTTGATATCTACAAAAAATTTCCTATCCAGTCATACCAATATTTATGAGTTTCGTCCAAAATTGAGTATTTTTTTATTCTGAAAACCATTTTTGACAACACCGATTTTTGAAACTTTAATCGAGCATAACTACACGAAAAATTCACGAAATTTCAAAATTTCAAGTGTATTAGAATCTACTGGGAAAGCTCTATCGAATGATACCAAAATCATTAAAATCATGTGTGTCATTCTTGAGATATGATTTATCAAACTTTAATGCTCAGCACTTTATAATGTAAACTTTTAAATTTTTAAATGTGCATAAAAATTGTTTAACTCGATGAAATTTCAAAAATTAAAATGTTTTTGATATCTACAAAAAATTTCCTATCCAGTCATACCAATATTTATGAGTTTCGTCCAAAATTGAGTATTTTTTTATTCTGAAAACCATTTTTGAAAACACCGATTTTTGAAACTTTAATCGAGCATAACTACACGAAAAATTCACGAAATTTCAAAATTTCAAGTGTATTAGAATCTACTGGGAAAGCTCTATCGAATGATACCAAAATCATTAAAATCCTGTGTGTCATTCTTGAGATATGATTTATCAAACTTTAATGCTCAGCACTTTATAATGTAAACTTTTAAATTTTTAAATGTGCATAAAAATTGTTTAACTCGATGAAATTTCAAAAATTAAAATGTTTTTGATATCTACAAAAAATTTCCTATCCAGTCATACCAATATTTATGAGTTTCGTCCAAAATTGAGTATTTTTTTATTCTGAAAACCATTTTTGACAACACCGATTTTTGAAACTTTAATCGAGCATAACTACACGAAAAATTCACGAAATTTCAAAATTTCAAGTGTATTAGAATCTACTGGGAAAGCTCTATCGAATGATACCAAAATCATTAAAATCCTGTGTGTCATTCTTGAGATATGATTTATCAAACTTTAATGCTCAGCACTTTATAATGTAAACTTTTAAATTTTTAAATGTGCATAAAAATTGTTTAACTCGATGAAATTTCAAAAATTAAAATGTTTTTGATATCTACAAAAAATTTCCTATCCAGTCATACCAATATTTATGAGTTTCGTCCAAAATTGAGTATTTTTTTATTCTGAAAACCATTTTTGACAACACCGATTTTTGAAACTTTAATCGAGCATAACTACACGAAAAATTCACGAAATTTCAAAATTTCAAGTGTATTAGAATCTACTGGGAAAGCTCTATCGAATGATACCAAAATCATTAAAATCCTGTGTGTCATTCTTGAGATATGATTTATCAAACTTTAATGCTCAGCACTTTATAATGTAAACTTTTAAATTTTTAAATGTGCATAAAAATTGTTTAACTCGATGAAATTTCAAAAATTAAAATGTTTTTGATATCTACAAAAAATTTCCTATCCAGTCATACCAATATTTATGAGTTTCGTCCAAAATTGAGTATTTTTTTATTCTGAAAACCATTTTTGACAACACCGATTTTTGAAACTTTAATCGAGCATAACTACACGAAAAATTCACGAAATTTCAAAATTTCAAGTGTATTAGAATCTACTGGGAAAGCTCTATCGAATGATACCAAAATCATTAAAATCATGTGTGTCATTCTTGAGATATGATTTATCAAACTTTAATGCTCAGCACTTTATAATGTAAACTTTTAAATTTTTAAATGTGCATAAAAATTGTTTAACTCGATGAAATTTCAAAAATTAAAATGTTTTTGATATCTACAAAAAATTTCCTATCCAGTCATACCAATATTTATGAGTTTCGTCCAAAATTGAGTATTTTTTTATTCTGAAAACCATTTTTGAAAACACCGATTTTTGAAACTTTAATCGAGCATAACTACACGAAAAATTCACGAAATTTCAAAATTTCAAGTGTATTAGAATCTACTGGGAAAGCTCTATCGAATGATACCAAAATCATTAAAATCCTGTGTGTCATTCTTGAGATATGATTTATCAAACTTTAATGCTCAGCACTTTATAATGTAAACTTTTAAATTTTTAAATGTGCATAAAAATTGTTTAACTCGATGAAATTTCAAAAATTAAAATGTTTTTGATATCTACAAAAAATTTCCTATCCAGTCATACCAATATTTATGAGTTTCGTCCAAAATTGAGTATTTTTTTATTCTGAAAACCATTTTTGACAACACCGATTTTTGAAACTTTAATCGAGCATAACTACACGAAAAATTCACGAAATTTCAAAATTTCAAGTGTATTAGAATCTACTGGGAAAGCTCTATCGAATGATACCAAAATCATTAAAATCCTGTGTGTCATTCTTGAGATATGATTTATCAAACTTTAATGCTCAGCACTTTATAATGTAAACTTTTAAATTTTTAAATGTGCATAAAAATTGTTTAACTCGATGAAATTTCAAAAATTAAAATGTTTTTGATATCTACAAAAAATTTCCTATCCAGTCATACCAATATTTATGAGTTTCGTCCAAAATTGAGTATTTTTTTATTCTGAAAACCATTTTTGACAACACCGATTTTTGAAACTTTAATCGAGCATAACTACACGAAAAATTCACGAAATTTCAAAATTTCAAGTGTATTAGAATCTACTGGGAAAGCTCTATCGAATGATACCAAAATCATTAAAATCCTGTGTGTCATTCTTGAGATATGATTTATCAAACTTTAATGCTCAGCACTTTATAATGTAAACTTTTAAATTTTTAAATGTGCATAAAAATTGTTTAACTCGATGAAATTTCAAAAATTAAAATGTTTTTGATATCTACAAAAAATTTCCTATCCAGTCATACCAATATTTATGAGTTTCGTCCAAAATTGAGTATTTTTTTATTCTGAAAACCATTTTTGACAACACCGATTTTTGAAACTTTAATCGAGCATAACTACACGAAAAATTCACGAAATTTCAAAATTTCAAGTGTATTAGAATCTACTGGGAAAGCTCTATCGAATGATACCAAAATCATTAAAATCCTGTGTGTCATTCTTGAGATATGATTTATCAAACTTTAATGCTCAGCACTTTATAATGTAAACTTTTAAATTTTTAAATGTGCATAAAAATTGTTTAACTCGATGAAATTTCAAAAATTAAAATGTTTTTGATATCTACAAAAAATTTCCTATCCAGTCATACCAATATTTATGAGTTTCGTCCAAAATTGAGTATTTTTTTATTCTGAAAACCATTTTTGAAAACACCGATTTTTGAAACTTTAATCGAGCATAACTACACGAAAAATTCACGAAATTTCAAAATTTCAAGTGTATTAGAATCTACTGGGAAAGCTCTATCGAATGATACCAAAATCATTAAAATCCTGTGTGTCATTCTTGAGATATGATTTATCAAACTTTAATGCTCAGCACTTTATAATGTAAACTTTTAAATTTTTAAATGTGCATAGTAATGTGGTGGTCCCTGGTGGTGTTCAGGTTCCACGAAAGAAGAGTGGTGGAGAAACCAGTTTAAACAACAAAAATAACGCGAGATTATTTTACAAAGATTTATTAGATTTTAAACAAGAAATAAAAGATAAACAACGGGTAAATATGATTCAAAACAAGTGAATATTATACTAGCACCTGCTAGTCACTTTCTAGCAACAACTAGACACTTAAAAACCAACAAAACGGTTTAACACGAGTTAACAACTAAACTCCAAACGAATTCCAACCGAACTACAAAGTGGTGGCCTAGGTTTCACACTCGACGAGAAACTAGTCCCCGCTCGTATTTCTCTTCCATATAACATCCCCCTCCTTTAGAAAAACAGGCTCCTGACTGTTTGAGGTTTCTCGGCAGTACATAATAATAACAAAAATACGGGGCGATAGGGTTTTGGGTAGAACATTTATTAAATAGAACTGTTTCTTCGCTGTTCTTGACTTTCAGCTTGTTCTCGACCCACTTTTGACCTGCTCCCTTCATTTCATCATTTGTACCCTGCATCCAGCTTGGCTTGACCTCCATCATTCGATATTTTCCACCAATGATCTCAACTTTTCCTTGTGGCGCTCTCTTCGAATTTGATGTTCTTTCCATCTCTGATCTTCTTCGAACTTGATCATATGAACTCCATTGTAACTGGTTGACCATAGGTTTAACCTGAAAAACATTTGGTTCCGGACTTTCCGAACATATGCCTCTACTGGACATCATCTTCAAGTTCAGCGGACACTTTTTCCACTTCTCATCTCTTGAACCATTGCTCTCTACAATCACAGCATTCACATTCACCGATTCCTTCTTCAAACTCTTCCATCCAATGTATATTCCAAAACATTTGAATGCATTCATTCCCAACACTGCTAATTCATGTTCATTCTCAACAACTTGGAATTTCACAACTTCTTTCATGCCTCTCATCTTCACTGGAACTTCAACTTGACGGATGATCTTCATTTTATCCTTCGAAACATTCCGCATATCCATACAACCTGGATTCTTTTCCACAAAATGCTCTTTCTTCAAATTTCCATTCTTGATTCTATTCCATGTCTTGGACGATAACACACTTGTCATTGCTCCACTATCAATAATCAGCTTCAACTTTGTGCCAAAAATTTCAGACTTTTCCATAGTTTGTCTTCCAACTGTAGCATGATTTTTATCTCCTCGCTCAGTTTTCCAATTAAACGCTTCAATCTTCACACCATTTGCTTCAGCAACATTATTATTCCAGCATCTTTTTGCAAAATGTCCATTTCTTCCACATTTGAAACATCTTTTAACATCATTTTCCACTTTTGAACTTCCTTCAGCACTTTTTCGAACTTGTGGTTTATGCACTTCATCATCAATATTCAAGCATCTAGCTTTTTCCACTCTAAAACTTGATCCTGACTCCGGACAACTGCTCTCGGCAACGACCGACTCACACCTAGCATCCTTTTGTCTAATCATAAATTCCGTCAATTTTGCAATACTCGCTTCCATTGCGGCAATTCTTTCATTCAGACCATCTGAACACTTTTGTCCAACATTTTCAACACAAATCTCTCCATTATGCTTTTCAACAATTTGCTCAGTTGCACTCTTCAACATATGTGCAATAAACATATTATTCGCTTTTACTGATAACGCTGGCGAAACATTATGTCTTCCTGAATTCTCATCCTCTTTAACATGTTCTTCTTCATTCGACAAAATTTTCTTAGGAGCCAAAAGGACTTCCTTTTCCAACTTTTTCAGCTTTTCCTTCAAACTTTGAATTTCGACATCCTTTTGCTGAATATTTTCCTTCAATTTTTTCATTTCATCAACATTTTGACAACATTTCTCCTTCAAATCATCCTTCACCTCGATTTCCTCTTTCAATTGTTGTTCCATTTGCAGAATTTTCTCACTTTGTGACTTTAGATCAGCTCTTGCTTTGAGTCCTTTATCAGCTACATTCTCAAATAATGCTACGCAACTTGCTGCACTATTCACACCAATCTTTTTCAAAACTTTCCAGATTTTTCGACATTCTTCCAAATACTCTTTATCCTGACTTTCAGTCAACTTCGATATTAACAAATCTTTTTGACGGCTAGATTCTCTCAACTCCTCCTGCATATCACTATTAATCTTCTCTTCTTTTTCGAGCCTTCTAGCCTTATCCATCCAATGTATACTTTCCTTCAGAAGTTTAGAATTATCAGCTGCAATACTTCCCATAGCTTTACACATTTGATCAGCATTTTCTATGCCCAGCCGTTTCAAAATTTTCCAAACTTTATCACATTCTTTCAAATATCCGACATTTTCAGGATTATTTTCAGCAAAATCCTTCGCTTCAACATTTTCCTTCACTTCATCAAAACTTTTCAACAATTTTCCATATCCTTCTTTCAATGTATCAAAAATAGTACACAGCTGCTTCTTTGACATTCTAGTGTTCAATTCTGCATACTTTTCAGCATCTTCAATATTTTTCGAAAAATTTTTCAGAGCTTCTTTCACATACATGAACTTCCTGACATCAAACTTTCTTCCACAAACATTCAATAAATCACCAGCAACCTCTTGCAACTTCCTAGCTGACTGACAAACGCTTTGCTTCTTGGCGATTTCTTCACTTGACCAATTTGCATCATCATCACACGAAATTACCCATTCGCAGACTTCCTGCAAAAATTGGTTCATATTCTGCACATATTTCTCCAAATTGTCATCATTTTTCTCATCTGCTTTCCTCACTTGCACATTTCCACCATTTGAATTGCTTCCCGATCCTGATGCAACAGACAATTTCGATGCGCACGACCTGAGGGAAGGCGACTTGGACGATGTTGACACTGGCATCTTCGACATTTTTCAATTTTATTCTTTACCCCACTCTCCTGATATATATCCCAAAGGATTATACTCGATCAAATGGAAGAACAAAAAAGAAACGGCGGCACAATCAATATTTTAACGAAAATCTCGGTCTCTGAGTTTGTAAAAAACTACAAAACACCAGAATTTGAAAAATTCGAAAAAAACGGCGACGAAGATTTCAAATAATTTGCCCAGACGGTCTGTTTAATGTCAACCACTAGGGGAAGACCAAACAAAATCCGAACGTACAAAAATTCGAAATTAAACGGCAAAAAAAAAGAAGAAAAAGCGAAAAAATTCAAGAAAAATCAATAAACCCTCAAAAATCACGAAAATTTTGCTATTCAAGCGGTTTTCCAACTCTAAACCGGTTCGGCCCCCAAGTAATGTGGTGGTCCCTGGTGGTGTTCAGGTTCCACGAAAGAAGAGTGGTGGAGAAACCAGTTTAAACAACAAAAATAACGCGAGATTATTTTACAAAGATTTATTAGATTTTAAACAAGAAATAAAAGATAAACAACGGGTAAATATGATTCAAAACAAGTGAATATTATACTAGCACCTGCTAGTCACTTTCTAGCAACAACTAGACACTTAAAAACCAACAAAACGGTTTAACACGAGTTAA
Source organism: Caenorhabditis virilis (assembly GCA_964036255.1). Lineage (NCBI taxonomy): Eukaryota > Metazoa > Nematoda > Chromadorea > Rhabditida > Rhabditidae > Caenorhabditis > Caenorhabditis virilis. The sequence continues at coordinate 3,710,047 of OZ038418.1, read as the reverse complement.
CAACTAAACTCCAAACGAATTCCAACCGAACTACAAAGTGGTGGCCTAGGTTTCACACTCGACGAGAAACTAGTCCCCGCTCGTATTTCTCTTCCATATAACAGCATAGAAATTGTTTAACTCGATGAAATTTCAAAAATTAAAATGTTTTTGATATCTACAAAAAATTTCCTATCCAGTCATACCAATATTTATGAGTTTCGTCCAAAATTGAGTATTTTTTTATTCTGAAAACCATTTTTGAAAACACCGATTTTTGAAACTTTAATCGAGCATAACTACACGAAAAATTCACGAAATTTCAAAATTTCAAGTGTATTAGAATCTACTGGGAAAGCTCTATCGAATGATACCAAAATCATTAAAATCCTGTGTGTCATTCTTGAGATATGATTTATCAAACTTTAATGCTCAGCACTTTATAATGTAAACTTTTAAATTTTTAAATGTGCATAAAAATTGTTTAACTCGATGAAATTTCAAAAATTAAAATGTTTTTGATATCTACAAAAAATTTCCTATCCAGTCATACCAATATTTATGAGTTTCGTCCAAAATTGAGTATTTTTTTATTCTGAAAACCATTTTTGACAACACCGATTTTTGAAACTTTAATCGAGCATAACTACACGAAAAATTCACGAAATTTCAAAATTTCAAGTGTATTAGAATCTACTGGGAAAGCTCTATCGAATGATACCAAAATCATTAAAATCCTGTGTGTCATTCTTGAGATATGATTTATCAAACTTTAATGCTCAGCACTTTATAATGTAAACTTTTAAATTTTTAAATGTGCATAAAAATTGTTTAACTCGATGAAATTTCAAAAATTAAAATGTTTTTGATATCTACAAAAAATTTCCTATCCAGTCATACCAATATTTATGAGTTTCGTCCAAAATTGAGTATTTTTTTATTCTGAAAACCATTTTTGAAAACACCGATTTTTGAAACTTTAATCGAGCATAACTACACGAAAAATTCACGAAATTTCAAAATTTCAAGTGTATTAGAATCTACTGGGAAAGCTCTATCGAATGATACCAAAATCATTAAAATCCTGTGTGTCATTCTTGAGATATGATTTATCAAACTTTAATGCTCAGCACTTTATAATGTAAACTTTTAAATTTTTAAATGTGCATAAAAATTGTTTAACTCGATGAAATTTCAACAATTAAAATGTTTTTGATATCTACAAAAAATTTCCTATCCAGTCATACCAATATTTATGAGTTTCGTCCAAAATTGAGTATTTTTTTATTCTGAAAACCATTTTTGACAACACCGATTTTTGAAATTTTAATCGAGCATAACTACACGAAAAATTCACGAAATTTCAAAATTTCAAGTGTATTAGAATCTACTGGGAAAGCTCTATCGAATGATACCAAAATCATTAAAATCCTGTGTGTCATTCTTGAGATATGATTTATCAAACTTTAATGCTCAGCACTTTATAATGTAAACTTTTAAATTTTTAAATGTGCATAAAAATTGTTTAACTCGATGAAATTTCAAAAATTAAAATGTTTTTGATATCTACAAAAAATTTCCTATCCAGTCATACCAATATTTATGAGTTTCGTCCAAAATTGAGTATTTTTTTATTCTGAAAACCATTTTTGAAAACACCGATTTTTGAAACTTTAATCGAGCATAACTACACGAAAAATTCACGAAATTTCAAAATTTCAAGTGTATTAGAATCTACTGGGAAAGCTCTATCGAATGATACCAAAATCATTAAAATCCTGTGTGTCATTCTTGAGATATGATTTATCAAACTTTAATGCTCAGCACTTTATAATGTAAACTTTTAAATTTTTAAATGTGCATAAAAATTGTTTAACTCGATGAAATTTCAAAAATTAAAATGTTTTTGATATCTACAAAAAATTTCCTATCCAGTCATACCAATATTTATGAGTTTCGTCCAAAATTGAGTATTTTTTTATTCTGAAAACCATTTTTGAAAACACCGATTTTTGAAACTTTAATCGAGCATAACTACACGAAAAATTCACGAAATTTCAAAATTTCAAGTGTATTAGAATCTACTGGGAAAGCTCTATCGAATGATACCAAAATCATTAAAATCCTGTGTGTCATTCTTGAGATATGATTTATCAAACTTTAATGCTCAGCACTTTATAATGTAAACTTTTAAATTTTTAAATGTGCATAAAAATTGTTTAACTCGATGAAATTTCAACAATTAAAATGTTTTTGATATCTACAAAAAATTTCCTATCCAGTCATACCAATATTTATGAGTTTCGTCCAAAATTGAGTATTTTTTTATTCTGAAAACCATTTTTGACAACACCGATTTTTGAAATTTTAATCGAGCATAACTACACGAAAAATTCACGAAATTTCAAAATTTCAAGTGTATTAGAATCTACTGGGAAAGCTCTATCGAATGATACCAAAATCATTAAAATCCTGTGTGTCATTCTTGAGATATGATTTATCAAACTTTAATGCTCAGCACTTTATAATGTAAACTTTTAAATTTTTAAATGTGCATAAAAATTGTTTAACTCGATGAAATTTCAAAAATTAAAATGTTTTTGATATCTACAAAAAATTTCCTATCCAGTCATACCAATATTTATGAGTTTCGTCCAAAATTGAGTATTTTTTTATTCTGAAAACCATTTTTGAAAACACCGATTTTTGAAACTTTAATCGAGCATAACTACACGAAAAATTCACGAAATTTCAAAATTTCAAGTGTATTAGAATCTACTGGGAAAGCTCTATCGAATGATACCAAAATCATTAAAATCCTGTGTGTCATTCTTGAGATATGATTTATCAAACTTTAATGCTCAGCACTTTATAATGTAAACTTTTAAATTTTTAAATGTGCATAAAAATTGTTTAACTCGATGAAATTTCAAAAATTAAAATGTTTTTGATATCTACAAAAAATTTCCTATCCAGTCATACCAATATTTATGAGTTTCGTCCAAAATTGAGTATTTTTTTATTCTGAAAACCATTTTTGAAAACACCGATTTTTGAAACTTTAATCGAGCATAACTACACGAAAAATTCACGAAATTTCAAAATTTCAAGTGTATTAGAATCTACTGGGAAAGCTCTATCGAATGATACCAAAATCATTAAAATCCTGTGTGTCATTCTTGAGATATGATTTATCAAACTTTAATGCTCAGCACTTTATAATGTAAACTTTTAAATTTTTAAATGTGCATAAAAATTGTTTAACTCGATGAAATTTCAAAAATTAAAATGTTTTTGATATCTACAAAAAATTTCCTATCCAGTCATACCAATATTTATGAGTTTCGTCCAAAATTGAGTATTTTTTTATTCTGAAAACCATTTTTGACAACACCGATTTTTGAAACTTTAATCGAGCATAACTACACGAAAAATTCACGAAATTTCAAAATTTCAAGTGTATTAGAATCTACTGGGAAAGCTCTATCGAATGATACCAAAATCATTAAAATCCTGTGTGTCATTCTTGAGATATGATTTATCAAACTTTAATGCTCAGCACTTTATAATGTAAACTTTTAAATTTTTAAATGTGCATAAAAATTGTTTAACTCGATGAAATTTCAAAAATTAAAATGTTTTTGATATCTACAAAAAATTTCCTATCCAGTCATACCAATATTTATGAGTTTCGTCCAAAATTGAGTATTTTTTTATTCTGAAAACCATTTTTGACAACACCGATTTTTGAAACTTTAATCGAGCATAACTACACGAAAAATTCACGAAATTTCAAAATTTCAAGTGTATTAGAATCTACTGGGAAAGCTCTATCGAATGATACCAAAATCATTAAAATCCTGTGTGTCATTCTTGAGATATGATTTATCAAACTTTAATGCTCAGCACTTTATAATGTAAACTTTTAAATTTTTAAATGTGCATAAAAATTGTTTAACTCGATGAAATTTCAAAAATTAAAATGTTTTTGATATCTACAAAAAATTTCCTATCCAGTCATACCAATATTTATGAGTTTCGTCCAAAATTGAGTATTTTTTTATTCTGAAAACCATTTTTGAAAACACCGATTTTTGAAACTTTAATCGAGCATAACTACACGAAAAATTCACGAAATTTCAAAATTTCAAGTGTATTAGAATCTACTGGGAAAGCTCTATCGAATGATACCAAAATCATTAAAATCCTGTGTGTCATTCTTGAGATATGATTTATCAAACTTTAATGCTCAGCACTTTATAATGTAAACTTTTAAATTTTTAAATGTGCATAAAAATTGTTTAACTCGATGAAATTTCAAAAATTAAAATGTTTTTGATATCTACAAAAAATTTCCTATCCAGTCATACCAATATTTATGAGTTTCGTCCAAAATTGAGTATTTTTTTATTCTGAAAACCATTTTTGACAACACCGATTTTTGAAACTTTAATCGAGCATAACTACACGAAAAATTCACGAAATTTCAAAATTTCAAGTGTATTAGAATCTACTGGGAAAGCTCTATCGAATGATACCAAAATCATTAAAATCCTGTGTGTCATTCTTGAGATATGATTTATCAAACTTTAATGCTCAGCACTTTATAATGTAAACTTTTAAATTTTTAAATGTGCATAAAAATTGTTTAACTCGATGAAATTTCAAAAATTAAAATGTTTTTGATATCTACAAAAAATTTCCTATCCAGTCATACCAATATTTATGAGTTTCGTCCAAAATTGAGTATTTTTTTATTCTGAAAACCATTTTTGAAAACACCGATTTTTGAAACTTTAATCGAGCATAACTACACGAAAAATTCACGAAATTTCAAAATTTCAAGTGTATTAGAATCTACTGGGAAAGCTCTATCGAATGATACCAAAATCATTAAAATCCTGTGTGTCATTCTTGAGATATGATTTATCAAACTTTAATGCTCAGCACTTTATAATGTAAACTTTTAAATTTTTAAATGTGCATAAAAATTGTTTAACTCGATGAAATTTCAAAAATTAAAATGTTTTTGATATCTACAAAAAATTTCCTATCCAGTCATACCAATATTTATGAGTTTCGTCCAAAATTGAGTATTTTTTTATTCTGAAAACCATTTTTGAAAACACCGATTTTTGAAACTTTAATCGAGCATAACTACACGAAAAATTCACGAAATTTCAAAATTTCAAGTGTATTAGAATCTACTGGGAAAGCTCTATCGAATGATACCAAAATCATTAAAATCCTGTGTGTCATTCTTGAGATATGATTTATCAAACTTTAATGCTCAGCACTTTATAATGTAAACTTTTAAATTTTTAAATGTGCATAAAAATTGTTTAACTCGATGAAATTTCAACAATTAAAATGTTTTTGATATCTACAAAAAATTTCCTATCCAGTCATACCAATATTTATGAGTTTCGTCCAAAATTGAGTATTTTTTTATTCTGAAAACCATTTTTGACAACACCGATTTTTGAAATTTTAATCGAGCATAACTACACGAAAAATTCACGAAATTTCAAAATTTCAAGTGTATTAGAATCTACTGGGAAAGCTCTATCGAATGATACGAAAATCATTAAAATCCTGTGTGTCATTCTTGAGATATGATTTATCAAACTTTAATGCTCAGCACTTTATAATGTAAACTTTTAAATTTTTAAATGTGCATAAAAATTGTTTAACTCGATGAAATTTCAAAAATTAAAATGTTTTTGATATCTACAAAAAATTTCCTATCCAGTCATACCAATATTTATGAGTTTCGTCCAAAATTGAGTATTTTTTTATTCTGAAAACCATTTTTGACAACACCGATTTTTGAAACTTTAATCGAGCATAACTACACGAAAAATTCACGAAATTTCAAAATTTCAAGTGTATTAGAATCTACTGGGAAAGCTCTATCGAATGATACCAAAATCATTAAAATCCTGTGTGTCATTCTTGAGATATGATTTATCAAACTTTAATGCTCAGCACTTTATAATGTAAACTTTTAAATTTTTAAATGTGCATAAAAATTGTTTAACTCGATGAAATTTCAAAAATTAAAATGTTTTTGATATCTACAAAAAATTTCCTATCCAGTCATACCAATATTTATGAGTTTCGTCCAAAATTGAGTATTTTTTTATTCTGAAAACCATTTTTGACAACACCGATTTTTGAAACTTTAATCGAGCATAACTACACGAAAAATTCACGAAATTTCAAAATTTCAAGTGTATTAGAATCTACTGGGAAAGCTCTATCGAATGATACCAAAATCATTAAAATCCTGTGTGTCATTCTTGAGATATGATTTATCAAACTTTAATGCTCAGCACTTTATAATGTAAACTTTTAAATTTTTAAATGTGCATAAAAATTGTTTAACTCGATGAAATTTCAAAAATTAAAATGTTTTTGATATCTACAAAAAATTTCCTATCCAGTCATACCAATATTTATGAGTTTCGTCCAAAATTGAGTATTTTTTTATTCTGAAAACCATTTTTGAAAACACCGATTTTTGAAACTTTAATCGAGCATAACTACACGAAAAATTCACGAAATTTCAAAATTTCAAGTGTATTAGAATCTACTGGGAAAGCTCTATCGAATGATACCAAAATCATTAAAATCCTGTGTGTCATTCTTGAGATATGATTTATCAAACTTTAATGCTCAGCACTTTATAATGTAAACTTTTAAATTTTTAAATGTGCATAAAAATTGTTTAACTCGATGAAATTTCAAAAATTAAAATGTTTTTGATATCTACAAAAAATTTCCTATCCAGTCATACCAATATTTATGAGTTTCGTCCAAAATTGAGTATTTTTTTATTCTGAAAACCATTTTTGACAACACCGATTTTTGAAACTTTAATCGAGCATAACTACACGAAAAATTCACGAAATTTCAAAATTTCAAGTGTATTAGAATCTACTGGGAAAGCTCTATCGAATGATACCAAAATCATTAAAATCCTGTGTGTCATTCTTGAGATATGATTTATCAAACTTTAATGCTCAGCACTTTATAATGTAAACTTTTAAATTTTTAAATGTGCATAAAAATTGTTTAACTCGATGAAATTTCAAAAATTAAAATGTTTTTGATATCTACAAAAAATTTCCTATCCAGTCATACCAATATTTATGAGTTTCGTCCAAAATTGAGTATTTTTTTATTCTGAAAACCATTTTTGAAAACACCGATTTTTGAAACTTTAATCGAGCATAACTACACGAAAAATTCACGAAATTTCAAAATTTCAAGTGTATTAGAATCTACTGGGAAAGCTCTATCGAATGATACCAAAATCATTAAAATCCTGTGTGTCATTCTTGAGATATGATTTATCAAACTTTAATGCTCAGCACTTTATAATGTAAACTTTTAAATTTTTAAATGTGCATAAAAATTGTTTAACTCGATGAAATTTCAAAAATTAAAATGTTTTTGATATCTACAAAAAATTTCCTATCCAGTCATACCAATATTTATGAGTTTCGTCCAAAATTGAGTATTTTTTTATTCTGAAAACCATTTTTGAAAACACCGATTTTTGAAACTTTAATCGAGCATAACTACACGAAAAATTCACGAAATTTCAAAATTTCAAGTGTATTAGAATCTACTGGGAAAGCTCTATCGAATGATACCAAAATCATTAAAATCCTGTGTGTCATTCTTGAGATATGATTTATCAAACTTTAATGCTCAGCACTTTATAATGTAAACTTTTAAATTTTTAAATGTGCATAAAAATTGTTTAACTCGATGAAATTTCAACAATTAAAATGTTTTTGATATCTACAAAAAATTTCCTATCCAGTCATACCAATATTTATGAGTTTCGTCCAAAATTGAGTATTTTTTTATTCTGAAAACCATTTTTGACAACACCGATTTTTGAAATTTTAATCGAGCATAACTACACGAAAAATTCACGAAATTTCAAAATTTCAAGTGTATTAGAATCTACTGGGAAAGCTCTATCGAATGATACCAAAATCATTAAAATCCTGTGTGTCATTCTTGAGATATGATTTATCAAACTTTAATGCTCAGCACTTTATAATGTAAACTTTTAAATTTTTAAATGTGCATAAAAATTGTTTAACTCGATGAAATTTCAAAAATTAAAATGTTTTTGATATCTACAAAAAATTTCCTATCCAGTCATACCAATATTTATGAGTTTCGTCCAAAATTGAGTATTTTTTTATTCTGAAAACCATTTTTGACAACACCGATTTTTGAAACTTTAATCGAGCATAACTACACGAAAAATTCACGAAATTTCAAAATTTCAAGTGTATTAGAATCTACTGGGAAAGCTCTATCGAATGATACCAAAATCATTAAAATCCTGTGTGTCATTCTTGAGATATGATTTATCAAACTTTAATGCTCAGCACTTTATAATGTAAACTTTTAAATTTTTAAATGTGCATAAAAATTGTTTAACTCGATGAAATTTCAAAAATTAAAATGTTTTTGATATCTACAAAAAATTTCCTATCCAGTCATACCAATATTTATGAGTTTCGTCCAAAATTGAGTATTTTTTTATTCTGAAAACCATTTTTGACAACACCGATTTTTGAAACTTTAATCGAGCATAACTACACGAAAAATTCACGAAATTTCAAAATTTCAAGTGTATTAGAATCTACTGGGAAAGCTCTATCGAATGATACCAAAATCATTAAAATCCTGTGTGTCATTCTTGAGATATGATTTATCAAACTTTAATGCTCAGCACTTTATAATGTAAACTTTTAAATTTTTAAATGTGCATAAAAATTGTTTAACTCGATGAAATTTCAAAAATTAAAATGTTTTTGATATCTACAAAAAATTTCCTATCCAGTCATACCAATATTTATGAGTTTCGTCCAAAATTGAGTATTTTTTTATTCTGAAAACCATTTTTGAAAACACCGATTTTTGAAACTTTAATCGAGCATAACTACACGAAAAATTCACGAAATTTCAAAATTTCAAGTGTATTAGAATCTACTGGGAAAGCTCTATCGAATGATACCAAAATCATTAAAATCCTGTGTGTCATTCTTGAGATATGATTTATCAAACTTTAATGCTCAGCACTTTATAATGTAAACTTTTAAATTTTTAAATGTGCATAAAAATTGTTTAACTCGATGAAATTTCAACAATTAAAATGTTTTTGATATCTACAAAAAATTTCCTATCCAGTCATACCAATATTTATGAGTTTCGTCCAAAATTGAGTATTTTTTTATTCTGAAAACCATTTTTGACAACACCGATTTTTGAAATTTTAATCGAGCATAACTACACGAAAAATTCACGAAATTTCAAAATTTCAAGTGTATTAGAATCTACTGGGAAAGCTCTATCGAATGATACCAAAATCATTAAAATCCTGTGTGTCATTCTTGAGATATGATTTATCAAACTTTAATGCTCAGCACTTTATAATGTAAACTTTTAAATTTTTAAATGTGCATAAAAATTGTTTAACTCGATGAAATTTCAAAAATTAAAATGTTTTTGATATCTACAAAAAATTTCCTATCCAGTCATACCAATATTTATGAGTTTCGTCCAAAATTGAGTATTTTTTTATTCTGAAAACCATTTTTGACAACACCGATTTTTGAAATTTTAATCGAGCATAACTACACGAAAAATTCACGAAATTTCAAAATTTCAAGTGTATTAGAATCTACTGGGAAAGCTCTATCGAATGATACCAAAATCATTAAAATCCTGTGTGTCATTCTTGAGATATGATTTATCAAACTTTAATGCTCAGCACTTTATAATGTAAACTTTTAAATTTTTAAATGTGCATAAAAATTGTTTAACTCGATGAAATTTCAAAAATTAAAATGTTTTTGATATCTACAAAAAATTTCCTATCCAGTCATACCAATATTTATGAGTTTCGTCCAAAATTGAGTATTTTTTTATTCTGAAAACCATTTTTGACAACACCGATTTTTGAAACTTTAATCGAGCATAACTACACGAAAAATTCACGAAATTTCAAAATTTCAAGTGTATTAGAATCTACTGGGAAAGCTCTATCGAATGATACCAAAATCATTAAAATCCTGTGTGTCATTCTTGAGATATGATTTATCAAACTTTAATGCTCAGCACTTTATAATGTAAACTTTTAAATTTTTAAATGTGCATAAAAATTGTTTAACTCGATGAAATTTCAAAAATTAAAATGTTTTTGATATCTACAAAAAATTTCCTATCCAGTCATACCAATATTTATGAGTTTCGTCCAAAATTGAGTATTTTTTTATTCTGAAAACCATTTTTGACAACACCGATTTTTGAAACTTTAATCGAGCATAACTACACGAAAAATTCACGAAATTTCAAAATTTCAAGTGTATTAGAATCTACTGGGAAAGCTCTATCGAATGATACCAAAATCATTAAAATCCTGTGTGTCATTCTTGAGATATGATTTATCAAACTTTAATGCTCAGCACTTTATAATGTAAACTTTTAAATTTTTAAATGTGCATAAAAATTGTTTAACTCGATGAAATTTCAAAAATTAAAATGTTTTTGATATCTACAAAAAATTTCCTATCCAGTCATACCAATATTTATGAGTTTCGTCCAAAATTGAGTATTTTTTTATTCTGAAAACCATTTTTGAAAACACCGATTTTTGAAACTTTAATCGAGCATAACTACACGAAAAATTCACGAAATTTCAAAATTTCAAGTGTATTAGAATCTACTGGGAAAGCTCTATCGAATGATACCAAAATCATTAAAATCCTGTGTGTCATTCTTGAGATATGATTTATCAAACTTTAATGCTCAGCACTTTATAATGTAAACTTTTAAATTTTTAAATGTGCATAAAAATTGTTTAACTCGATGAAATTTCAACAATTAAAATGTTTTTGATATCTACAAAAAATTTCCTATCCAGTCATACCAATATTTATGAGTTTCGTCCAAAATTGAGTATTTTTTTATTCTGAAAACCATTTTTGACAACACCGATTTTTGAAATTTTAATCGAGCATAACTACACGAAAAATTCACGAAATTTCAAAATTTCAAGTGTATTAGAATCTACTGGGAAAGCTCTATCGAATGATACCAAAATCATTAAAATCCTGTGTGTCATTCTTGAGATATGATTTATCAAACTTTAATGCTCAGCACTTTATAATGTAAACTTTTAAATTTTTAAATGTGCATAAAAATTGTTTAACTCGATGAAATTTCAAAAATTAAAATGTTTTTGATATCTACAAAAAATTTCCTATCCAGTCATACCAATATTTATGAGTTTCGTCCAAAATTGAGTATTTTTTTATTCTGAAAACCATTTTTGACAACACCGATTTTTGAAACTTTAATCGAGCATAACTACACGAAAAATTCACGAAATTTCAAAATTTCAAGTGTATTAGAATCTACTGGGAAAGCTCTATCGAATGATACCAAAATCATTAAAATCCTGTGTGTCATTCTTGAGATATGATTTATCAAACTTTAATGCTCAGCACTTTATAATGTAAACTTTTAAATTTTTAAATGTGCATAAAAATTGTTTAACTCGATGAAATTTCAAAAATTAAAATGTTTTTGATATCTACAAAAAATTTCCTATCCAGTCATACCAATATTTATGAGTTTCGTCCAAAATTGAGTATTTTTTTATTCTGAAAACCATTTTTGACAACACCGATTTTTGAAACTTTAATCGAGCATAACTACACGAAAAATTCATGAAATTTCAAAATTTCAAGTGTATTAGAATCTACTGGGAAAGCTCTATCGAATGATACCAAAATCATTAAAATCCTGTGTGTCATTCTTGAGATATGATTTATCAAACTTTAATGCTCAGCACTTTATAATGTAAACTTTTAAATTTTTAAATGTGCATAAAAATTGTTTAACTCGATGAAATTTCAAAAATTAAAATGTTTTTGATATCTACAAAAAATTTCCTATCCAGTCATACCAATATTTATGAGTTTCGTCCAAAATTGAGTATTTTTTTATTCTGAAAACCATTTTTGACAACACCGATTTTTGAAACTTTAATCGAGCATAACTACACGAAAAATTCACGAAATTTCAAAATTTCAAGTGTATTAGAATCTACTGGGAAAGCTCTATCGAATGATACCAAAATCATTAAAATCCTGTGTGTCATTCTTGAGATATGATTTATCAAACTTTAATGCTCAGCACTTTATAATGTAAACTTTTAAATTTTTAAATGTGCATAAAAATTGTTTAACTCGATGAAATTTCAAAAATTAAAATGTTTTTGATATCTACAAAAAATTTCCTATCCAGTCATACCAATATTTATGAGTTTCGTCCAAAATTGAGTATTTTTTTATTCTGAAAACCATTTTTGAAAACACCGATTTTTGAAACTTTAATCGAGCATAACTACACGAAAAATTCACGAAATTTCAAAATTTCAAGTGTATTAGAATCTACTGGGAAAGCTCTATCGAATGATACCAAAATCATTAAAATCCTGTGTGTCATTCTTGAGATATGATTTATCAAACTTTAATGCTCAGCACTTTATAATGTAAACTTTTAAATTTTTAAATGTGCATAAAAATTGTTTAACTCGATGAAATTTCAAAAATTAAAATGTTTTTGATATCTACAAAAAATTTCCTATCCAGTCATACCAATATTTATGAGTTTCGTCCAAAATTGAGTATTTTTTTATTCTGAAAACCATTTTTGACAACACCGATTTTTGAAACTTTAATCGAGCATAACTACACGAAAAATTCACGAAATTTCAAAATTTCAAGTGTATTAGAATCTACTGGGAAAGCTCTATCGAATGATACCAAAATCATTAAAATCCTGTGTGTCATTCTTGAGATATGATTTATCAAACTTTAATGCTCAGCACTTTATAATGTAAACTTTTAAATTTTTAAATGTGCATAAAAATTGTTTAACTCGATGAAATTTCAAAAATTAAAATGTTTTTGATATCTACAAAAAATTTCCTATCCAGTCATACCAATATTTATGAGTTTCGTCCAAAATTGAGTATTTTTTTATTCTGAAAACCATTTTTGAAAACACCGATTTTTGAAACTTTAATCGAGCATAACTACACGAAAAATTCACGAAATTTCAAAATTTCAAGTGTATTAGAATCTACTGGGAAAGCTCTATCGAATGATACCAAAATCATTAAAATCCTGTGTGTCATTCTTGAGATATGATTTATCAAACTTTAATGCTCAGCACTTTATAATGTAAACTTTTAAATTTTTAAATGTGCATAAAAATTGTTTAACTCGATGAAATTTCAAAAATTAAAATGTTTTTGATATCTACAAAAAATTTCCTATCCAGTCATACCAATATTTATGAGTTTCGTCCAAAATTGAGTATTTTTTTATTCTGAAAACCATTTTTGACAACACCGATTTTTGAAACTTTAATCGAGCATAACTACACGAAAAATTCACGAAATTTCAAAATTTCAAGTGTATTAGAATCTACTGGGAAAGCTCTATCGAATGATACCAAAATCATTAAAATCCTGTGTGTCATTCTTGAGATATGATTTATCAAACTTTAATGCTCAGCACTTTATAATGTAAACTTTTAAATTTTTAAATGTGCATAAAAATTGTTTAACTCGATGAAATTTCAACAATTAAAATGTTTTTGATATCTACAAAAAATTTCCTATCCAGTCATACCAATATTTATGAGTTTCGTCCAAAATTGAGTATTTTTTTATTCTGAAAACCATTTTTGAAAACACCGATTTTTGAAACTTTAATCGAGCATAACTACACGAAAGATTCACGAAATTTCAAAATTTCAAGTGTATTAGAATCTACTGGGAAAGCTCTATCGAATGATACCAAAATCATTAAAATCCTGTGTGTCATTCTTGAGATATGATTTATCAAACTTTAATGCTCAGCACTTTATAATGTAAACTTTTAAATTTTTAAATGTGCATAAAAATTGTTTAACTCGATGAAATTTCAAAAATTAAAATGTTTTTGATATCTACAAAAAATTTCCTATCCAGTCATACCAATATTTATGAGTTTCGTCCAAAATTGAGTATTTTTTTATTCTGAAAACCATTTTTGACAACACCGATTTTTGAAACTTTAATCGAGCATAACTACACGAAAAATTCACGAAATTTCAAAATTTCAAGTGTATTAGAATCTACTGGGAAAGCTCTATCGAATGATACCAAAATCATTAAAATCCTGTGTGTCATTCTTGAGATATGATTTATCAAACTTTAATGCTCAGCACTTTATAATGTAAACTTTTAAATTTTTAAATGTGCATAAAAATTGTTTAACTCGATGAAATTTCAAAAATTAAAATGTTTTTGATATCTACAAAAAATTTCCTATCCAGTCATACCAATATTTATGAGTTTCGTCCAAAATTGAGTATTTTTTTATTCTGAAAACCATTTTTGACAACACCGATTTTTGAAACTTTAATCGAGCATAACTACACGAAAAATTCACGAAATTTCAAAATTTCAAGTGTATTAGAATCTACTGGGAAAGCTCTATCGAATGATACCAAAATCATTAAAATCCTGTGTGTCATTCTTGAGATATGATTTATCAAACTTTAATGCTCAGCACTTTATAATGTAAACTTTTAAATTTTTAAATGTGCATAAAAATTGTTTAACTCGATGAAATTTCAAAAATTAAAATGTTTTTGATATCTACAAAAAATTTCCTATCCAGTCATACCAATATTTATGAGTTTCGTCCAAAATTGAGTATTTTTTTATTCTGAAAACCATTTTTGACAACACCGATTTTTGAAACTTTAATCGAGCATAACTACACGAAAAATTCACGAAATTTCAAAATTTCAAGTGTATTAGAATCTACTGGGAAAGCTCTATCGAATGATACCAAAATCATTAAAATCCTGTGTGTCATTCTTGAGATATGATTTATCAAACTTTAATGCTCAGCACTTTATAATGTAAACTTTTAAATTTTTAAATGTGCATAAAAATTGTTTAACTCGATGAAATTTCAAAAATTAAAATGTTTTTGATATCTACAAAAAATTTCCTATCCAGTCATACCAATATTTATGAGTTTCGTCCAAAATTGAGTATTTTTTTATTCTGAAAACCATTTTTGACAACACCGATTTTTGAAACTTTAATCGAGCATAACTACACGAAAAATTCACGAAATTTCAAAATTTCAAGTGTATTAGAATCTACTGGGAAAGCTCTATCGAATGATACCAAAATCATTAAAATCCTGTGTGTCATTCTTGAGATATGATTTATCAAACTTTAATGCTCAGCACTTTATAATGTAAACTTTTAAATTTTTAAATGTGCATAAAAATTGTTTAACTCGATGAAATTTCAAAAATTAAAATGTTTTTGATATCTACAAAAAATTTCCTATCCAGTCATACCAATATTTATGAGTTTCGTCCAAAATTGAGTATTTTTTTATTCTGAAAACCATTTTTGAAAACACCGATTTTTGAAACTTTAATCGAGCATAACTACACGAAAAATTCACGAAATTTCAAAATTTCAAGTGTATTAGAATCTACTGGGAAAGCTCTATCGAATGATACCAAAATCATTAAAATCCTGTGTGTCATTCTTGAGATATGATTTATCAAACTTTAATGCTCAGCACTTTATAATGTAAACTTTTAAATTTTTAAATGTGCATAAAAATTGTTTAACTCGATGAAATTTCAAAAATTAAAATGTTTTTGATATCTACAAAAAATTTCCTATCCAGTCATACCAATATTTATGAGTTTCGTCCAAAATTGAGTATTTTTTTATTCTGAAAACCATTTTTGACAACACCGATTTTTGAAACTTTAATCGAGCATAACTACACGAAAAATTCACGAAATTTCAAAATTTCAAGTGTATTAGAATCTACTGGGAAAGCTCTATCGAATGATACCAAAATCATTAAAATCCTGTGTGTCATTCTTGAGATATGATTTATCAAACTTTAATGCTCAGCACTTTATAATGTAAACTTTTAAATTTTTAAATGTGCATAAAAATTGTTTAACTCGATGAAATTTCAAAAATTAAAATGTTTTTGATATCTACAAAAAATTTCCTATCCAGTCATACCAATATTTATGAGTTTCGTCCAAAATTGAGTATTTTTTTATTCTGAAAACCATTTTTGAAAACACCGATTTTTGAAACTTTAATCGAGCATAACTACACGAAAAATTCACGAAATTTCAAAATTTCAAGTGTATTAGAATCTACTGGGAAAGCTCTATCGAATGATACCAAAATCATTAAAATCCTGTGTGTCATTCTTGAGATATGATTTATCAAACTTTAATGCTCAGCACTTTATAATGTAAACTTTTAAATTTTTAAATGTGCATAAAAATTGTTTAACTCGATGAAATTTCAAAAATTAAAATGTTTTTGATATCTACAAAAAATTTCCTATCCAGTCATACCAATATTTATGAGTTTCGTCCAAAATTGAGTATTTTTTTATTCTGAAAACCATTTTTGACAACACCGATTTTTGAAACTTTAATCGAGCATAACTACACGAAAAATTCACGAAATTTCAAAATTTCAAGTGTATTAGAATCTACTGGGAAAGCTCTATCGAATGATACCAAAATCATTAAAATCCTGTGTGTCATTCTTGAGATATGATTTATCAAACTTTAATGCTCAGCACTTTATAATGTAAACTTTTAAATTTTTAAATGTGCATAAAAATTGTTTAACTCGATGAAATTTCAACAATTAAAATGTTTTTGATATCTACAAAAAATTTCCTATCCAGTCATACCAATATTTATGAGTTTCGTCCAAAATTGAGTATTTTTTTATTCTGAAAACCATTTTTGACAACACCGATTTTTGAAACTTTAATCGAGCATAACTACACGAAAAATTCACGAAATTTCAAAATTTCAAGTGTATTAGAATCTACTGGGAAAGCTCTATCGAATGATACCAAAATCATTAAAATCATGTGTGTCATTCTTGAGATATGATTTATCAAACTTTAATGCTCAGCACTTTATAATGTAAACTTTTAAATTTTTAAATGTGCATAAAAATTGTTTAACTCGATGAAATTTCAAAAATTAAAATGTTTTTGATATCTACAAAAAATTTCCTATCCAGTCATACCAATATTTATGAGTTTCGTCCAAAATTGAGTATTTTTTTATTCTGAAAACCATTTTTGAAAACACCGATTTTTGAAACTTTAATCGAGCATAACTACACGAAAAATTCACGAAATTTCAAAATTTCAAGTGTATTAGAATCTACTGGGAAAGCTCTATCGAATGATACCAAAATCATTAAAATCCTGTGTGTCATTCTTGAGATATGATTTATCAAACTTTAATGCTCAGCACTTTATAATGTAAACTTTTAAATTTTTAAATGTGCATAAAAATTGTTTAACTCGATGAAATTTCAAAAATTAAAATGTTTTTGATATCTACAAAAAATTTCCTATCCAGTCATACCAATATTTATGAGTTTCGTCCAAAATTGAGTATTTTTTTATTCTGAAAACCATTTTTGACAACACCGATTTTTGAAACTTTAATCGAGCATAACTACACGAAAAATTCACGAAATTTCAAAATTTCAAGTGTATTAGAATCTACTGGGAAAGCTCTATCGAATGATACCAAAATCATTAAAATCCTGTGTGTCATTCTTGAGATATGATTTATCAAACTTTAATGCTCAGCACTTTATAATGTAAACTTTTAAATTTTTAAATGTGCATAAAAATTGTTTAACTCGATGAAATTTCAACAATTAAAATGTTTTTGATATCTACAAAAAATTTCCTATCCAGTCATACCAATATTTATGAGTTTCGTCCAAAATTGAGTATTTTTTTATTCTGAAAACCATTTTTGACAACACCGATTTTTGAAACTTTAATCGAGCATAACTACACGAAAAATTCACGAAATTTCAAAATTTCAAGTGTATTAGAATCTACTGGGAAAGCTCTATCGAATGATACCAAAATCATTAAAATCATGTGTGTCATTCTTGAGATATGATTTATCAAACTTTAATGCTCAGCACTTTATAATGTAAACTTTTAAATTTTTAAATGTGCATAAAAATTGTTTAACTCGATGAAATTTCAAAAATTAAAATGTTTTTGATATCTACAAAAAATTTCCTATCCAGTCATACCAATATTTATGAGTTTCGTCCAAAATTGAGTATTTTTTTATTCTGAAAACCATTTTTGAAAACACCGATTTTTGAAACTTTAATCGAGCATAACTACACGAAAAATTCACGAAATTTCAAAATTTCAAGTGTATTAGAATCTACTGGGAAAGCTCTATCGAATGATACCAAAATCATTAAAATCCTGTGTGTCATTCTTGAGATATGATTTATCAAACTTTAATGCTCAGCACTTTATAATGTAAACTTTTAAATTTTTAAATGTGCATAAAAATTGTTTAACTCGATGAAATTTCAAAAATTAAAATGTTTTTGATATCTACAAAAAATTTCCTATCCAGTCATACCAATATTTATGAGTTTCGTCCAAAATTGAGTATTTTTTTATTCTGAAAACCATTTTTGACAACACCGATTTTTGAAACTTTAATCGAGCATAACTACACGAAAAATTCACGAAATTTCAAAATTTCAAGTGTATTAGAATCTACTGGGAAAGCTCTATCGAATGATACCAAAATCATTAAAATCCTGTGTGTCATTCTTGAGATATGATTTATCAAACTTTAATGCTCAGCACTTTATAATGTAAACTTTTAAATTTTTAAATGTGCATAAAAATTGTTTAACTCGATGAAATTTCAACAATTAAAATGTTTTTGATATCTACAAAAAATTTCCTATCCAGTCATACCAATATTTATGAGTTTCGTCCAAAATTGAGTATTTTTTTATTCTGAAAACCATTTTTGACAACACCGATTTTTGAAACTTTAATCGAGCATAACTACACGAAAAATTCACGAAATTTCAAAATTTCAAGTGTATTAGAATCTACTGGGAAAGCTCTATCGAATGATACCAAAATCATTAAAATCCTGTGTGTCATTCTTGAGATATGATTTATCAAACTTTAATGCTCAGCACTTTATAATGTAAACTTTTAAATTTTTAAATGTGCATAAAAATTGTTTAACTCGATGAAATTTCAACAATTAAAATGTTTTTGATATCTACAAAAAATTTCCTATCCAGTCATACCAATATTTATGAGTTTCGTCCAAAATTGAGTATTTTTTTATTCTGAAAACCATTTTTGAAAACACCGATTTTTGAAACTTTAATCGAGCATAACTACACGAAAGATTCACGAAATTTCAAAATTTCAAGTGTATTAGAATCTACTGGGAAAGCTCTATCGAATGATACCAAAATCATTAAAATCCTGTGTGTCATTCTTGAGATATGATTTATCAAACTTTAATGCTCAGCACTTTATAATGTAAACTTTTAAATTTTTAAATGTGCATAAAAATTGTTTAACTCGATGAAATTTCAAAAATTAAAATGTTTTTGATATCTACAAAAAATTTCCTATCCAGTCATACCAATATTTATGAGTTTCGTCCAAAATTGAGTATTTTTTTATTCTGAAAACCATTTTTGAAAACACCGATTTTTGAAACTTTAATCGAGCATAACTACACGAAAAATTCACGAAATTTCAAAATTTCAAGTGTATTAGAATCTACTGGGAAAGCTCTATCGAATGATACCAAAATCATTAAAATCCTGTGTGTCATTCTTGAGATATGATTTATCAAACTTTAATGCTCAGCACTTTATAATGTAAACTTTTAAATTTTTAAATGTGCATAAAAATTGTTTAACTCGATGAAATTTCAAAAATTAAAATGTTTTTGATATCTACAAAAAATTTCCTATCCAGTCATACCAATATTTATGAGTTTCGTCCAAAATTGAGTATTTTTTTATTCTGAAAACCATTTTTGACAACACCGATTTTTGAAACTTTAATCGAGCATAACTACACGAAAAATTCACGAAATTTCAAAATTTCAAGTGTATTAGAATCTACTGGGAAAGCTCTATCGAATGATACCAAAATCATTAAAATCCTGTGTGTCATTCTTGAGATATGATTTATCAAACTTTAATGCTCAGCACTTTATAATGTAAACTTTTAAATTTTTAAATGTGCATAAAAATTGTTTAACTCGATGAAATTTCAAAAATTAAAATGTTTTTGATATCTACAAAAAATTTCCTATCCAGTCATACCAATATTTATGAGTTTCGTCCAAAATTGAGTATTTTTTTATTCTGAAAACCATTTTTGACAACACCGATTTTTGAAACTTTAATCGAGCATAACTACACGAAAAATTCACGAAATTTCAAAATTTCAAGTGTATTAGAATCTACTGGGAAAGCTCTATCGAATGATACCAAAATCATTAAAATCCTGTGTGTCATTCTTGAGATATGATTTATCAAACTTTAATGCTCAGCACTTTATAATGTAAACTTTTAAATTTTTAAATGTGCATAAAAATTGTTTAACTCGATGAAATTTCAAAAATTAAAATGTTTTTGATATCTACAAAAAATTTCCTATCCAGTCATACCAATATTTATGAGTTTCGTCCAAAATTGAGTATTTTTTTATTCTGAAAACCATTTTTGACAACACCGATTTTTGAAACTTTAATCGAGCATAACTACACGAAAAATTCACGAAATTTCAAAATTTCAAGTGTATTAGAATCTACTGGGAAAGCTCTATCGAATGATACCAAAATCATTAAAATCCTGTGTGTCATTCTTGAGATATGATTTATCAAACTTTAATGCTCAGCACTTTATAATGTAAACTTTTAAATTTTTAAATGTGCATAAAAATTGTTTAACTCGATGAAATTTCAAAAATTAAAATGTTTTTGATATCTACAAAAAATTTCCTATCCAGTCATACCAATATTTATGAGTTTCGTCCAAAATTGAGTATTTTTTTATTCTGAAAACCATTTTTGACAACACCGATTTTTGAAACTTTAATCGAGCATAACTACACGAAAAATTCACGAAATTTCAAAATTTCAAGTGTATTAGAATCTACTGGGAAAGCTCTATCGAATGATACCAAAATCATTAAAATCCTGTGTGTCATTCTTGAGATATGATTTATCAAACTTTAATGCTCAGCACTTTATAATGTAAACTTTTAAATTTTTAAATGTGCATAAAAATTGTTTAACTCGATGAAATTTCAACAATTAAAATGTTTTTGATATCTACAAAAAATTTCCTATCCAGTCATACCAATATTTATGAGTTTCGTCCAAAATTGAGTATTTTTTTATTCTGAAAACCATTTTTGACAACACCGATTTTTGAAACTTTAATCGAGCATAACTACACGAAAAATTCACGAAATTTCAAAATTTCAAGTGTATTAGAATCTACTGGGAAAGCTCTATCGAATGATACCAAAATCATTAAAATCCTGTGTGTCATTCTTGAGATATGATTTATCAAACTTTAATGCTCAGCACTTTATAATGTAAACTTTTAAATTTTTAAATGTGCATAAAAATTGTTTAACTCGATGAAATTTCAACAATTAAAATGTTTTTGATATCTACAAAAAATTTCCTATCCAGTCATACCAATATTTATGAGTTTCGTCCAAAATTGAGTATTTTTTTATTCTGAAAACCATTTTTGAAAACACCGATTTTTGAAACTTTAATCGAGCATAACTACACGAAAGATTCACGAAATTTCAAAATTTCAAGTGTATTAGAATCTACTGGGAAAGCTCTATCGAATGATACCAAAATCATTAAAATCCTGTGTGTCATTCTTGAGATATGATTTATCAAACTTTAATGCTCAGCACTTTATAATGTAAACTTTTAAATTTTTAAATGTGCATAAAAATTGTTTAACTCGATGAAATTTCAAAAATTAAAATGTTTTTGATATCTACAAAAAATTTCCTATCCAGTCATACCAATATTTATGAGTTTCGTCCAAAATTGAGTATTTTTTTATTCTGAAAACCATTTTTGAAAACACCGATTTTTGAAACTTTAATCGAGCATAACTACACGAAAAATTCACGAAATTTCAAAATTTCAAGTGTATTAGAATCTACTGGGAAAGCTCTATCGAATGATACCAAAATCATTAAAATCCTGTGTGTCATTCTTGAGATATGATTTATCAAACTTTAATGCTCAGCACTTTATAATGTAAACTTTTAAATTTTTAAATGTGCATAAAAATTGTTTAACTTGATGAAATTTCAAAAATTAAAATGTTTTTGATATCTACAAAAAATTTCCTATCCAGTCATACCAATATTTATGAGTTTCGTCCAAAATTGAGTATTTTTTTATTCTGAAAACAATTTTTGACAACACCGATTTTTGAAACTTTAATCGAGCATAACTACACGAAAAATTCACGAAATTTCAAAATTTCAAGTGTATTAGAATCTACTGGGAAAGCTCTATCGAATGATACCAAAATCATTAAAATCCTGTGTGTCATTCTTGAGATATGATTTATCAAACTTTAATGCTCAGCACTTTATAATGTAAACTTTTAAATTTTTAAATGTGCATAAAAATTGTTTAACTCGATGAAATTTCAAAAATTAAAATGTTTTTGATATCTACAAAAAATTTCCTATCCAGTCATACCAATATTTATGAGTTTCGTCCAAAATTGAGTATTTTTTTATTCTGAAAACCATTTTTGAAAACACCGATTTTTGAAAATTTAATCGAGCATAACTACACGAAAAATTCACGAAATTTCAAAATTTCAAGTGTATTAGAATCTACTGGGAAAGCTCTATCGAATGATACCAAAATCATTAAAATCCTGTGTGTCATTCTTGAGATATGATTTATCAAACTTTAATGCTCAGCACTTTATAATGTAAACTTTTAAATTTTTAAATGTGCATAAAAATTGTTTAACTCGATGAAATTTCAAAAATTAAAATGTTTTTGATATCTACAAAAAATTTCCTATCCAGTCATACCAATATTTATGAGTTTCGTCCAAAAATGAGTATTTTTTTATTCTGAAAACCATTTTTGACAACACCGATTTTTGAAACTTTAATCGAGCATAACTACACGAAAAATTCACGAAATTTCAAAATTTCAAGTGTATTAGAATCTACTGGGAAAGCTCTATCGAATGATACCAAAATCATTAAAATCCTGTGTGTCATTCTTGAGATATGATTTATCAAACTTTAATGCTCAGCACTTTATAATGTAAACTTTTAAATTTTTAAATGTGCATAAAAATTGTTTAACTCGATGAAATTTCAAAAATTAAAATGTTTTTGATATCTACAAAAAATTTCCTATCCAGTCATACCAATATTTATGAGTTTCGTCCAAAATTGAGTATTTTTTTATTCTGAAAACCATTTTTGACAACACCGATTTTTGAAACTTTAATCGAGCATAACTACACGAAAAATTCACGAAATTTCAAAATTTCAAGTGTATTAGAATCTACTGGGAAAGCTCTATCGAATGATACCAAAATCATTAAAATCCTGTGTGTCATTCTTGAGATATGATTTATCAAACTTTAATGCTCAGCACTTTATAATGTAAACTTTTAAATTTTTAAATGTGCATAAAAATTGTTTAACTCGATGAAATTTCAACAATTAAAATGTTTTTGATATCTACAAAAAATTTCCTATCCAGTCATACCAATATTTATGAGTTTCGTCCAAAATTGAGTATTTTTTTATTCTGAAAACCATTTTTGACAACACCGATTTTTGAAACTTTAATCGAGCATAACTACACGAAAAATTCACGAAATTTCAAAATTTCAAGTGTATTAGAATCTACTGGGAAAGCTCTATCGAATGATACCAAAATCATTAAAATCCTGTGTGTCATTCTTGAGATATGATTTATCAAACTTTAATGCTCAGCACTTTATAATGTAAACTTTTAAATTTTTAAATGTGCATAAAAATTGTTTAACTCGATGAAATTTCAACAATTAAAATGTTTTTGATATCTACAAAAAATTTCCTATCCAGTCATACCAATATTTATGAGTTTCGTCCAAAATTGAGTATTTTTTTATTCTGAAAACCATTTTTGAAAACACCGATTTTTGAAACTTTAATCGAGCATAACTACACGAAAGATTCACGAAATTTCAAAATTTCAAGTGTATTAGAATCTACTGGGAAAGCTCTATCGAATGATACCAAAATCATTAAAATCCTGTGTGTCATTCTTGAGATATGATTTATCAAACTTTAATGCTCAGCACTTTATAATGTAAACTTTTAAATTTTTAAATGTGCATAAAAATTGTTTAACTCGATGAAATTTCAAAAATTAAAATGTTTTTGATATCTACAAAAAATTTCCTATCCAGTCATACCAATATTTATGAGTTTCGTCCAAAATTGAGTATTTTTTTATTCTGAAAACCATTTTTGAAAACACCGATTTTTGAAACTTTAATCGAGCATAACTACACGAAAAATTCACGAAATTTCAAAATTTCAAGTGTATTAGAATCTACTGGGAAAGCTCTATCGAATGATACCAAAATCATTAAAATCCTGTGTGTCATTCTTGAGATATGATTTATCAAACTTTAATGCTCAGCACTTTATAATGTAAACTTTTAAATTTTTAAATGTGCATAAAAATTGTTTAACTTGATGAAATTTCAAAAATTAAAATGTTTTTGATATCTACAAAAAATTTCCTATCCAGTCATACCAATATTTATGAGTTTCGTCCAAAATTGAGTATTTTTTTATTCTGAAAACAATTTTTGACAACACCGATTTTTGAAACTTTAATCGAGCATAACTACACGAAAAATTCACGAAATTTCAAAATTTCAAGTGTATTAGAATCTACTGGGAAAGCTCTATCGAATGATACCAAAATCATTAAAATCCTGTGTGTCATTCTTGAGATATGATTTATCAAACTTTAATGCTCAGCACTTTATAATGTAAACTTTTAAATTTTTAAATGTGCATAAAAATTGTTTAACTCGATGAAATTTCAAAAATTAAAATGTTTTTGATATCTACAAAAAATTTCCTATCCAGTCATACCAATATTTATGAGTTTCGTCCAAAATTGAGTATTTTTTTATTCTGAAAACCATTTTTGAAAACACCGATTTTTGAAAATTTAATCGAGCATAACTACACGAAAAATTCACGAAATTTCAAAATTTCAAGTGTATTAGAATCTACTGGGAAAGCTCTATCGAATGATACCAAAATCATTAAAATCCTGTGTGTCATTCTTGAGATATGATTTATCAAACTTTAATGCTCAGCACTTTATAATGTAAACTTTTAAATTTTTAAATGTGCATAAAAATTGTTTAACTCGATGAAATTTCAAAAATTAAAATGTTTTTGATATCTACAAAAAATTTCCTATCCAGTCATACCAATATTTATGAGTTTCGTCCAAAAATGAGTATTTTTTTATTCTGAAAACCATTTTTGACAACACCGATTTTTGAAACTTTAATCGAGCATAACTACACGAAAAATTCACGAAATTTCAAAATTTCAAGTGTATTAGAATCTACTGGGAAAGCTCTATCGAATGATACCAAAATCATTAAAATCCTGTGTGTCATTCTTGAGATATGATTTATCAAACTTTAATGCTCAGCACTTTATAATGTAAACTTTTAAATTTTTAAATGTGCATAAAAATTGTTTAACTCGATGAAATTTCAAAAATTAAAATGTTTTTGATATCTACAAAAAATTTCCTATCCAGTCATACCAATATTTATGAGTTTCGTCCAAAATTGAGTATTTTTTTATTCTGAAAACCATTTTTGACAACACCGATTTTTGAAACTTTAATCGAGCATAACTACACGAAAAATTCACGAAATTTCAAAATTTCAAGTGTATTAGAATCTACTGGGAAAGCTCTATCGAATGATACCAAAATCATTAAAATCCTGTGTGTCATTCTTGAGATATGATTTATCAAACTTTAATGCTCAGCACTTTATAATGTAAACTTTTAAATTTTTAAATGTGCATAAAAATTGTTTAACTCGATGAAATTTCAAAAATTAAAATGTTTTTGATATCTACAAAAAATTTCCTATCCAGTCATACCAATATTTATGAGTTTCGTCCAAAATTGAGTATTTTTTTATTCTGAAAACCATTTTTGAAAACACCGATTTTTGAAACTTTAATCGAGCATAACTACACGAAAAATTCACGAAATTTCAAAATTTCAAGTGTATTAGAATCTACTGGGAAAGCTCTATCGAATGATACCAAAATCATTAAAATCCTGTGTGTCATTCTTGAGATATGATTTATCAAACTTTAATGCTCAGCACTTTATAATGTAAACTTTTAAATTTTTAAATGTGCATAAAAATTGTTTAACTCGATGAAATTTCAAAAATTAAAATGTTTTTGATATCTACAAAAAATTTCCTATCCAGTCATACCAATATTTATGAGTTTCGTCCAAAATTGAGTATTTTTTTATTCTGAAAACCATTTTTGACAACACCGATTTTTGAAACTTTAATCGAGCATAACTACACGAAAAATTCACGAAATTTCAAAATTTCAAGTGTATTAGAATCTACTGGGAAAGCTCTATCGAATGATACCAAAATCATTAAAATCCTGTGTGTCATTCTTGAGATATGATTTATCAAACTTTAATGCTCAGCACTTTATAATGTAAACTTTTAAATTTTTAAATGTGCATAAAAATTGTTTAACTCGATGAAATTTCAAAAATTAAAATGTTTTTGATATCTACAAAAAATTTCCTATCCAGTCATACCAATATTTATGAGTTTCGTCCAAAATTGAGTATTTTTTTATTCTGAAAACCATTTTTGAAAACACCGATTTTTGAAACTTTAATCGAGCATAACTACACGAAAAATTCACGAAATTTCAAAATTTCAAGTGTATTAGAATCTACTGGGAAAGCTCTATCGAATGATACCAAAATCATTAAAATCCTGTGTGTCATTCTTGAGATATGATTTATCAAACTTTAATGCTCAGCACTTTATAATGTAAACTTTTAAATTTTTAAATGTGCATAAAAATTGTTTAACTCGATGAAATTTCAAAAATTAAAATGTTTTTGATATCTACAAAAAATTTCCTATCCAGTCATACCAATATTTATGAGTTTCGTCCAAAATTGAGTATTTTTTTATTCTGAAAACCATTTTTGACAACACCGATTTTTGAAACTTTAATCGAGCATAACTACACGAAAAATTCACGAAATTTCAAAATTTCAAGTGTATTAGAATCTACTGGGAAAGCTCTATCGAATGATACCAAAATCATTAAAATCCTGTGTGTCATTCTTGAGATATGATTTATCAAACTTTAATGCTCAGCACTTTATAATGTAAACTTTTAAATTTTTAAATGTGCATAAAAATTGTTTAACTCGATGAAATTTCAACAATTAAAATGTTTTTGATATCTACAAAAAATTTCCTATCCAGTCATACCAATATTTATGAGTTTCGTCCAAAATTGAGTATTTTTTTATTCTGAAAACCATTTTTGAAAACACCGATTTTTGAAACTTTAATCGAGCATAACTACACGAAAAATTCACGAAATTTCAAAATTTCAAGTGTATTAGAATCTACTGGGAAAGCTCTATCGAATGATACCAAAATCATTAAAATCCTGTGTGTCATTCTTGAGATATGATTTATCAAACTTTAATGCTCAGCACTTTATAATGTAAACTTTTAAATTTTTAAATGTGCATAAAAATTGTTTAACTCGATGAAATTTCAACAATTAAAATGTTTTTGATATCTACAAAAAATTTCCTATCCAGTCATACCAATATTTATGAGTTTCGTCCAAAATTGAGTATTTTTTTATTCTGAAAACCATTTTTGAAAACACCGATTTTTGAAACTTTAATCGAGCATAACTACACGAAAAATTCACGAAATTTCAAAATTTCAAGTGTATTAGAATCTACTGGGAAAGCTCTATCGAATGATACCAAAATCATTAAAATCCTGTGTGTCATTCTTGAGATATGATTTATCAAACTTTAATGCTCAGCACTTTATAATGTAAACTTTTAAATTTTTAAATGTGCATAAAAATTGTTTAACTCGATGAAATTTCAAAAATTAAAATGTTTTTGATATCTACAAAAAATTTCCTATCCAGTCATACCAATATTTATGAGTTTCGTCCAAAATTGAGTATTTTTTTATTCTGAAAACCATTTTTGACAACACCGATTTTTGAAACTTTAATCGAGCATAACTACACGAAAAATTCACGAAATTTCAAAATTTCAAGTGTATTAGAATCTACTGGGAAAGCTCTATCGAATGATACCAAAATCATTAAAATCCTGTGTGTCATTCTTGAGATATGATTTATCAAACTTTAATGCTCAGCACTTTATAATGTAAACTTTTAAATTTTTAAATGTGCATAAAAATTGTTTAACTCGATGAAATTTCAAAAATTAAAATGTTTTTGATATCTACAAAAAATTTCCTATCCAGTCATACCAATATTTATGAGTTTCGTCCAAAATTGAGTATTTTTTTATTCTGAAAACCATTTTTGAAAACACCGATTTTTGAAACTTTAATCGAGCATAACTACACGAAAAATTCACGAAATTTCAAAATTTCAAGTGTATTAGAATCTACTGGGAAAGCTCTATCGAATGATACCAAAATCATTAAAATCCTGTGTGTCATTCTTGAGATATGATTTATCAAACTTTAATGCTCAGCACTTTATAATGTAAACTTTTAAATTTTTAAATGTGCATAAAAATTGTTTAACTCGATGAAATTTCAACAATTAAAATGTTTTTGATATCTACAAAAAATTTCCTATCCAGTCATACCAATATTTATGAGTTTCGTCCAAAATTGAGTATTTTTTTATTCTGAAAACCATTTTTGAAAACACCGATTTTAGAAACTTTAATCGAGCATAACTACACGAAAAATTCACGAAATTTCAAAATTTCAAGTGTATTAGAATCTACTGGGAAAGCTCTATCGAATGATACCAAAATCATTAAAATCCTGTGTGTCATTCTTGAGATATGATTTATCAAACTTTAATGCTCAGCACTTTATAATGTAAACTTTTAAATTTTTAAATGTGCATAAAAATTGTTTAACTCGATGAAATTTCAAAAATTAAAATGTTTTTGATATCTACAAAAAATTTCCTATCCAGTCATACCAATATTTATGAGTTTCGTCCAAAATTGAGTATTTTTTTATTCTGAAAACCATTTTTGACAACACCGATTTTTGAAACTTTAATCGAGCATAACTACACGAAAAATTCACGAAATTTCAAAATTTCAAGTGTATTAGAATCTACTGGGAAAGCTCTATCGAATGATACCAAAATCATTAAAATCCTGTGTGTCATTCTTGAGATATGATTTATCAAACTTTAATGCTCAGCACTTTATAATGTAAACTTTTAAATTTTTAAATGTGCATAAAAATTGTTTAACTCGATGAAATTTCAACAATTAAAATGTTTTTGATATCTACAAAAAATTTCCTATCCAGTCATACCAATATTTATGAGTTTCGTCCAAAATTGAGTATTTTTTTATTCTGAAAACCATTTTTGAAAACACCGATTTTTGAAACTTTAATCGAGCATAACTACACGAAAAATTCACGAAATTTCAAAATTTCAAGTGTATTAGAATCTACTGGGAAAGCTCTATCGAATGATACCAAAATCATTAAAATCCTGTGTGTCATTCTTGAGATATGATTTATCAAACTTTAATGCTCAGCACTTTATAATGTAAACTTTTAAATTTTTAAATGTGCATAAAAATTGTTTAACTCGATGAAATTTCAAAAATTAAAATGTTTTTGATATCTACAAAAAATTTCCTATCCAGTCATACCAATATTTATGAGTTTCGTCCAAAATTGAGTATTTTTTTATTCTGAAAACCATTTTTGAAAACACCGATTTTAGAAACTTTAATCGAGCATAACTACACGAAAAATTCACGAAATTTCAAAATTTCAAGTGTATTAGAATCTACTGGGAAAGCTCTATCGAATGATACCAAAATCATTAAAATCCTGTGTGTCATTCTTGAGATATGATTTATCAAACTTTAATGCTCAGCACTTTATAATGTAAACTTTTAAATTTTTAAATGTGCATAAAAATTGTTTAACTCGATGAAATTTCAAAAATTAAAATGTTTTTGATATCTACAAAAAATTTCCTATCCAGTCATACCAATATTTATGAGTTTCGTCCAAAATTGAGTATTTTTTTATTCTGAAAACCATTTTTGACAACACCGATTTTTGAAACTTTAATCGAGCATAACTACACGAAAAATTCACGAAATTTCAAAATTTCAAGTGTATTAGAATCTACTGGGAAAGCTCTATCGAATGATACCAAAATCATTAAAATCCTGTGTGTCATTCTTGAGATATGATTTATCAAACTTTAATGCTCAGCACTTTATAATGTAAACTTTTAAATTTTTAAATGTGCATAAAAATTGTTTAACTCGATGAAATTTCAACAATTAAAATGTTTTTGATATCTACAAAAAATTTCCTATCCAGTCATACCAATATTTATGAGTTTCGTCCAAAATTGAGTATTTTTTTATTCTGAAAACCATTTTTGAAAACACCGATTTTTGAAACTTTAATCGAGCATAACTACACGAAAAATTCACGAAATTTCAAAATTTCAAGTGTATTAGAATCTACTGGGAAAGCTCTATCGAATGATACCAAAATCATTAAAATCCTGTGTGTCATTCTTGAGATATGATTTATCAAACTTTAATGCTCAGCACTTTATAATGTAAACTTTTAAATTTTTAAATGTGCATAAAAATTGTTTAACTCGATGAAATTTCAAAAATTAAAATGTTTTTGATATCTACAAAAAATTTCCTATCCAGTCATACCAATATTTATGAGTTTCGTCCAAAATTGAGTATTTTTTTATTCTGAAAACCATTTTTGACAACACCGATTTTTGAAACTTTAATCGAGCATAACTACACGAAAAATTCACGAAATTTCAAAATTTCAAGTGTATTAGAATCTACTGGGAAAGCTCTATCGAATGATACGAAAATCATTAAAATCCTGTGTGTCATTCTTGAGATATGATTTATCAAACTTTAATGCTCAGCACTTTATAATGTAAACTTTTAAATTTTTAAATGTGCATAAAAATTGTTTAACTCGATGAAATTTCAAAAATTAAAATGTTTTTGATATCTACAAAAAATTTCCTATCCAGTCATACCAATATTTATGAGTTTCGTCCAAAATTGAGTATTTTTTTATTCTGAAAACCATTTTTGAAAACACCGATTTTTGAAACTTTAATCGAGCATAACTACACGAAAAATTCACGAAATTTCAAAATTTCAAGTGTATTAGAATCTACTGGGAAAGCTCTATCGAATGATACCAAAATCATTAAAATCCTGTGTGTCATTCTTGAGATATGATTTATCAAACTTTAATGCTCAGCACTTTATAATGTAAACTTTTAAATTTTTAAATGTGCATAAAAATTGTTTAACTCGATGAAATTTCAAAAATTAAAATGTTTTTGATATCTACAAAAAATTTCCTATCCAGTCATACCAATATTTATGAGTTTCGTCCAAAATTGAGTATTTTTTTATTCTGAAAACCATTTTTGACAACACCGATTTTTGAAACTTTAATCGAGCATAACTACACGAAAAATTCACGAAATTTCAAAATTTCAAGTGTATTAGAATCTACTGGGAAAGCTCTATCGAATGATACCAAAATCATTAAAATCCTGTGTGTCATTCTTGAGATATGATTTATCAAACTTTAATGCTCAGCACTTTATAATGTAAACTTTTAAATTTTTAAATGTGCATAAAAATTGTTTAACTCGATGAAATTTCAACAATTAAAATGTTTTTGATATCTACAAAAAATTTCCTATCCAGTCATACCAATATTTATGAGTTTCGTCCAAAATTGAGTATTTTTTTATTCTGAAAACCATTTTTGAAAACACCGATTTTTGAAACTTTAATCGAGCATAACTACACGAAAAATTCACGAAATTTCAAAATTTCAAGTGTATTAGAATCTACTGGGAAAGCTCTATCGAATGATACCAAAATCATTAAAATCCTGTGTGTCATTCTTGAGATATGATTTATCAAACTTTAATGCTCAGCACTTTATAATGTAAACTTTTAAATTTTTAAATGTGCATAAAAATTGTTTAACTCGATGAAATTTCAACAATTAAAATGTTTTTGATATCTACAAAAAATTTCCTATCCAGTCATACCAATATTTATGAGTTTCGTCCAAAATTGAGTATTTTTTTATTCTGAAAACCATTTTTGAAAACACCGATTTTTGAAACTTTAATCGAGCATAACTACACGAAAAATTCACGAAATTTCAAAATTTCAAGTGTATTAGAATCTACTGGGAAAGCTCTATCGAATGATACCAAAATCATTAAAATCCTGTGTGTCATTCTTGAGATATGATTTATCAAACTTTAATGCTCAGCACTTTATAATGTAAACTTTTAAATTTTTAAATGTGCATAAAAATTGTTTAACTCGATGAAATTTCAAAAATTAAAATGTTTTTGATATCTACAAAAAATTTCCTATCCAGTCATACCAATATTTATGAGTTTCGTCCAAAATTGAGTATTTTTTTATTCTGAAAACCATTTTTGACAACACCGATTTTTGAAACTTTAATCGAGCATAACTACACGAAAAATTCACGAAATTTCAAAATTTCAAGTGTATTAGAATCTACTGGGAAAGCTCTATCGAATGATACCAAAATCATTAAAATCCTGTGTGTCATTCTTGAGATATGATTTATCAAACTTTAATGCTCAGCACTTTATAATGTAAACTTTTAAATTTTTAAATGTGCATAAAAATTGTTTAACTCGATGAAATTTCAACAATTAAAATGTTTTTGATATCTACAAAAAATTTCCTATCCAGTCATACCAATATTTATGAGTTTCGTCCAAAATTGAGTATTTTTTTATTCTGAAAACCATTTTTGAAAACACCGATTTTTGAAACTTTAATCGAGCATAACTACACGAAAAATTCACGAAATTTCAAAATTTCAAGTGTATTAGAATCTACTGGGAAAGCTCTATCGAATGATACCAAAATCATTAAAATCCTGTGTGTCATTCTTGAGATATGATTTATCAAACTTTAATGCTCAGCACTTTATAATGTAAACTTTTAAATTTTTAAATGTGCATAAAAATTGTTTAACTCGATGAAATTTCAAAAATTAAAATGTTTTTGATATCTACAAAAAATTTCCTATCCAGTCATACCAATATTTATGAGTTTCGTCCAAAATTGAGTATTTTTTTATTCTGAAAACCATTTTTGACAACACCGATTTTTGAAACTTTAATCGAGCATAACTACACGAAAAATTCACGAAATTTCAAAATTTCAAGTGTATTAGAATCTACTGGGAAAGCTCTATCGAATGATACGAAAATCATTAAAATCCTGTGTGTCATTCTTGAGATATGATTTATCAAACTTTAATGCTCAGCACTTTATAATGTAAACTTTTAAATTTTTAAATGTGCATAAAAATTGTTTAACTCGATGAAATTTCAAAAATTAAAATGTTTTTGATATCTACAAAAAATTTCCTATCCAGTCATACCAATATTTATGAGTTTCGTCCAAAATTGAGTATTTTTTTATTCTGAAAACCATTTTTGAAAACACCGATTTTTGAAACTTTAATCGAGCATAACTACACGAAAAATTCACGAAATTTCAAAATTTCAAGTGTATTAGAATCTACTGGGAAAGCTCTATCGAATGATACCAAAATCATTAAAATCCTGTGTGTCATTCTTGAGATATGATTTATCAAACTTTAATGCTCAGCACTTTATAATGTAAACTTTTAAATTTTTAAATGTGCATAAAAATTGTTTAACTCGATGAAATTTCAAAAATTAAAATGTTTTTGATATCTACAAAAAATTTCCTATCCAGTCATACCAATATTTATGAGTTTCGTCCAAAATTGAGTATTTTTTTATTCTGAAAACCATTTTTGACAACACCGATTTTTGAAACTTTAATCGAGCATAACTACACGAAAAATTCACGAAATTTCAAAATTTCAAGTGTATTAGAATCTACTGGGAAAGCTCTATCGAATGATACCAAAATCATTAAAATCCTGTGTGTCATTCTTGAGATATGATTTATCAAACTTTAATGCTCAGCACTTTATAATGTAAACTTTTAAATTTTTAAATGTGCATAAAAATTGTTTAACTCGATGAAATTTCAACAATTAAAATGTTTTTGATATCTACAAAAAATTTCCTATCCAGTCATACCAATATTTATGAGTTTCGTCCAAAATTGAGTATTTTTTTATTCTGAAAACCATTTTTGAAAACACCGATTTTTGAAACTTTAATCGAGCATAACTACACGAAAAATTCACGAAATTTCAAAATTTCAAGTGTATTAGAATCTACTGGGAAAGCTCTATCGAATGATACCAAAATCATTAAAATCCTGTGTGTCATTCTTGAGATATGATTTATCAAACTTTAATGCTCAGCACTTTATAATGTAAACTTTTAAATTTTTAAATGTGCATAAAAATTGTTTAACTCGATGAAATTTCAAAAATTAAAATGTTTTTGATATCTACAAAAAATTTCCTATCCAGTCATACCAATATTTATGAGTTTCGTCCAAAATTGAGTATTTTTTTATTCTGAAAACCATTTTTGACAACACCGATTTTTGAAACTTTAATCGAGCATAACTACACGAAAAATTCACGAAATTTCAAAATTTCAAGTGTATTAGAATCTACTGGGAAAGCTCTATCGAATGATACGAAAATCATTAAAATCCTGTGTGTCATTCTTGAGATATGATTTATCAAACTTTAATGCTCAGCACTTTATAATGTAAACTTTTAAATTTTTAAATGTGCATAAAAATTGTTTAACTCGATGAAATTTCAAAAATTAAAATGTTTTTGATATCTACAAAAAATTTCCTATCCAGTCATACCAATATTTATGAGTTTCGTCCAAAATTGAGTATTTTTTTATTCTGAAAACCATTTTTGAAAACACCGATTTTTGAAATTTTAATCGAGCATAACTACACGAAAAATTCACGAAATTTCAAAATTTCAAGTGTATTAGAATCTACTGGGAAAGCTCTATCGAATGATACCAAAATCATTAAAATCCTGTGTGTCATTCTTGAGATATGATTTATCAAACTTTAATGCTCAGCACTTTATAATGTAAACTTTTAAATTTTTAAATGTGCATAAAAATTGTTTAACTCGATGAAATTTCAAAAATTAAAATGTTTTTGATATCTACAAAAAATTTCCTATCCAGTCAT
The DNA here is from genome assembly GCA_964036255.1 of Caenorhabditis virilis. Lineage (NCBI taxonomy): Eukaryota > Metazoa > Nematoda > Chromadorea > Rhabditida > Rhabditidae > Caenorhabditis > Caenorhabditis virilis. The sequence continues at coordinate 3,674,470 of OZ038418.1, read as the reverse complement.
ACCAATATTTATGAGTTTCGTCCAAAATTGAGTATTTTTTTATTCTGAAAACCATTTTTGACAACACCGATTTTTGAAACTTTAATCGAGCATAACTACACGAAAAATTCACGAAATTTCAAAATTTCAAGTGTATTAGAATCTACTGGGAAAGCTCTATCGAATGATACCAAAATCATTAAAATCCTGTGTGTCATTCTTGAGATATGATTTATCAAACTTTAATGCTCAGCACTTTATAATGTAAACTTTTAAATTTTTAAATGTGCATAAAAATTGTTTAACTCGATGAAATTTCAAAAATTAAAATGTTTTTGATATCTACAAAAAATTTCCTATCCAGTCATACCAATATTTATGAGTTTCGTCCAAAATTGAGTATTTTTTTATTCTGAAAACCATTTTTGAAAACACCGATTTTTGAAACTTTAATCGAGCATAACTACACGAAAAATTCACGAAATTTCAAAATTTCATGTGTATTAGAATCTACTGGGAAAGCTCTATCGAATGATACCAAAATCATTAAAATCCTGTGTGTCATTCTTGAGATATGATTTATCAAACTTTAATGCTCAGCACTTTATAATGTAAACTTTTAAATTTTTAAATGTGCATAAAAATTGTTTAACTCGATGAAATTTCAACAATTAAAATGTTTTTGATATCTACAAAAAATTTCCTATCCAGTCATACCAATATTTATGAGTTTCGTCCAAAATTGAGTATTTTTTTATTCTGAAAACCATTTTTGACAACACCGATTTTTGAAACTTTAATCGAGCATAACTACACGAAAAATTCACGAAATTTCAAAATTTCAAGTGTATTAGAATCTACTGGGAAAGCTCTATCGAATGATACCAAAATCATTAAAATCATGTGTGTCATTCTTGAGATATGATTTATCAAACTTTAATGCTCAGCACTTTATAATGTAAACTTTTAAATTTTTAAATGTGCATAAAAATTGTTTAACTCGATGAAATTTCAAAAATTAAAATGTTTTTGATATCTACAAAAAATTTCCTATCCAGTCATACCAATATTTATGAGTTTCGTCCAAAATTGAGTATTTTTTTATTCTGAAAACCATTTTTGACAACACCGATTTTTGAAACTTTAATCGAGCATAACTACACGAAAAATTCACGAAATTTCAAAATTTCAAGTGTATTAGAATCTACTGGGAAAGCTCTATCGAATGATACCAAAATCATTAAAATCCTGTGTGTCATTCTTGAGATATGATTTATCAAACTTTAATGCTCAGCACTTTATAATGTAAACTTTTAAATTTTTAAATGTGCATAAAAATTGTTTAACTCGATGAAATTTCAACAATTAAAATGTTTTTGATATCTACAAAAAATTTCCTATCCAGTCATACCAATATTTATGAGTTTCGTCCAAAATTGAGTATTTTTTTATTCTGAAAACCATTTTTGACAACACCGATTTTTGAAACTTTAATCGAGCATAACTACACGAAAAATTCACGAAATTTCAAAATTTCAAGTGTATTAGAATCTACTGGGAAAGCTCTATCGAATGATACCAAAATCATTAAAATCCTGTGTGTCATTCTTGAGATATGATTTATCAAACTTTAATGCTCAGCACTTTATAATGTAAACTTTTAAATTTTTAAATGTGCATAAAAATTGTTTAACTCGATGAAATTTCAAAAATTAAAATGTTTTTGATATCTACAAAAAATTTCCTATCCAGTCATACCAATATTTATGAGTTTCGTCCAAAATTGAGTATTTTTTTATTCTGAAAACCATTTTTGAAAACACCGATTTTTGAAACTTTAATCGAGCATAACTACACGAAAAATTCACGAAATTTCAAAATTTCAAGTGTATTAGAATCTACTGGGAAAGCTCTATCGAATGATACCAAAATCATTAAAATCCTGTGTGTCATTCTTGAGATATGATTTATCAAACTTTAATGCTCAGCACTTTATAATGTAAACTTTTAAATTTTTAAATGTGCATAAAAATTGTTTAACTCGATGAAATTTCAACAATTAAAATGTTTTTGATATCTACAAAAAATTTCCTATCCAGTCATACCAATATTTATGAGTTTCGTCCAAAATTGAGTATTTTTTTATTCTGAAAACCATTTTTGAAAACACCGATTTTTGAAACTTTAATCGAGCATAACTACACGAAAAATTCACGAAATTTCAAAATTTCAAGTGTATTAGAATCTACTGGGAAAGCTCTATCGAATGATACCAAAATCATTAAAATCCTGTGTGTCATTCTTGAGATATGATTTATCAAACTTTAATGCTCAGCACTTTATAATGTAAACTTTTAAATTTTTAAATGTGCATAAAAATTGTTTAACTCGATGAAATTTCAAAAATTAAAATGTTTTTGATATCTACAAAAAATTTCCTATCCAGTCATACCAATATTTATGAGTTTCGTCCAAAATTGAGTATTTTTTTATTCTGAAAACCATTTTTGACAACACCGATTTTTGAAACTTTAATCGAGCATAACTACACGAAAAATTCACGAAATTTCAAAATTTCAAGTGTATTAGAATCTACTGGGAAAGCTCTATCGAATGATACGAAAATCATTAAAATCCTGTGTGTCATTCTTGAGATATGATTTATCAAACTTTAATGCTCAGCACTTTATAATGTAAACTTTTAAATTTTTAAATGTGCATAAAAATTGTTTAACTCGATGAAATTTCAAAAATTAAAATGTTTTTGATATCTACAAAAAATTTCCTATCCAGTCATACCAATATTTATGAGTTTCGTCCAAAATTGAGTATTTTTTTATTCTGAAAACCATTTTTGAAAACACCGATTTTTGAAATTTTAATCGAGCATAACTACACGAAAAATTCACGAAATTTCAAAATTTCAAGTGTATTAGAATCTACTGGGAAAGCTCTATCGAATGATACCAAAATCATTAAAATCCTGTGTGTCATTCTTGAGATATGATTTATCAAACTTTAATGCTCAGCACTTTATAATGTAAACTTTTAAATTTTTAAATGTGCATAAAAATTGTTTAACTCGATGAAATTTCAAAAATTAAAATGTTTTTGATATCTACAAAAAATTTCCTATCCAGTCATACCAATATTTATGAGTTTCGTCCAAAATTGAGTATTTTTTTATTCTGAAAACCATTTTTGACAACACCGATTTTTGAAACTTTAATCGAGCATAACTACACGAAAAATTCACGAAATTTCAAAATTTCAAGTGTATTAGAATCTACTGGGAAAGCTCTATCGAATGATACCAAAATCATTAAAATCCTGTGTGTCATTCTTGAGATATGATTTATCAAACTTTAATGCTCAGCACTTTATAATGTAAACTTTTAAATTTTTAAATGTGCATAAAAATTGTTTAACTCGATGAAATTTCAAAAATTAAAATGTTTTTGATATCTACAAAAAATTTCCTATCCAGTCATACCAATATTTATGAGTTTCGTCCAAAATTGAGTATTTTTTTATTCTGAAAACCATTTTTGAAAACACCGATTTTTGAAACTTTAATCGAGCATAACTACACGAAAAATTCACGAAATTTCAAAATTTCATGTGTATTAGAATCTACTGGGAAAGCTCTATCGAATGATACCAAAATCATTAAAATCCTGTGTGTCATTCTTGAGATATGATTTATCAAACTTTAATGCTCAGCACTTTATAATGTAAACTTTTAAATTTTTAAATGTGCATAAAAATTGTTTAACTCGATGAAATTTCAACAATTAAAATGTTTTTGATATCTACAAAAAATTTCCTATCCAGTCATACCAATATTTATGAGTTTCGTCCAAAATTGAGTATTTTTTTATTCTGAAAACCATTTTTGACAACACCGATTTTTGAAACTTTAATCGAGCATAACTACACGAAAAATTCACGAAATTTCAAAATTTCAAGTGTATTAGAATCTACTGGGAAAGCTCTATCGAATGATACCAAAATCATTAAAATCATGTGTGTCATTCTTGAGATATGATTTATCAAACTTTAATGCTCAGCACTTTATAATGTAAACTTTTAAATTTTTAAATGTGCATAAAAATTGTTTAACTCGATGAAATTTCAAAAATTAAAATGTTTTTGATATCTACAAAAAATTTCCTATCCAGTCATACCAATATTTATGAGTTTCGTCCAAAATTGAGTATTTTTTTATTCTGAAAACCATTTTTGACAACACCGATTTTTGAAACTTTAATCGAGCATAACTACACGAAAAATTCACGAAATTTCAAAATTTCAAGTGTATTAGAATCTACTGGGAAAGCTCTATCGAATGATACCAAAATCATTAAAATCATGTGTGTCATTCTTGAGATATGATTTATCAAACTTTAATGCTCAGCACTTTATAATGTAAACTTTTAAATTTTTAAATGTGCATAAAAATTGTTTAACTCGATGAAATTTCAAAAATTAAAATGTTTTTGATATCTACAAAAAATTTCCTATCCAGTCATACCAATATTTATGAGTTTCGTCCAAAATTGAGTATTTTTTTATTCTGAAAACCATTTTTGACAACACCGATTTTTGAAACTTTAATCGAGCATAACTACACGAAAAATTCACGAAATTTCAAAATTTCAAGTGTATTAGAATCTACTGGGAAAGCTCTATCGAATGATACCAAAATCATTAAAATCCTGTGTGTCATTCTTGAGATATGATTTATCAAACTTTAATGCTCAGCACTTTATAATGTAAACTTTTAAATTTTTAAATGTGCATAAAAATTGTTTAACTCGATGAAATTTCAACAATTAAAATGTTTTTGATATCTACAAAAAATTTCCTATCCAGTCATACCAATATTTATGAGTTTCGTCCAAAATTGAGTATTTTTTTATTCTGAAAACCATTTTTGACAACACCGATTTTTGAAACTTTAATCGAGCATAACTACACGAAAAATTCACGAAATTTCAAAATTTCAAGTGTATTAGAATCTACTGGGAAAGCTCTATCGAATGATACCAAAATCATTAAAATCCTGTGTGTCATTCTTGAGATATGATTTATCAAACTTTAATGCTCAGCACTTTATAATGTAAACTTTTAAATTTTTAAATGTGCATAAAAATTGTTTAACTCGATGAAATTTCAAAAATTAAAATGTTTTTGATATCTACAAAAAATTTCCTATCCAGTCATACCAATATTTATGAGTTTCGTCCAAAATTGAGTATTTTTTTATTCTGAAAACCATTTTTGAAAACACCGATTTTTGAAACTTTAATCGAGCATAACTACACGAAAAATTCACGAAATTTCAAAATTTCATGTGTATTAGAATCTACTGGGAAAGCTCTATCGAATGATACCAAAATCATTAAAATCCTGTGTGTCATTCTTGAGATATGATTTATCAAACTTTAATGCTCAGCACTTTATAATGTAAACTTTTAAATTTTTAAATGTGCATAAAAATTGTTTAACTCGATGAAATTTCAACAATTAAAATGTTTTTGATATCTACAAAAAATTTCCTATCCAGTCATACCAATATTTATGAGTTTCGTCCAAAATTGAGTATTTTTTTATTCTGAAAACCATTTTTGACAACACCGATTTTTGAAACTTTAATCGAGCATAACTACACGAAAAATTCACGAAATTTCAAAATTTCAAGTGTATTAGAATCTACTGGGAAAGCTCTATCGAATGATACCAAAATCATTAAAATCATGTGTGTCATTCTTGAGATATGATTTATCAAACTTTAATGCTCAGCACTTTATAATGTAAACTTTTAAATTTTTAAATGTGCATAAAAATTGTTTAACTCGATGAAATTTCAAAAATTAAAATGTTTTTGATATCTACAAAAAATTTCCTATCCAGTCATACCAATATTTATGAGTTTCGTCCAAAATTGAGTATTTTTTTATTCTGAAAACCATTTTTGACAACACCGATTTTTGAAACTTTAATCGAGCATAACTACACGAAAAATTCACGAAATTTCAAAATTTCAAGTGTATTAGAATCTACTGGGAAAGCTCTATCGAATGATACCAAAATCATTAAAATCCTGTGTGTCATTCTTGAGATATGATTTATCAAACTTTAATGCTCAGCACTTTATAATGTAAACTTTTAAATTTTTAAATGTGCATAAAAATTGTTTAACTCGATGAAATTTCAAAAATTAAAATGTTTTTGATATCTACAAAAAATTTCCTATCCAGTCATACCAATATTTATGAGTTTCGTCCAAAATTGAGTATTTTTTTATTCTGAAAACCATTTTTGAAAACACCGATTTTTGAAACTTTAATCGAGCATAACTACACGAAAGATTCACGAAATTTCAAAATTTCAAGTGTATTAGAATCTACTGGGAAAGCTCTATCGAATGATACCAAAATCATTAAAATCCTGTGTGTCATTCTTGAGATATGATTTATCAAACTTTAATGCTCAGCACTTTATAATGTAAACTTTTAAATTTTTAAATGTGCATAAAAATTGTTTAACTCGATGAAATTTCAAAAATTAAAATGTTTTTGATATCTACAAAAAATTTCCTATCCAGTCATACCAATATTTATGAGTTTCGTCCAAAATTGAGTATTTTTTTATTCTGAAAACCATTTTTGAAAACACCGATTTTTGAAACTTTAATCGAGCATAACTACACGAAAAATTCACGAAATTTCAAAATTTCATGTGTATTAGAATCTACTGGGAAAGCTCTATCGAATGATACCAAAATCATTAAAATCCTGTGTGTCATTCTTGAGATATGATTTATCAAACTTTAATGCTCAGCACTTTATAATGTAAACTTTTAAATTTTTAAATGTGCATAAAAATTGTTTAACTCGATGAAATTTCAACAATTAAAATGTTTTTGATATCTACAAAAAATTTCCTATCCAGTCATACCAATATTTATGAGTTTCGTCCAAAATTGAGTATTTTTTTATTCTGAAAACCATTTTTGACAACACCGATTTTTGAAACTTTAATCGAGCATAACTACACGAAAAATTCACGAAATTTCAAAATTTCAAGTGTATTAGAATCTACTGGGAAAGCTCTATCGAATGATACCAAAATCATTAAAATCCTGTGTGTCATTCTTGAGATATGATTTATCAAACTTTAATGCTCAGCACTTTATAATGTAAACTTTTAAATTTTTAAATGTGCATAAAAATTGTTTAACTCGATGAAATTTCAAAAATTAAAATGTTTTTGATATCTACAAAAAATTTCCTATCCAGTCATACCAATATTTATGAGTTTCGTCCAAAATTGAGTATTTTTTTATTCTGAAAACCATTTTTGAAAACACCGATTTTTGAAACTTTAATCGAGCATAACTACACGAAAAATTCACGAAATTTCAAAATTTCATGTGTATTAGAATCTACTGGGAAAGCTCTATCGAATGATACCAAAATCATTAAAATCCTGTGTGTCATTCTTGAGATATGATTTATCAAACTTTAATGCTCAGCACTTTATAATGTAAACTTTTAAATTTTTAAATGTGCATAAAAATTGTTTAACTCGATGAAATTTCAAAAATTAAAATGTTTTTGATATCTACAAAAAATTTCCTATCCAGTCATACCAATATTTATGAGTTTCGTCCAAAATTGAGTATTTTTTTATTCTGAAAACCATTTTTGAAAACACCGATTTTTGAAACTTTAATCGAGCATAACTACACGAAAGATTCACGAAATTTCAAAATTTCAAGTGTATTAGAATCTACTGGGAAAGCTCTATCGAATGATACCAAAATCATTAAAATCCTGTGTGTCATTCTTGAGATATGATTTATCAAACTTTAATGCTCAGCACTTTATAATGTAAACTTTTAAATTTTTAAATGTGCATAAAAATTGTTTAACTCGATGAAATTTCAAAAATTAAAATGTTTTTGATATCTACAAAAAATTTCCTATCCAGTCATACCAATATTTATGAGTTTCGTCCAAAATTGAGTATTTTTTTATTCTGAAAACCATTTTTGACAACACCGATTTTTGAAACTTTAATCGAGCATAACTACACGAAAAATTCACGAAATTTCAAAATTTCAAGTGTATTAGAATCTACTGGGAAAGCTCTATCGAATGATACGAAAATCATTAAAATCCTGTGTGTCATTCTTGAGATATGATTTATCAAACTTTAATGCTCAGCACTTTATAATGTAAACTTTTAAATTTTTAAATGTGCATAAAAATTGTTTAACTCGATGAAATTTCAAAAATTAAAATGTTTTTGATATCTACAAAAAATTTCCTATCCAGTCATACCAATATTTATGAGTTTCGTCCAAAATTGAGTATTTTTTTATTCTGAAAACCATTTTTGAAAACACCGATTTTTGAAACTTTAATCGAGCATAACTACACGAAAGATTCACGAAATTTCAAAATTTCAAGTGTATTAGAATCTACTGGGAAAGCTCTATCGAATGATACCAAAATCATTAAAATCCTGTGTGTCATTCTTGAGATATGATTTATCAAACTTTAATGCTCAGCACTTTATAATGTAAACTTTTAAATTTTTAAATGTGCATAAAAATTGTTTAACTCGATGAAATTTCAAAAATTAAAATGTTTTTGATATCTACAAAAAATTTCCTATCCAGTCATACCAATATTTATGAGTTTCGTCCAAAATTGAGTATTTTTTTATTCTGAAAACCATTTTTGAAAACACCGATTTTTGAAACTTTAATCGAGCATAACTACACGAAAAATTCACGAAATTTCAAAATTTCAAGTGTATTAGAATCTACTGGGAAAGCTCTATCGAATGATACCAAAATCATTAAAATCCTGTGTGTCATTCTTGAGATATGATTTATCAAACTTTAATGCTCAGCACTTTATAATGTAAACTTTTAAATTTTTAAATGTGCATAAAAATTGTTTAACTCGATGAAATTTCAAAAATTAAAATGTTTTTGATATCTACAAAAAATTTCCTATCCAGTCATACCAATATTTATGAGTTTCGTCCAAAATTGAGTATTTTTTTATTCTGAAAACCATTTTTGACAACACCGATTTTTGAAACTTTAATCGAGCATAACTACACGAAAAATTCACGAAATTTCAAAATTTCAAGTGTATTAGAATCTACTGGGAAAGCTCTATCGAATGATACGAAAATCATTAAAATCCTGTGTGTCATTCTTGAGATATGATTTATCAAACTTTAATGCTCAGCACTTTATAATGTAAACTTTTAAATTTTTAAATGTGCATAAAAATTGTTTAACTCGATGAAATTTCAAAAATTAAAATGTTTTTGATATCTACAAAAAATTTCCTATCCAGTCATACCAATATTTATGAGTTTCGTCCAAAATTGAGTATTTTTTTATTCTGAAAACCATTTTTGAAAACACCGATTTTTGAAACTTTAATCGAGCATAACTACACGAAAGATTCACGAAATTTCAAAATTTCAAGTGTATTAGAATCTACTGGGAAAGCTCTATCGAATGATACCAAAATCATTAAAATCCTGTGTGTCATTCTTGAGATATGATTTATCAAACTTTAATGCTCAGCACTTTATAATGTAAACTTTTAAATTTTTAAATGTGCATAAAAATTGTTTAACTCGATGAAATTTCAAAAATTAAAATGTTTTTGATATCTACAAAAAATTTCCTATCCAGTCATACCAATATTTATGAGTTTCGTCCAAAATTGAGTATTTTTTTATTCTGAAAACCATTTTTGAAAACACCGATTTTTGAAACTTTAATCGAGCATAACTACACGAAAGATTCACGAAATTTCAAAATTTCAAGTGTATTAGAATCTACTGGGAAAGCTCTATCGAATGATACCAAAATCATTAAAATCCTGTGTGTCATTCTTGAGATATGATTTATCAAACTTTAATGCTCAGCACTTTATAATGTAAACTTTTAAATTTTTAAATGTGCATAAAAATTGTTTAACTCGATGAAATTTCAAAAATTAAAATGTTTTTGATATCTACAAAAAATTTCCTATCCAGTCATACCAATATTTATGAGTTTCGTCCAAAATTGAGTATTTTTTTATTCTGAAAACCATTTTTGACAACACCGATTTTTGAAACTTTAATCGAGCATAACTACACGAAAAATTCACGAAATTTCAAAATTTCAAGTGTATTAGAATCTACTGGGAAAGCTCTATCGAATGATACGAAAATCATTAAAATCCTGTGTGTCATTCTTGAGATATGATTTATCAAACTTTAATGCTCAGCACTTTATAATGTAAACTTTTAAATTTTTAAATGTGCATAAAAATTGTTTAACTCGATGAAATTTCAAAAATTAAAATGTTTTTGATATCTACAAAAAATTTCCTATCCAGTCATACCAATATTTATGAGTTTCGTCCAAAATTGAGTATTTTTTTATTCTGAAAACCATTTTTGAAAACACCGATTTTTGAAACTTTAATCGAGCATAACTACACGAAAGATTCACGAAATTTCAAAATTTCAAGTGTATTAGAATCTACTGGGAAAGCTCTATCGAATGATACCAAAATCATTAAAATCCTGTGTGTCATTCTTGAGATATGATTTATCAAACTTTAATGCTCAGCACTTTATAATGTAAACTTTTAAATTTTTAAATGTGCATAAAAATTGTTTAACTCGATGAAATTTCAAAAATTAAAATGTTTTTGATATCTACAAAAAATTTCCTATCCAGTCATACCAATATTTATGAGTTTCGTCCAAAATTGAGTATTTTTTTATTCTGAAAACCATTTTTGAAAACACCGATTTTTGAAACTTTAATCGAGCATAACTACACGAAAAATTCACGAAATTTCAAAATTTCAAGTGTATTAGAATCTACTGGGAAAGCTCTATCGAATGATACCAAAATCATTAAAATCCTGTGTGTCATTCTTGAGATATGATTTATCAAACTTTAATGCTCAGCACTTTATAATGTAAACTTTTAAATTTTTAAATGTGCATAAAAATTGTTTAACTCGATGAAATTTCAAAAATTAAAATGTTTTTGATATCTACAAAAAATTTCCTATCCAGTCATACCAATATTTATGAGTTTCGTCCAAAATTGAGTATTTTTTTATTCTGAAAACCATTTTTGACAACACCGATTTTTGAAACTTTAATCGAGCATAACTACACGAAAAATTCACGAAATTTCAAAATTTCAAGTGTATTAGAATCTACTGGGAAAGCTCTATCGAATGATACGAAAATCATTAAAATCCTGTGTGTCATTCTTGAGATATGATTTATCAAACTTTAATGCTCAGCACTTTATAATGTAAACTTTTAAATTTTTAAATGTGCATAAAAATTGTTTAACTCGATGAAATTTCAAAAGGTAAAATGTTTTTGATATCTACAAAAAATTTCCTATCCAGTCATACCAATATTTATGAGTTTCGTCCAAAATTGAGTATTTTTTTATTCTGAAAACCATTTTTGAAAACACCGATTTTTGAAACTTTAATCGAGCATAACTACACGAAAGATTCACGAAATTTCAAAATTTCAAGTGTATTAGAATCTACTGGGAAAGCTCTATCGAATGATACCAAAATCATTAAAATCCTGTGTGTCATTCTTGAGATATGATTTATCAAACTTTAATGCTCAGCACTTTATAATGTAAACTTTTAAATTTTTAAATGTGCATAAAAATTGTTTAACTCGATGAAATTTCAAAAATTAAAATGTTTTTGATATCTACAAAAAATTTCCTATCCAGTCATACCAATATTTATGAGTTTCGTCCAAAATTGAGTATTTTTTTATTCTGAAAACAATTTTTGACAACACCGATTTTTGAAACTTTAATCGAGCATAACTACACGAAAAATTCACGAAATTTCAAAATTTCAAGTGTATTAGAATCTACTGGGAAAGCTCTATCGAATGATACCAAAATCATTAAAATCCTGTGTGTCATTCTTGAGATATGATTTATCAAACTTTAATGCTCAGCACTTTATAATGTAAACTTTTAAATTTTTAAATGTGCATAAAAATTGTTTAACTCGATGAAATTTCAAAAATTAAAATGTTTTTGATATCTACAAAAAATTTCCTATCCAGTCATACCAATATTTATGAGTTTCGTCCAAAATTGAGTATTTTTTTATTCTGAAAACCATTTTTGACAACACCGATTTTTGAAACTTTAATCGAGCATAACTACACGAAAAATTCACGAAATTTCAAAATTTCAAGTGTATTAGAATCTACTGGGAAAGCTCTATCGAATGATACCAAAATCATTAAAATCCTGTGTGTCATTCTTGAGATATGATTTATCAAACTTTAATGCTCAGCACTTTATAATGTAAACTTTTAAATTTTTAAATGTGCATAAAAATTGTTTAACTCGATGAAATTTCAAAAATTAAAATGTTTTTGATATCTACAAAAAATTTCCTATCCAGTCATACCAATATTTATGAGTTTCGTCCAAAATTGAGTATTTTTTTATTCTGAAAACCATTTTTGACAACACCGATTTTTGAAACTTTAATCGAGCATAACTACACGAAAAATTCACGAAATTTCAAAATTTCAAGTGTATTAGAATCTACTGGGAAAGCTCTATCGAATGATACGAAAATCATTAAAATCCTGTGTGTCATTCTTGAGATATGATTTATCAAACTTTAATGCTCAGCACTTTATAATGTAAACTTTTAAATTTTTAAATGTGCATAAAAATTGTTTAACTCGATGAAATTTCAAAAGGTAAAATGTTTTTGATATCTACAAAAAATTTCCTATCCAGTCATACCAATATTTATGAGTTTCGTCCAAAATTGAGTATTTTTTTATTCTGAAAACCATTTTTGAAAACACCGATTTTTGAAACTTTAATCGAGCATAACTACACGAAAGATTCACGAAATTTCAAAATTTCAAGTGTATTAGAATCTACTGGGAAAGCTCTATCGAATGATACCAAAATCATTAAAATCCTGTGTGTCATTCTTGAGATATGATTTATCAAACTTTAATGCTCAGCACTTTATAATGTAAACTTTTAAATTTTTAAATGTGCATAAAAATTGTTTAACTCGATGAAATTTCAAAAATTAAAATGTTTTTGATATCTACAAAAAATTTCCTATCCAGTCATACCAATATTTATGAGTTTCGTCCAAAATTGAGTATTTTTTTATTCTGAAAACAATTTTTGACAACACCGATTTTTGAAACTTTAATCGAGCATAACTACACGAAAAATTCACGAAATTTCAAAATTTCAAGTGTATTAGAATCTACTGGGAAAGCTCTATCGAATGATACCAAAATCATTAAAATCCTGTGTGTCATTCTTGAGATATGATTTATCAAACTTTAATGCTCAGCACTTTATAATGTAAACTTTTAAATTTTTAAATGTGCATAAAAATTGTTTAACTCGATGAAATTTCAAAAATTAAAATGTTTTTGATATCTACAAAAAATTTCCTATCCAGTCATACCAATATTTATGAGTTTCGTCCAAAATTGAGTATTTTTTTATTCTGAAAACCATTTTTGACAACACCGATTTTTGAAACTTTAATCGAGCATAACTACACGAAAAATTCACGAAATTTCAAAATTTCAAGTGTATTAGAATCTACTGGGAAAGCTCTATCGAATGATACCAAAATCATTAAAATCCTGTGTGTCATTCTTGAGATATGATTTATCAAACTTTAATGCTCAGCACTTTATAATGTAAACTTTTAAATTTTTAAATGTGCATAAAAATTGTTTAACTCGATGAAATTTCAAAAATTAAAATGTTTTTGATATCTACAAAAAATTTCCTATCCAGTCATACCAATATTTATGAGTTTCGTCCAAAATTGAGTATTTTTTTATTCTGAAAACCATTTTTGAAAACACCGATTTTTGAAACTTTAATCGAGCATAACTACACGAAAGATTCACGAAATTTCAAAATTTCAAGTGTATTAGAATCTACTGGGAAAGCTCTATCGAATGATACCAAAATCATTAAAATCCTGTGTGTCATTCTTGAGATATGATTTATCAAACTTTAATGCTCAGCACTTTATAATGTAAACTTTTAAATTTTTAAATGTGCATAAAAATTGTTTAACTCGATGAAATTTCAAAAATTAAAATGTTTTTGATATCTACAAAAAATTTCCTATCCAGTCATACCAATATTTATGAGTTTCGTCCAAAATTGAGTATTTTTTTATTCTGAAAACCATTTTTGACAACACCGATTTTTGAAACTTTAATCGAGCATAACTACACGAAAAATTCACGAAATTTCAAAATTTCAAGTGTATTAGAATCTACTGGGAAAGCTCTATCGAATGATACCAAAATCATTAAAATCCTGTGTGTCATTCTTGAGATATGATTTATCAAACTTTAATGCTCAGCACTTTATAATGTAAACTTTTAAATTTTTAAATGTGCATAAAAATTGTTTAACTCGATGAAATTTCAAAAATTAAAATGTTTTTGATATCTACAAAAAATTTCCTATCCAGTCATACCAATATTTATGAGTTTCGTCCAAAATTGAGTATTTTTTTATTCTGAAAACCATTTTTGAAAACACCGATTTTTGAAACTTTAATCGAGCATAACTACACGAAAGATTCACGAAATTTCAAAATTTCAAGTGTATTAGAATCTACTGGGAAAGCTCTATCGAATGATACCAAAATCATTAAAATCCTGTGTGTCATTCTTGAGATATGATTTATCAAACTTTAATGCTCAGCACTTTATAATGTAAACTTTTAAATTTTTAAATGTGCATAAAAATTGTTTAACTCGATGAAATTTCAAAAATTAAAATGTTTTTGATATCTACAAAAAATTTCCTATCCAGTCATACCAATATTTATGAGTTTCGTCCAAAATTGAGTATTTTTTTATTCTGAAAACCATTTTTGAAAACACCGATTTTTGAAACTTTAATCGAGCATAACTACACGAAAAATTCACGAAATTTCAAAATTTCAAGTGTATTAGAATCTACTGGGAAAGCTCTATCGAATGATACGAAAATCATTAAAATCCTGTGTGTCATTCTTGAGATATGATTTATCAAACTTTAATGCTCAGCACTTTATAATGTAAACTTTTAAATTTTTAAATGTGCATAAAAATTGTTTAACTCGATGAAATTTCAACAATTAAAATGTTTTTGATATCTACAAAAAATTTCCTATCCAGTCATACCAATATTTATGAGTTTCGTCCAAAATTGAGTATTTTTTTATTCTGAAAACCATTTTTGAAAACACCGATTTTTGAAACTTTAATCGAGCATAACTACACGAAAAATTCACGAAATTTCAAAATTTCAAGTGTATTAGAATCTACTGGGAAAGCTCTATCGAATGATACCAAAATCATTAAAATCCTGTGTGTCATTCTTGAGATATGATTTATCAAACTTTAATGCTCAGCACTTTATAATGTAAACTTTTAAATTTTTAAATGTGCATAAAAATTGTTTAACTCGATGAAATTTCAAAAATTAAAATGTTTTTGATATCTACAAAAAATTTCCTATCCAGTCATACCAATATTTATGAGTTTCGTCCAAAATTGAGTATTTTTTTATTCTGAAAACCATTTTTGAAAACACCGATTTTTGAAACTTTAATCGAGCATAACTACACGAAAAATTCACGAAATTTCAAAATTTCAAGTGTATTAGAATCTACTGGGAAAGCTCTATCGAATGATACCAAAATCATTAAAATCCTGTGTGTCATTCTTGAGATATGATTTATCAAACTTTAATGCTCAGCACTTTATAATGTAAACTTTTAAATTTTTAAATGTGCATAAAAATTGTTTAACTCGATGAAATTTCAAAAATTAAAATGTTTTTGATATCTACAAAAAATTTCCTATCCAGTCATACCAATATTTATGAGTTTCGTCCAAAATTGAGTATTTTTTTATTCTGAAAACCATTTTTGACAACACCGATTTTTGAAACTTTAATCGAGCATAACTACACGAAAAATTCACGAAATTTCAAAATTTCAAGTGTATTAGAATCTACTGGGAAAGCTCTATCGAATGATACCAAAATCATTAAAATCCTGTGTGTCATTCTTGAGATATGATTTATCAAACTTTAATGCTCAGCACTTTATAATGTAAACTTTTAAATTTTTAAATGTGCATAAAAATTGTTTAACTCGATGAAATTTCAAAAATTAAAATGTTTTTGATATCTACAAAAAATTTCCTATCCAGTCATACCAATATTTATGAGTTTCGTCCAAAATTGAGTATTTTTTTATTCTGAAAACCATTTTTGAAAACACCGATTTTTGAAACTTTAATCGAGCATAACTACACGAAAAATTCACGAAATTTCAAAATTTCAAGTGTATTAGAATCTACTGGGAAAGCTCTATCGAATGATACCAAAATCATTAAAATCCTGTGTGTCATTCTTGAGATATGATTTATCAAACTTTAATGCTCAGCACTTTATAATGTAAACTTTTAAATTTTTAAATGTGCATAAAAATTGTTTAACTCGATGAAATTTCAAAAATTAAAATGTTTTTGATATCTACAAAAAATTTCCTATCCAGTCATACCAATATTTATGAGTTTCGTCCAAAATTGAGTATTTTTTTATTCTGAAAACCATTTTTGACAACACCGATTTTTGAAACTTTAATCGAGCATAACTACACGAAAAATTCACGAAATTTCAAAATTTCAAGTGTATTAGAATCTACTGGGAAAGCTCTATCGAATGATACCAAAATCATTAAAATCCTGTGTGTCATTCTTGAGATATGATTTATCAAACTTTAATGCTCAGCACTTTATAATGTAAACTTTTAAATTTTTAAATGTGCATAAAAATTGTTTAACTCGATGAAATTTCAAAAATTAAAATGTTTTTGATATCTACAAAAAATTTCCTATCCAGTCATACCAATATTTATGAGTTTCGTCCAAAATTGAGTATTTTTTTATTCTGAAAACCATTTTTGAAAACACCGATTTTTGAAACTTTAATCGAGCATAACTACACGAAAAATTCACGAAATTTCAAAATTTCAAGTGTATTAGAATCTACTGGGAAAGCTCTATCGAATGATACCAAAATCATTAAAATCCTGTGTGTCATTCTTGAGATATGATTTATCAAACTTTAATGCTCAGCACTTTATAATGTAAACTTTTAAATTTTTAAATGTGCATAAAAATTGTTTAACTCGATGAAATTTCAAAAATTAAAATGTTTTTGATATCTACAAAAAATTTCCTATCCAGTCATACCAATATTTATGAGTTTCGTCCAAAATTGAGTATTTTTTTATTCTGAAAACCATTTTTGACAACACCGATTTTTGAAACTTTAATCGAGCATAACTACACGAAAAATTCACGAAATTTCAAAATTTCAAGTGTATTAGAATCTACTGGGAAAGCTCTATCGAATGATACCAAAATCATTAAAATCCTGTGTGTCATTCTTGAGATATGATTTATCAAACTTTAATGCTCAGCACTTTATAATGTAAACTTTTAAATTTTTAAATGTGCATAAAAATTGTTTAACTCGATGAAATTTCAAAAATTAAAATGTTTTTGATATCTACAAAAAATTTCCTATCCAGTCATACCAATATTTATGAGTTTCGTCCAAAATTGAGTATTTTTTTATTCTGAAAACCATTTTTGAAAACACCGATTTTTGAAACTTTAATCGAGCATAACTACACGAAAAATTCACGAAATTTCAAAATTTCAAGTGTATTAGAATCTACTGGGAAAGCTCTATCGAATGATACCAAAATCATTAAAATCCTGTGTGTCATTCTTGAGATATGATTTATCAAACTTTAATGCTCAGCACTTTATAATGTAAACTTTTAAATTTTTAAATGTGCATAAAAATTGTTTAACTCGATGAAATTTCAAAAATTAAAATGTTTTTGATATCTACAAAAAATTTCCTATCCAGTCATACCAATATTTATGAGTTTCGTCCAAAATTGAGTATTTTTTTATTCTGAAAACCATTTTTGACAACACCGATTTTTGAAACTTTAATCGAGCATAACTACACGAAAAATTCACGAAATTTCAAAATTTCAAGTGTATTAGAATCTACTGGGAAAGCTCTATCGAATGATACCAAAATCATTAAAATCCTGTGTGTCATTCTTGAGATATGATTTATCAAACTTTAATGCTCAGCACTTTATAATGTAAACTTTTAAATTTTTAAATGTGCATAAAAATTGTTTAACTCGATGAAATTTCAAAAATTAAAATGTTTTTGATATCTACAAAAAATTTCCTATCCAGTCATACCAATATTTATGAGTTTCGTCCAAAATTGAGTATTTTTTTATTCTGAAAACCATTTTTGAAAACACCGATTTTTGAAACTTTAATCGAGCATAACTACACGAAAAATTCACGAAATTTCAAAATTTCAAGTGTATTAGAATCTACTGGGAAAGCTCTATCGAATGATACCAAAATCATTAAAATCCTGTGTGTCATTCTTGAGATATGATTTATCAAACTTTAATGCTCAGCACTTTATAATGTAAACTTTTAAATTTTTAAATGTGCATAAAAATTGTTTAACTCGATGAAATTTCAAAAATTAAAATGTTTTTGATATCTACAAAAAATTTCCTATCCAGTCATACCAATATTTATGAGTTTCGTCCAAAATTGAGTATTTTTTTATTCTGAAAACCATTTTTGACAACACCGATTTTTGAAACTTTAATCGAGCATAACTACACGAAAAATTCACGAAATTTCAAAATTTCAAGTGTATTAGAATCTACTGGGAAAGCTCTATCGAATGATACCAAAATCATTAAAATCCTGTGTGTCATTCTTGAGATATGATTTATCAAACTTTAATGCTCAGCACTTTATAATGTAAACTTTTAAATTTTTAAATGTGCATAAAAATTGTTTAACTCGATGAAATTTCAAAAATTAAAATGTTTTTGATATCTACAAAAAATTTCCTATCCAGTCATACCAATATTTATGAGTTTCGTCCAAAATTGAGTATTTTTTTATTCTGAAAACCATTTTTGAAAACACCGATTTTTGAAACTTTAATCGAGCATAACTACACGAAAAATTCACGAAATTTCAAAATTTCAAGTGTATTAGAATCTACTGGGAAAGCTCTATCGAATGATACCAAAATCATTAAAATCCTGTGTGTCATTCTTGAGATATGATTTATCAAACTTTAATGCTCAGCACTTTATAATGTAAACTTTTAAATTTTTAAATGTGCATAAAAATTGTTTAACTCGATGAAATTTCAAAAATTAAAATGTTTTTGATATCTACAAAAAATTTCCTATCCAGTCATACCAATATTTATGAGTTTCGTCCAAAATTGAGTATTTTTTTATTCTGAAAACCATTTTTGACAACACCGATTTTTGAAACTTTAATCGAGCATAACTACACGAAAAATTCACGAAATTTCAAAATTTCAAGTGTATTAGAATCTACTGGGAAAGCTCTATCGAATGATACCAAAATCATTAAAATCCTGTGTGTCATTCTTGAGATATGATTTATCAAACTTTAATGCTCAGCACTTTATAATGTAAACTTTTAAATTTTTAAATGTGCATAAAAATTGTTTAACTCGATGAAATTTCAAAAATTAAAATGTTTTTGATATCTACAAAAAATTTCCTATCCAGTCATACCAATATTTATGAGTTTCGTCCAAAATTGAGTATTTTTTTATTCTGAAAACCATTTTTGACAACACCGATTTTTGAAACTTTAATCGAGCATAACTACACGAAAAATTCACGAAATTTCAAAATTTCAAGTGTATTAGAATCTACTGGGAAAGCTCTATCGAATGATACCAAAATCATTAAAATCCTGTGTGTCATTCTTGAGATATGATTTATCAAACTTTAATGCTCAGCACTTTATAATGTAAACTTTTAAATTTTTAAATGTGCATAAAAATTGTTTAACTCGATGAAATTTCAAAAATTAAAATGTTTTTGATATCTACAAAAAATTTCCTATCCAGTCATACCAATATTTATGAGTTTCGTCCAAAATTGAGTATTTTTTTATTCTGAAAACCATTTTTGAAAACACCGATTTTTGAAACTTTAATCGAGCATAACTACACGAAAAATTCACGAAATTTCAAAATTTCAAGTGTATTAGAATCTACTGGGAAAGCTCTATCGAATGATACCAAAATCATTAAAATCCTGTGTGTCATTCTTGAGATATGATTTATCAAACTTTAATGCTCAGCACTTTATAATGTAAACTTTTAAATTTTTAAATGTGCATAAAAATTGTTTAACTCGATGAAATTTCAAAAATTAAAATGTTTTTGATATCTACAAAAAATTTCCTATCCAGTCATACCAATATTTATGAGTTTCGTCCAAAATTGAGTATTTTTTTATTCTGAAAACCATTTTTGACAACACCGATTTTTGAAACTTTAATCGAGCATAACTACACGAAAAATTCACGAAATTTCAAAATTTCAAGTGTATTAGAATCTACTGGGAAAGCTCTATCGAATGATACCAAAATCATTAAAATCCTGTGTGTCATTCTTGAGATATGATTTATCAAACTTTAATGCTCAGCACTTTATAATGTAAACTTTTAAATTTTTAAATGTGCATAAAAATTGTTTAACTCGATGAAATTTCAAAAATTAAAATGTTTTTGATATCTACAAAAAATTTCCTATCCAGTCATACCAATATTTATGAGTTTCGTCCAAAATTGAGTATTTTTTTATTCTGAAAACCATTTTTGAAAACACCGATTTTTGAAACTTTAATCGAGCATAACTACACGAAAAATTCACGAAATTTCAAAATTTCAAGTGTATTAGAATCTACTGGGAAAGCTCTATCGAATGATACCAAAATCATTAAAATCCTGTGTGTCATTCTTGAGATATGATTTATCAAACTTTAATGCTCAGCACTTTATAATGTAAACTTTTAAATTTTTAAATGTGCATAAAAATTGTTTAACTCGATGAAATTTCAAAAATTAAAATGTTTTTGATATCTACAAAAAATTTCCTATCCAGTCATACCAATATTTATGAGTTTCGTCCAAAATTGAGTATTTTTTTATTCTGAAAACCATTTTTGACAACACCGATTTTTGAAACTTTAATCGAGCATAACTACACGAAAAATTCACGAAATTTCAAAATTTCAAGTGTATTAGAATCTACTGGGAAAGCTCTATCGAATGATACCAAAATCATTAAAATCCTGTGTGTCATTCTTGAGATATGATTTATCAAACTTTAATGCTCAGCACTTTATAATGTAAACTTTTAAATTTTTAAATGTGCATAAAAATTGTTTAACTCGATGAAATTTCAAAAATTAAAATGTTTTTGATATCTACAAAAAATTACCTATCCAGTCATACCAATATTTATGAGTTTCGTCCAAAATTGAGTATTTTTTTATTCTGAAAACCATTTTTGAAAACACCGATTTTTGAAACTTTAATCGAGCATAACTACACGAAAAATTCACGAAATTTCAAAATTTCAAGTGTATTAGAATCTACTGGGAAAGCTCTATCGAATGATACCAAAATCATTAAAATCCTGTGTGTCATTCTTGAGATATGATTTATCAAACTTTAATGCTCAGCACTTTATAATGTAAACTTTTAAATTTTTAAATGTGCATAAAAATTGTTTAACTCGATGAAATTTCAAAAATTAAAATGTTTTTGATATCTACAAAAAATTTCCTATCCAGTCATACCAATATTTATGAGTTTCGTCCAAAATTGAGTATTTTTTTATTCTGAAAACCATTTTTGACAACACCGATTTTTGAAACTTTAATCGAGCATAACTACACGAAAAATTCACGAAATTTCAAAATTTCAAGTGTATTAGAATCTACTGGGAAAGCTCTATCGAATGATACCAAAATCATTAAAATCCTGTGTGTCATTCTTGAGATATGATTTATCAAACTTTAATGCTCAGCACTTTATAATGTAAACTTTTAAATTTTTAAATGTGCATAAAAATTGTTTAACTCGATGAAATTTCAAAAATTAAAATGTTTTTGATATCTACAAAAAATTTCCTATCCAGTCATACCAATATTTATGAGTTTCGTCCAAAATTGAGTATTTTTTTATTCTGAAAACCATTTTTGAAAACACCGATTTTTGAAACTTTAATCGAGCATAACTACACGAAAAATTCACGAAATTTCAAAATTTCAAGTGTATTAGAATCTACTGGGAAAGCTCTATCGAATGATACCAAAATCATTAAAATCCTGTGTGTCATTCTTGAGATATGATTTATCAAACTTTAATGCTCAGCACTTTATAATGTAAACTTTTAAATTTTTAAATGTGCATAAAAATTGTTTAACTCGATGAAATTTCAAAAATTAAAATGTTTTTGATATCTACAAAAAATTTCCTATCCAGTCATACCAATATTTATGAGTTTCGTCCAAAATTGAGTATTTTTTTATTCTGAAAACCATTTTTGACAACACCGATTTTTGAAACTTTAATCGAGCATAACTACACGAAAAATTCACGAAATTTCAAAATTTCAAGTGTATTAGAATCTACTGGGAAAGCTCTATCGAATGATACCAAAATCATTAAAATCCTGTGTGTCATTCTTGAGATATGATTTATCAAACTTTAATGCTCAGCACTTTATAATGTAAACTTTTAAATTTTTAAATGTGCATAAAAATTGTTTAACTCGATGAAATTTCAAAAATTAAAATGTTTTTGATATCTACAAAAAATTTCCTATCCAGTCATACCAATATTTATGAGTTTCGTCCAAAATTGAGTATTTTTTTATTCTGAAAACCATTTTTGAAAACACCGATTTTTGAAACTTTAATCGAGCATAACTACACGAAAAATTCACGAAATTTCAAAATTTCAAGTGTATTAGAATCTACTGGGAAAGCTCTATCGAATGATACCAAAATCATTAAAATCCTGTGTGTCATTCTTGAGATATGATTTATCAAACTTTAATGCTCAGCACTTTATAATGTAAACTTTTAAATTTTTAAATGTGCATAAAAATTGTTTAACTCGATGAAATTTCAAAAATTAAAATGTTTTTGATATCTACAAAAAATTTCCTATCCAGTCATACCAATATTTATGAGTTTCGTCCAAAATTGAGTATTTTTTTATTCTGAAAACCATTTTTGACAACACCGATTTTTGAAACTTTAATCGAGCATAACTACACGAAAAATTCACGAAATTTCAAAATTTCAAGTGTATTAGAATCTACTGGGAAAGCTCTATCGAATGATACCAAAATCATTAAAATCCTGTGTGTCATTCTTGAGATATGATTTATCAAACTTTAATGCTCAGCACTTTATAATGTAAACTTTTAAATTTTTAAATGTGCATAAAAATTGTTTAACTCGATGAAATTTCAAAAATTAAAATGTTTTTGATATCTACAAAAAATTTCCTATCCAGTCATACCAATATTTATGAGTTTCGTCCAAAATTGAGTATTTTTTTATTCTGAAAACCATTTTTGACAACACCGATTTTTGAAACTTTAATCGAGCATAACTACACGAAAAATTCACGAAATTTCAAAATTTCAAGTGTATTAGAATCTACTGGGAAAGCTCTATCGAATGATACCAAAATCATTAAAATCCTGTGTGTCATTCTTGAGATATGATTTATCAAACTTTAATGCTCAGCACTTTATAATGTAAACTTTTAAATTTTTAAATGTGCATAAAAATTGTTTAACTCGATGAAATTTCAAAAATTAAAATGTTTTTGATATCTACAAAAAATTTCCTATCCAGTCATACCAATATTTATGAGTTTCGTCCAAAATTGAGTATTTTTTTATTCTGAAAACCATTTTTGACAACACCGATTTTTGAAACTTTAATCGAGCATAACTACACGAAAAATTCACGAAATTTCAAAATTTCAAGTGTATTAGAATCTACTGGGAAAGCTCTATCGAATGATACCAAAATCATTAAAATCCTGTGTGTCATTCTTGAGATATGATTTATCAAACTTTAATGCTCAGCACTTTATAATGTAAACTTTTAAATTTTTAAATGTGCATAAAAATTGTTTAACTCGATGAAATTTCAAAAATTAAAATGTTTTTGATATCTACAAAAAATTTCCTATCCAGTCATACCAATATTTATGAGTTTCGTCCAAAATTGAGTATTTTTTTATTCTGAAAACCATTTTTGAAAACACCGATTTTTGAAACTTTAATCGAGCATAACTACACGAAAAATTCACGAAATTTCAAAATTTCAAGTGTATTAGAATCTACTGGGAAAGCTCTATCGAATGATACCAAAATCATTAAAATCCTGTGTGTCATTCTTGAGATATGATTTATCAAACTTTAATGCTCAGCACTTTATAATGTAAACTTTTAAATTTTTAAATGTGCATAAAAATTGTTTAACTCGATGAAATTTCAAAAATTAAAATGTTTTTGATATCTACAAAAAATTTCCTATCCAGTCATACCAATATTTATGAGTTTCGTCCAAAATTGAGTATTTTTTTATTCTGAAAACCATTTTTGACAACACCGATTTTTGAAACTTTAATCGAGCATAACTACACGAAAAATTCACGAAATTTCAAAATTTCAAGTGTATTAGAATCTACTGGGAAAGCTCTATCGAATGATACCAAAATCATTAAAATCCTGTGTGTCATTCTTGAGATATGATTTATCAAACTTTAATGCTCAGCACTTTATAATGTAAACTTTTAAATTTTTAAATGTGCATAAAAATTGTTTAACTCGATGAAATTTCAAAAATTAAAATGTTTTTGATATCTACAAAAAATTTCCTATCCAGTCATACCAATATTTATGAGTTTCGTCCAAAATTGAGTATTTTTTTATTCTGAAAACCATTTTTGAAAACACCGATTTTTGAAACTTTAATCGAGCATAACTACACGAAAAATTCACGAAATTTCAAAATTTCAAGTGTATTAGAATCTACTGGGAAAGCTCTATCGAATGATACCAAAATCATTAAAATCCTGTGTGTCATTCTTGAGATATGATTTATCAAACTTTAATGCTCAGCACTTTATAATGTAAACTTTTAAATTTTTAAATGTGCATAAAAATTGTTTAACTCGATGAAATTTCAAAAATTAAAATGTTTTTGATATCTACAAAAAATTTCCTATCCAGTCATACCAATATTTATGAGTTTCGTCCAAAATTGAGTATTTTTTTATTCTGAAAACCATTTTTGACAACACCGATTTTTGAAACTTTAATCGAGCATAACTACACGAAAAATTCACGAAATTTCAAAATTTCAAGTGTATTAGAATCTACTGGGAAAGCTCTATCGAATGATACCAAAATCATTAAAATCCTGTGTGTCATTCTTGAGATATGATTTATCAAACTTTAATGCTCAGCACTTTATAATGTAAACTTTTAAATTTTTAAATGTGCATAAAAATTGTTTAACTCGATGAAATTTCAACAATTAAAATGTTTTTGATATCTACAAAAAATTTCCTATCCAGTCATACCAATATTTATGAGTTTCGTCCAAAATTGAGTATTTTTTTATTCTGAAAACCATTTTTGACAACACCGATTTTTGAAACTTTAATCGAGCATAACTACACGAAAAATTCACGAAATTTCAAAATTTCAAGTGTATTAGAATCTACTGGGAAAGCTCTATCGAATGATACCAAAATCATTAAAATCCTGTGTGTCATTCTTGAGATATGATTTATCAAACTTTAATGCTCAGCACTTTATAATGTAAACTTTTAAATTTTTAAATGTGCATAAAAATTGTTTAACTCGATGAAATTTCAACAATTAAAATGTTTTTGATATCTACAAAAAATTTCCTATCCAGTCATACCAATATTTATGAGTTTCGTCCAAAATTGAGTATTTTTTTATTCTGAAAACCATTTTTGAAAACACCGATTTTTGAAACTTTAATCGAGCATAACTACACGAAAGATTCACGAAATTTCAAAATTTCAAGTGTATTAGAATCTACTGGGAAAGCTCTATCGAATGATACCAAAATCATTAAAATCCTGTGTGTCATTCTTGAGATATGATTTATCAAACTTTAATGCTCAGCACTTTATAATGTAAACTTTTAAATTTTTAAATGTGCATAAAAATTGTTTAACTCGATGAAATTTCAAAAATTAAAATGTTTTTGATATCTACAAAAAATTTCCTATCCAGTCATACCAATATTTATGAGTTTCGTCCAAAATTGAGTATTTTTTTATTCTGAAAACCATTTTTGACAACACCGATTTTTGAAACTTTAATCGAGCATAACTACACGAAAAATTCACGAAATTTCAAAATTTCAAGTGTATTAGAATCTACTGGGAAAGCTCTATCGAATGATACCAAAATCATTAAAATCCTGTGTGTCATTCTTGAGATATGATTTATCAAACTTTAATGCTCAGCACTTTATAATGTAAACTTTTAAATTTTTAAATGTGCATAAAAATTGTTTAACTCGATGAAATTTCAACAATTAAAATGTTTTTGATATCTACAAAAAATTTCCTATCCAGTCATACCAATATTTATGAGTTTCGTCCAAAATTGAGTATTTTTTTATTCTGAAAACCATTTTTGAAAACACCGATTTTTGAAACTTTAATCGAGCATAACTACACGAAAGATTCACGAAATTTCAAAATTTCAAGTGTATTAGAATCTACTGGGAAAGCTCTATCGAATGATACCAAAATCATTAAAATCCTGTGTGTCATTCTTGAGATATGATTTATCAAACTTTAATGCTCAGCACTTTATAATGTAAACTTTTAAATTTTTAAATGTGCATAAAAATTGTTTAACTCGATGAAATTTCAAAAATTAAAATGTTTTTGATATCTACAAAAAATTTCCTATCCAGTCATACCAATATTTATGAGTTTCGTCCAAAATTGAGTATTTTTTTATTCTGAAAACCATTTTTGACAACACCGATTTTTGAAACTTTAATCGAGCATAACTACACGAAAAATTCACGAAATTTCAAAATTTCAAGTGTATTAGAATCTACTGGGAAAGCTCTATCGAATGATACCAAAATCATTAAAATCCTGTGTGTCATTCTTGAGATATGATTTATCAAACTTTAATGCTCAGCACTTTATAATGTAAACTTTTAAATTTTTAAATGTGCATAAAAATTGTTTAACTCGATGAAATTTCAAAAATTAAAATGTTTTTGATATCTACAAAAAATTTCCTATCCAGTCATACCAATATTTATGAGTTTCGTCCAAAATTGAGTATTTTTTTATTCTGAAAACCATTTTTGACAACACCGATTTTTGAAACTTTAATCGAGCATAACTACACGAAAAATTCACGAAATTTCAAAATTTCAAGTGTATTAGAATCTACTGGGAAAGCTCTATCGAATGATACCAAAATCATTAAAATCCTGTGTGTCATTCTTGAGATATGATTTATCAAACTTTAATGCTCAGCACTTTATAATGTAAACTTTTAAATTTTTAAATGTGCATAAAAATTGTTTAACTCGATGAAATTTCAACAATTAAAATGTTTTTGATATCTACAAAAAATTTCCTATCCAGTCATACCAATATTTATGAGTTTCGTCCAAAATTGAGTATTTTTTTATTCTGAAAACCATTTTTGACAACACCGATTTTTGAAACTTTAATCGAGCATAACTACACGAAAAATTCACGAAATTTCAAAATTTCAAGTGTATTAGAATCTACTGGGAAAGCTCTATCGAATGATACCAAAATCATTAAAATCCTGTGTGTCATTCTTGAGATATGATTTATCAAACTTTAATGCTCAGCACTTTATAATGTAAACTTTTAAATTTTTAAATGTGCATAAAAATTGTTTAACTCGATGAAATTTCAACAATTAAAATGTTTTTGATATCTACAAAAAATTTCCTATCCAGTCATACCAATATTTATGAGTTTCGTCCAAAATTGAGTATTTTTTTATTCTGAAAACCATTTTTGAAAACACCGATTTTTGAAACTTTAATCGAGCATAACTACACGAAAGATTCACGAAATTTCAAAATTTCAAGTGTATTAGAATCTACTGGGAAAGCTCTATCGAATGATACCAAAATCATTAAAATCCTGTGTGTCATTCTTGAGATATGATTTATCAAACTTTAATGCTCAGCACTTTATAATGTAAACTTTTAAATTTTTAAATGTGCATAAAAATTGTTTAACTCGATGAAATTTCAAAAATTAAAATGTTTTTGATATCTACAAAAAATTTCCTATCCAGTCATACCAATATTTATGAGTTTCGTCCAAAATTGAGTATTTTTTTATTCTGAAAACCATTTTTGAAAACACCGATTTTTGAAACTTTAATCGAGCATAACTACACGAAAAATTCACGAAATTTCAAAATTTCAAGTGTATTAGAATCTACTGGGAAAGCTCTATCGAATGATACCAAAATCATTAAAATCCTGTGTGTCATTCTTGAGATATGATTTATCAAACTTTAATGCTCAGCACTTTATAATGTAAACTTTTAAATTTTTAAATGTGCATAAAAATTGTTTAACTTGATGAAATTTCAAAAATTAAAATGTTTTTGATATCTACAAAAAATTTCCTATCCAGTCATACCAATATTTATGAGTTTCGTCCAAAATTGAGTATTTTTTTATTCTGAAAACAATTTTTGACAACACCGATTTTTGAAACTTTAATCGAGCATAACTACACGAAAAATTCACGAAATTTCAAAATTTCAAGTGTATTAGAATCTACTGGGAAAGCTCTATCGAATGATACCAAAATCATTAAAATCCTGTGTGTCATTCTTGAGATATGATTTATCAAACTTTAATGCTCAGCACTTTATAATGTAAACTTTTAAATTTTTAAATGTGCATAAAAATTGTTTAACTCGATGAAATTTCAAAAATTAAAATGTTTTTGATATCTACAAAAAATTTCCTATCCAGTCATACCAATATTTATGAGTTTCGTCCAAAATTGAGTATTTTTTTATTCTGAAAACCATTTTTGAAAACACCGATTTTTGAAAATTTAATCGAGCATAACTACACGAAAAATTCACGAAATTTCAAAATTTCAAGTGTATTAGAATCTACTGGGAAAGCTCTATCGAATGATACCAAAATCATTAAAATCCTGTGTGTCATTCTTGAGATATGATTTATCAAACTTTAATGCTCAGCACTTTATAATGTAAACTTTTAAATTTTTAAATGTGCATAAAAATTGTTTAACTCGATGAAATTTCAAAAATTAAAATGTTTTTGATATCTACAAAAAATTTCCTATCCAGTCATACCAATATTTATGAGTTTCGTCCAAAATTGAGTATTTTTTTATTCTGAAAACCATTTTTGACAACACCGATTTTTGAAACTTTAATCGAGCATAACTACACGAAAAATTCACGAAATTTCAAAATTTCAAGTGTATTAGAATCTACTGGGAAAGCTCTATCGAATGATACCAAAATCATTAAAATCCTGTGTGTCATTCTTGAGATATGATTTATCAAACTTTAATGCTCAGCACTTTATAATGTAAACTTTTAAATTTTTAAATGTGCATAAAAATTGTTTAACTCGATGAAATTTCAACAATTAAAATGTTTTTGATATCTACAAAAAATTTCCTATCCAGTCATACCAATATTTATGAGTTTCGTCCAAAATTGAGTATTTTTTTATTCTGAAAACCATTTTTGACAACACCGATTTTTGAAACTTTAATCGAGCATAACTACACGAAAAATTCACGAAATTTCAAAATTTCAAGTGTATTAGAATCTACTGGGAAAGCTCTATCGAATGATACCAAAATCATTAAAATCCTGTGTGTCATTCTTGAGATATGATTTATCAAACTTTAATGCTCAGCACTTTATAATGTAAACTTTTAAATTTTTAAATGTGCATAAAAATTGTTTAACTCGATGAAATTTCAACAATTAAAATGTTTTTGATATCTACAAAAAATTTCCTATCCAGTCATACCAATATTTATGAGTTTCGTCCAAAATTGAGTATTTTTTTATTCTGAAAACCATTTTTGAAAACACCGATTTTTGAAACTTTAATCGAGCATAACTACACGAAAGATTCACGAAATTTCAAAATTTCAAGTGTATTAGAATCTACTGGGAAAGCTCTATCGAATGATACCAAAATCATTAAAATCCTGTGTGTCATTCTTGAGATATGATTTATCAAACTTTAATGCTCAGCACTTTATAATGTAAACTTTTAAATTTTTAAATGTGCATAAAAATTGTTTAACTCGATGAAATTTCAAAAATTAAAATGTTTTTGATATCTACAAAAAATTTCCTATCCAGTCATACCAATATTTATGAGTTTCGTCCAAAATTGAGTATTTTTTTATTCTGAAAACCATTTTTGAAAACACCGATTTTTGAAACTTTAATCGAGCATAACTACACGAAAAATTCACGAAATTTCAAAATTTCAAGTGTATTAGAATCTACTGGGAAAGCTCTATCGAATGATACCAAAATCATTAAAATCCTGTGTGTCATTCTTGAGATATGATTTATCAAACTTTAATGCTCAGCACTTTATAATGTAAACTTTTAAATTTTAAAATGTGCATAAAAATTGTTTAACTTGATGAAATTTCAAAAATTAAAATGTTTTTGATATCTACAAAAAATTTCCTATCCAGTCATACCAATATTTATGAGTTTCGTCCAAAATTGAGTATTTTTTTATTCTGAAAACAATTTTTGACAACACCGATTTTTGAAACTTTAATCGAGCATAACTACACGAAAAATTCACGAAATTTCAAAATTTCAAGTGTATTAGAATCTACTGGGAAAGCTCTATCGAATGATACCAAAATCATTAAAATCCTGTGTGTCATTCTTGAGATATGATTTATCAAACTTTAATGCTCAGCACTTTATAATGTAAACTTTTAAATTTTTAAATGTGCATAAAAATTGTTTAACTCGATGAAATTTCAAAAATTAAAATGTTTTTGATATCTACAAAAAATTTCCTATCCAGTCATACCAATATTTATGAGTTTCGTCCAAAATTGAGTATTTTTTTATTCTGAAAACCATTTTTGAAAACACCGATTTTTGAAAATTTAATCGAGCATAACTACACGAAAAATTCACGAAATTTCAAAATTTCAAGTGTATTAGAATCTACTGGGAAAGCTCTATCGAATGATACCAAAATCATTAAAATCCTGTGTGTCATTCTTGAGATATGATTTATCAAACTTTAATGCTCAGCACTTTATAATGTAAACTTTTAAATTTTTAAATGTGCATAAAAATTGTTTAACTCGATGAAATTTCAAAAATTAAAATGTTTTTGATATCTACAAAAAATTTCCTATCCAGTCATACCAATATTTATGAGTTTCGTCCAAAAATGAGTATTTTTTTATTCTGAAAACCATTTTTGACAACACCGATTTTTGAAACTTTAATCGAGCATAACTACACGAAAAATTCACGAAATTTCAAAATTTCAAGTGTATTAGAATCTACTGGGAAAGCTCTATCGAATGATACCAAAATCATTAAAATCCTGTGTGTCATTCTTGAGATATGATTTATCAAACTTTAATGCTCAGCACTTTATAATGTAAACTTTTAAATTTTTAAATGTGCATAAAAATTGTTTAACTCGATGAAATTTCAAAAATTAAAATGTTTTTGATATCTACAAAAAATTTCCTATCCAGTCATACCAATATTTATGAGTTTCGTCCAAAATTGAGTATTTTTTTATTCTGAAAACCATTTTTGAAAACACCGATTTTTGAAAATTTAATCGAGCATAACTACACGAAAAATTCACGAAATTTCAAAATTTCAAGTGTATTAGAATCTACTGGGAAAGCTCTATCGAATGATACCAAAATCATTAAAATCCTGTGTGTCATTCTTGAGATATGATTTATCAAACTTTAATGCTCAGCACTTTATAATGTAAACTTTTAAATTTTTAAATGTGCATAAAAATTGTTTAACTCGATGAAATTTCAAAAATTAAAATGTTTTTGATATCTACAAAAAATTTCCTATCCAGTCATACCAATATTTATGAGTTTCGTCCAAAAATGAGTATTTTTTTATTCTGAAAACCATTTTTGACAACACCGATTTTTGAAACTTTAATCGAGCATAACTACACGAAAAATTCACGAAATTTCAAAATTTCAAGTGTATTAGAATCTACTGGGAAAGCTCTATCGAATGATACCAAAATCATTAAAATCCTGTGTGTCATTCTTGAGATATGATTTATCAAACTTTAATGCTCAGCACTTTATAATGTAAACTTTTAAATTTTTAAATGTGCATAAAAATTGTTTAACTCGATGAAATTTCAAAAATTAAAATGTTTTTGATATCTACAAAAAATTTCCTATCCAGTCATACCAATATTTATGAGTTTCGTCCAAAATTGAGTATTTTTTTATTCTGAAAACCATTTTTGAAAACACCGATTTTTGAAAATTTAATCGAGCATAACTACACGAAAAATTCACGAAATTTCAAAATTTCAAGTGTATTAGAATCTACTGGGAAAGCTCTATCGAATGATACCAAAATCATTAAAATCCTGTGTGTCATTCTTGAGATATGATTTATCAAACTTTAATGCTCAGCACTTTATAATGTAAACTTTTAAATTTTTAAATGTGCATAAAAATTGTTTAACTCGATGAAATTTCAAAAATTAAAATGTTTTTGATATCTACAAAAAATTTCCTATCCAGTCATACCAATATTTATGAGTTTCGTCCAAAAATGAGTATTTTTTTATTCTGAAAACCATTTTTGACAACACCGATTTTTGAAACTTTAATCGAGCATAACTACACGAAAAATTCACGAAATTTCAAAATTTCAAGTGTATTAGAATCTACTGGGAAAGCTCTATCGAATGATACCAAAATCATTAAAATCCTGTGTGTCATTCTTGAGATATGATTTATCAAACTTTAATGCTCAGCACTTTATAATGTAAACTTTTAAATTTTTAAATGTGCATAAAAATTGTTTAACTCGATGAAATTTCAAAAATTAAAATGTTTTTGATATCTACAAAAAATTTCCTATCCAGTCATACCAATATTTATGAGTTTCGTCCAAAATTGAGTATTTTTTTATTCTGAAAACCATTTTTGACAACACCGATTTTTGAAACTTTAATCGAGCATAACTACACGAAAAATTCACGAAATTTCAAAATTTCAAGTGTATTAGAATCTACTGGGAAAGCTCTATCGAATGATACCAAAATCATTAAAATCCTGTGTGTCATTCTTGAGATATGATTTATCAAACTTTAATGCTCAGCACTTTATAATGTAAACTTTTAAATTTTTAAATGTGCATAAAAATTGTTTAACTCGATGAAATTTCAAAAATTAAAATGTTTTTGATATCTACAAAAAATTTCCTATCCAGTCATACCAATATTTATGAGTTTCGTCCAAAATTGAGTATTTTTTTATTCTGAAAACCATTTTTGAAAACACCGATTTTTGAAACTTTAATCGAGCATAACTACACGAAAAATTCACGAAATTTCAAAATTTCAAGTGTATTAGAATCTACTGGGAAAGCTCTATCGAATGATACCAAAATCATTAAAATCCTGTGTGTCATTCTTGAGATATGATTTATCAAACTTTAATGCTCAGCACTTTATAATGTAAACTTTTAAATTTTTAAATGTGCATAAAAATTGTTTAACTCGATGAAATTTCAAAAATTAAAATGTTTTTGATATCTACAAAAAATTTCCTATCCAGTCATACCAATATTTATGAGTTTCGTCCAAAATTGAGTATTTTTTTATTCTGAAAACCATTTTTGACAACACCGATTTTTGAAACTTTAATCGAGCATAACTACACGAAAAATTCACGAAATTTCAAAATTTCAAGTGTATTAGAATCTACTGGGAAAGCTCTATCGAATGATACCAAAATCATTAAAATCCTGTGTGTCATTCTTGAGATATGATTTATCAAACTTTAATGCTCAGCACTTTATAATGTAAACTTTTAAATTTTTAAATGTGCATAAAAATTGTTTAACTCGATGAAATTTCAAAAATTAAAATGTTTTTGATATCTACAAAAAATTTCCTATCCAGTCATACCAATATTTATGAGTTTCGTCCAAAATTGAGTATTTTTTTATTCTGAAAACCATTTTTGAAAACACCGATTTTTGAAACTTTAATCGAGCATAACTACACGAAAAATTCACGAAATTTCAAAATTTCAAGTGTATTAGAATCTACTGGGAAAGCTCTATCGAATGATACCAAAATCATTAAAATCCTGTGTGTCATTCTTGAGATATGATTTATCAAACTTTAATGCTCAGCACTTTATAATGTAAACTTTTAAATTTTTAAATGTGCATAAAAATTGTTTAACTCGATGAAATTTCAAAAATTAAAATGTTTTTGATATCTACAAAAAATTTCCTATCCAGTCATACCAATATTTATGAGTTTCGTCCAAAATTGAGTATTTTTTTATTCTGAAAACCATTTTTGACAACACCGATTTTTGAAACTTTAATCGAGCATAACTACACGAAAAATTCACGAAATTTCAAAATTTCAAGTGTATTAGAATCTACTGGGAAAGCTCTATCGAATGATACCAAAATCATTAAAATCCTGTGTGTCATTCTTGAGATATGATTTATCAAACTTTAATGCTCAGCACTTTATAATGTAAACTTTTAAATTTTTAAATGTGCATAAAAATTGTTTAACTCGATGAAATTTCAACAATTAAAATGTTTTTGATATCTACAAAAAATTTCCTATCCAGTCATACCAATATTTATGAGTTTCGTCCAAAATTGAGTATTTTTTTATTCTGAAAACCATTTTTGAAAACACCGATTTTTGAAACTTTAATCGAGCATAACTACACGAAAAATTCACGAAATTTCAAAATTTCAAGTGTATTAGAATCTACTGGGAAAGCTCTATCGAATGATACCAAAATCATTAAAATCCTGTGTGTCATTCTTGAGATATGATTTATCAAACTTTAATGCTCAGCACTTTATAATGTAAACTTTTAAATTTTTAAATGTGCATAAAAATTGTTTAACTCGATGAAATTTCAAAAATTAAAATGTTTTTGATATCTACAAAAAATTTCCTATCCAGTCATACCAATATTTATGAGTTTCGTCCAAAATTGAGTATTTTTTTATTCTGAAAACCATTTTTGACAACACCGATTTTTGAAACTTTAATCGAGCATAACTACACGAAAAATTCACGAAATTTCAAAATTTCAAGTGTATTAGAATCTACTGGGAAAGCTCTATCGAATGATACCAAAATCATTAAAATCCTGTGTGTCATTCTTGAGATATGATTTATCAAACTTTAATGCTCAGCACTTTATAATGTAAACTTTTAAATTTTTAAATGTGCATAAAAATTGTTTAACTCGATGAAATTTCAAAAATTAAAATGTTTTTGATATCTACAAAAAATTTCCTATCCAGTCATACCAATATTTATGAGTTTCGTCCAAAATTGAGTATTTTTTTATTCTGAAAACCATTTTTGAAAACACCGATTTTTGAAACTTTAATCGAGCATAACTACACGAAAAATTCACGAAATTTCAAAATTTCAAGTGTATTAGAATCTACTGGGAAAGCTCTATCGAATGATACCAAAATCATTAAAATCCTGTGTGTCATTCTTGAGATATGATTTATCAAACTTTAATGCTCAGCACTTTATAATGTAAACTTTTAAATTTTTAAATGTGCATAAAAATTGTTTAACTCGATGAAATTTCAAAAATTAAAATGTTTTTGATATCTACAAAAAATTTCCTATCCAGTCATACCAATATTTATGAGTTTCGTCCAAAATTGAGTATTTTTTTATTCTGAAAACCATTTTTGACAACACCGATTTTTGAAACTTTAATCGAGCATAACTACACGAAAAATTCACGAAATTTCAAAATTTCAAGTGTATTAGAATCTACTGGGAAAGCTCTATCGAATGATACCAAAATCATTAAAATCCTGTGTGTCATTCTTGAGATATGATTTATCAAACTTTAATGCTCAGCACTTTATAATGTAAACTTTTAAATTTTTAAATGTGCATAAAAATTGTTTAACTCGATGAAATTTCAACAATTAAAATGTTTTTGATATCTACAAAAAATTTCCTATCCAGTCATACCAATATTTATGAGTTTCGTCCAAAATTGAGTATTTTTTTATTCTGAAAACCATTTTTGAAAACACCGATTTTTGAAACTTTAATCGAGCATAACTACACGAAAAATTCACGAAATTTCAAAATTTCAAGTGTATTAGAATCTACTGGGAAAGCTCTATCGAATGATACCAAAATCATTAAAATCCTGTGTGTCATTCTTGAGATATGATTTATCAAACTTTAATGCTCAGCACTTTATAATGTAAACTTTTAAATTTTTAAATGTGCATAAAAATTGTTTAACTCGATGAAATTTCAACAATTAAAATGTTTTTGATATCTACAAAAAATTTCCTATCCAGTCATACCAATATTTATGAGTTTCGTCCAAAATTGAGTATTTTTTTATTCTGAAAACCATTTTTGAAAACACCGATTTTTGAAACTTTAATCGAGCATAACTACACGAAAAATTCACGAAATTTCAAAATTTCAAGTGTATTAGAATCTACTGGGAAAGCTCTATCGAATGATACCAAAATCATTAAAATCCTGTGTGTCATTCTTGAGATATGATTTATCAAACTTTAATGCTCAGCACTTTATAATGTAAACTTTTAAATTTTTAAATGTGCATAAAAATTGTTTAACTCGATGAAATTTCAAAAATTAAAATGTTTTTGATATCTACAAAAAATTTCCTATCCAGTCATACCAATATTTATGAGTTTCGTCCAAAATTGAGTATTTTTTTATTCTGAAAACCATTTTTGACAACACCGATTTTTGAAACTTTAATCGAGCATAACTACACGAAAAATTCACGAAATTTCAAAATTTCAAGTGTATTAGAATCTACTGGGAAAGCTCTATCGAATGATACCAAAATCATTAAAATCCTGTGTGTCATTCTTGAGATATGATTTATCAAACTTTAATGCTCAGCACTTTATAATGTAAACTTTTAAATTTTTAAATGTGCATAAAAATTGTTTAACTCGATGAAATTTCAAAAATTAAAATGTTTTTGATATCTACAAAAAATTTCCTATCCAGTCATACCAATATTTATGAGTTTCGTCCAAAATTGAGTATTTTTTTATTCTGAAAACCATTTTTGAAAACACCGATTTTTGAAACTTTAATCGAGCATAACTACACGAAAAATTCACGAAATTTCAAAATTTCAAGTGTATTAGAATCTACTGGGAAAGCTCTATCGAATGATACCAAAATCATTAAAATCCTGTGTGTCATTCTTGAGATATGATTTATCAAACTTTAATGCTCAGCACTTTATAATGTAAACTTTTAAATTTTTAAATGTGCATAAAAATTGTTTAACTCGATGAAATTTCAAAAATTAAAATGTTTTTGATATCTACAAAAAATTTCCTATCCAGTCATACCAATATTTATGAGTTTCGTCCAAAATTGAGTATTTTTTTATTCTGAAAACCATTTTTGACAACACCGATTTTTGAAACTTTAATCGAGCATAACTACACGAAAAATTCACGAAATTTCAAAATTTCAAGTGTATTAGAATCTACTGGGAAAGCTCTATCGAATGATACCAAAATCATTAAAATCCTGTGTGTCATTCTTGAGATATGATTTATCAAACTTTAATGCTCAGCACTTTATAATGTAAACTTTTAAATTTTTAAATGTGCATAAAAATTGTTTAACTCGATGAAATTTCAAAAATTAAAATGTTTTTGATATCTACAAAAAATTTCCTATCCAGTCATACCAATATTTATGAGTTTCGTCCAAAATTGAGTATTTTTTTATTCTGAAAACCATTTTTGAAAACACCGATTTTTGAAACTTTAATCGAGCATAACTACACGAAAAATTCACGAAATTTCAAAATTTCAAGTGTATTAGAATCTACTGGGAAAGCTCTATCGAATGATACCAAAATCATTAAAATCCTGTGTGTCATTCTTGAGATATGATTTATCAAACTTTAATGCTCAGCACTTTATAATGTAAACTTTTAAATTTTTAAATGTGCATAAAAATTGTTTAACTCGATGAAATTTCAAAAATTAAAATGTTTTTGATATCTACAAAAAATTTCCTATCCAGTCATACCAATATTTATGAGTTTCGTCCAAAATTGAGTATTTTTTTATTCTGAAAACCATTTTTGAAAACACCGATTTTTGAAACTTTAATCGAGCATAACTACACGAAAAATTCACGAAATTTCAAAATTTCAAGTGTATTAGAATCTACTGGGAAAGCTCTATCGAATGATACCAAAATCATTAAAATCCTGTGTGTCATTCTTGAGATATGATTTATCAAACTTTAATGCTCAGCACTTTATAATGTAAACTTTTAAATTTTTAAATGTGCATAAAAATTGTTTAACTCGATGAAATTTCAAAAATTAAAATGTTTTTGATATCTACAAAAAATTTCCTATCCAGTCATACCAATATTTATGAGTTTCGTCCAAAATTGAGTATTTTTTTATTCTGAAAACCATTTTTGAAAACACCGATTTTTGAAACTTTAATCGAGCATAACTACACGAAAAATTCACGAAATTTCAAAATTTCAAGTGTATTAGAATCTACTGGGAAAGCTCTATCGAATGATACCAAAATCATTAAAATCCTGTGTGTCATTCTTGAGATATGATTTATCAAACTTTAATGCTCAGCACTTTATAATGTAAACTTTTAAATTTTTAAATGTGCATAAAAATTGTTTAACTCGATGAAATTTCAAAAATTAAAATGTTTTTGATATCTACAAAAAATTTCCTATCCAGTCATACCAATATTTATGAGTTTCGTCCAAAATTGAGTATTTTTTTATTCTGAAAACCATTTTTGACAACACCGATTTTTGAAACTTTAATCGAGCATAACTACACGAAAAATTCACGAAATTTCAAAATTTCAAGTGTATTAGAATCTACTGGGAAAGCTCTATCGAATGATACCAAAATCATTAAAATCCTGTGTGTCATTCTTGAGATATGATTTATCAAACTTTAATGCTCAGCACTTTATAATGTAAACTTTTAAATTTTTAAATGTGCATAAAAATTGTTTAACTCGATGAAATTTCAAAAATTAAAATGTTTTTGATATCTACAAAAAATTTCCTATCCAGTCATACCAATATTTATGAGTTTCGTCCAAAATTGAGTATTTTTTTATTCTGAAAACCATTTTTGAAAACACCGATTTTTGAAACTTTAATCGAGCATAACTACACGAAAAATTCACGAAATTTCAAAATTTCAAGTGTATTAGAATCTACTGGGAAAGCTCTATCGAATGATACCAAAATCATTAAAATCCTGTGTGTCATTCTTGAGATATGATTTATCAAACTTTAATGCTCAGCACTTTATAATGTAAACTTTTAAATTTTTAAATGTGCATAAAAATTGTTTAACTCGATGAAATTTCAAAAATTAAAATGTTTTTGATATCTACAAAAAATTTCCTATCCAGTCATACCAATATTTATGAGTTTCGTCCAAAATTGAGTATTTTTTTATTCTGAAAACCATTTTTGACAACACCGATTTTTGAAACTTTAATCGAGCATAACTACACGAAAAATTCACGAAATTTCAAAATTTCAAGTGTATTAGAATCTACTGGGAAAGCTCTATCGAATGATACCAAAATCATTAAAATCCTGTGTGTCATTCTTGAGATATGATTTATCAAACTTTAATGCTCAGCACTTTATAATGTAAACTTTTAAATTTTTAAATGTGCATAAAAATTGTTTAACTCGATGAAATTTCAACAATTAAAATGTTTTTGATATCTACAAAAAATTTCCTATCCAGTCATACCAATATTTATGAGTTTCGTCCAAAATTGAGTATTTTTTTATTCTGAAAACCATTTTTGAAAACACCGATTTTTGAAACTTTAATCGAGCATAACTACACGAAAAATTCACGAAATTTCAAAATTTCAAGTGTATTAGAATCTACTGGGAAAGCTCTATCGAATGATACCAAAATCATTAAAATCCTGTGTGTCATTCTTGAGATATGATTTATCAAACTTTAATGCTCAGCACTTTATAATGTAAACTTTTAAATTTTTAAATGTGCATAAAAATTGTTTAACTCGATGAAATTTCAACAATTAAAATGTTTTTGATATCTACAAAAAATTTCCTATCCAGTCATACCAATATTTATGAGTTTCGTCCAAAATTGAGTATTTTTTTATTCTGAAAACCATTTTTGAAAACACCGATTTTTGAAACTTTAATCGAGCATAACTACACGAAAAATTCACGAAATTTCAAAATTTCAAGTGTATTAGAATCTACTGGGAAAGCTCTATCGAATGATACCAAAATCATTAAAATCCTGTGTGTCATTCTTGAGATATGATTTATCAAACTTTAATGCTCAGCACTTTATAATGTAAACTTTTAAATTTTTAAATGTGCATAAAAATTGTTTAACTCGATGAAATTTCAACAATTAAAATGTTTTTGATATCTACAAAAAATTTCCTATCCAGTCATACCAATATTTATGAGTTTCGTCCAAAATTGAGTATTTTTTTATTCTGAAAACCATTTTTGAAAACACCGATTTTTGAAACTTTAATCGAGCATAACTACACGAAAAATTCACGAAATTTCAAAATTTCAAGTGTATTAGAATCTACTGGGAAAGCTCTATCGAATGATACCAAAATCATTAAAATCCTGTGTGTCATTCTTGAGATATGATTTATCAAACTTTAATGCTCAGCACTTTATAATGTAAACTTTTAAATTTTTAAATGTGCATAAAAATTGTTTAACTCGATGAAATTTCAACAATTAAAATGTTTTTGATATCTACAAAAAATTTCCTATCCAGTCATACCAATATTTATGAGTTTCGTCCAAAATTGAGTATTTTTTTATTCTGAAAACCATTTTTGAAAACACCGATTTTTGAAACTTTAATCGAGCATAACTACACGAAAAATTCACGAAATTTCAAAATTTCAAGTGTATTAGAATCTACTGGGAAAGCTCTATCGAATGATACCAAAATCATTAAAATCCTGTGTGTCATTCTTGAGATATGATTTATCAAACTTTAATGCTCAGCACTTTATAATGTAAACTTTTAAATTTTTAAATGTGCATAAAAATTGTTTAACTCGATGAAATTTCAACAATTAAAATGTTTTTGATATCTACAAAAAATTTCCTATCCAGTCATACCAATATTTATGAGTTTCGTCCAAAATTGAGTATTTTTTTATTCTGAAAACCATTTTTGACAACACCGATTTTTGAAACTTTAATCGAGCATAACTACACGAAAAATTCACGAAATTTCAAAATTTCAAGTGTATTAGAATCTACTGGGAAAGCTCTATCGAATGATACCAAAATCATTAAAATCCTGTGTGTCATTCTTGAGATATGATTTATCAAACTTTAATGCTCAGCACTTTATAATGTAAACTTTTAAATTTTTAAATGTGCATAAAAATTGTTTAACTCGATGAAATTTCAAAAATTAAAATGTTTTTGATATCTACAAAAAATTTCCTATCCAGTCATACCAATATTTATGAGTTTCGTCCAAAATTGAGTATTTTTTTATTCTGAAA
Source organism: Caenorhabditis virilis (assembly GCA_964036255.1). Lineage (NCBI taxonomy): Eukaryota > Metazoa > Nematoda > Chromadorea > Rhabditida > Rhabditidae > Caenorhabditis > Caenorhabditis virilis. The sequence continues at coordinate 3,632,433 of OZ038418.1, read as the reverse complement.
ACCATTTTTGAAAACACCGATTTTTGAAACTTTAATCGAGCATAACTACACGAAAAATTCACGAAATTTCAAAATTTCAAGTGTATTAGAATCTACTGGGAAAGCTCTATCGAATGATACCAAAATCATTAAAATCCTGTGTGTCATTCTTGAGATATGATTTATCAAACTTTAATGCTCAGCACTTTATAATGTAAACTTTTAAATTTTTAAATGTGCATAAAAATTGTTTAACTCGATGAAATTTCAAAAATTAAAATGTTTTTGATATCTACAAAAAATTTCCTATCCAGTCATACCAATATTTATGAGTTTCGTCCAAAATTGAGTATTTTTTTATTCTGAAAACCATTTTTGACAACACCGATTTTTGAAACTTTAATCGAGCATAACTACACGAAAAATTCACGAAATTTCAAAATTTCAAGTGTATTAGAATCTACTGGGAAAGCTCTATCGAATGATACCAAAATCATTAAAATCCTGTGTGTCATTCTTGAGATATGATTTATCAAACTTTAATGCTCAGCACTTTATAATGTAAACTTTTAAATTTTTAAATGTGCATAAAAATTGTTTAACTCGATGAAATTTCAAAAATTAAAATGTTTTTGATATCTACAAAAAATTTCCTATCCAGTCATACCAATATTTATGAGTTTCGTCCAAAATTGAGTATTTTTTTATTCTGAAAACCATTTTTGAAAACACCGATTTTTGAAACTTTAATCGAGCATAACTACACGAAAAATTCACGAAATTTCAAAATTTCAAGTGTATTAGAATCTACTGGGAAAGCTCTATCGAATGATACCAAAATCATTAAAATCCTGTGTGTCATTCTTGAGATATGATTTATCAAACTTTAATGCTCAGCACTTTATAATGTAAACTTTTAAATTTTTAAATGTGCATAAAAATTGTTTAACTCGATGAAATTTCAAAAATTAAAATGTTTTTGATATCTACAAAAAATTTCCTATCCAGTCATACCAATATTTATGAGTTTCGTCCAAAATTGAGTATTTTTTTATTCTGAAAACCATTTTTGACAACACCGATTTTTGAAACTTTAATCGAGCATAACTACACGAAAAATTCACGAAATTTCAAAATTTCAAGTGTATTAGAATCTACTGGGAAAGCTCTATCGAATGATACCAAAATCATTAAAATCCTGTGTGTCATTCTTGAGATATGATTTATCAAACTTTAATGCTCAGCACTTTATAATGTAAACTTTTAAATTTTTAAATGTGCATAAAAATTGTTTAACTCGATGAAATTTCAACAATTAAAATGTTTTTGATATCTACAAAAAATTTCCTATCCAGTCATACCAATATTTATGAGTTTCGTCCAAAATTGAGTATTTTTTTATTCTGAAAACCATTTTTGAAAACACCGATTTTTGAAACTTTAATCGAGCATAACTACACGAAAAATTCACGAAATTTCAAAATTTCAAGTGTATTAGAATCTACTGGGAAAGCTCTATCGAATGATACCAAAATCATTAAAATCCTGTGTGTCATTCTTGAGATATGATTTATCAAACTTTAATGCTCAGCACTTTATAATGTAAACTTTTAAATTTTTAAATGTGCATAAAAATTGTTTAACTCGATGAAATTTCAACAATTAAAATGTTTTTGATATCTACAAAAAATTTCCTATCCAGTCATACCAATATTTATGAGTTTCGTCCAAAATTGAGTATTTTTTTATTCTGAAAACCATTTTTGAAAACACCGATTTTTGAAACTTTAATCGAGCATAACTACACGAAAAATTCACGAAATTTCAAAATTTCAAGTGTATTAGAATCTACTGGGAAAGCTCTATCGAATGATACCAAAATCATTAAAATCCTGTGTGTCATTCTTGAGATATGATTTATCAAACTTTAATGCTCAGCACTTTATAATGTAAACTTTTAAATTTTTAAATGTGCATAAAAATTGTTTAACTCGATGAAATTTCAAAAATTAAAATGTTTTTGATATCTACAAAAAATTTCCTATCCAGTCATACCAATATTTATGAGTTTCGTCCAAAATTGAGTATTTTTTTATTCTGAAAACCATTTTTGACAACACCGATTTTTGAAACTTTAATCGAGCATAACTACACGAAAAATTCACGAAATTTCAAAATTTCAAGTGTATTAGAATCTACTGGGAAAGCTCTATCGAATGATACCAAAATCATTAAAATCCTGTGTGTCATTCTTGAGATATGATTTATCAAACTTTAATGCTCAGCACTTTATAATGTAAACTTTTAAATTTTTAAATGTGCATAAAAATTGTTTAACTCGATGAAATTTCAAAAATTAAAATGTTTTTGATATCTACAAAAAATTTCCTATCCAGTCATACCAATATTTATGAGTTTCGTCCAAAATTGAGTATTTTTTTATTCTGAAAACCATTTTTGAAAACACCGATTTTTGAAACTTTAATCGAGCATAACTACACGAAAAATTCACGAAATTTCAAAATTTCAAGTGTATTAGAATCTACTGGGAAAGCTCTATCGAATGATACCAAAATCATTAAAATCCTGTGTGTCATTCTTGAGATATGATTTATCAAACTTTAATGCTCAGCACTTTATAATGTAAACTTTTAAATTTTTAAATGTGCATAAAAATTGTTTAACTCGATGAAATTTCAAAAATTAAAATGTTTTTGATATCTACAAAAAATTTCCTATCCAGTCATACCAATATTTATGAGTTTCGTCCAAAATTGAGTATTTTTTTATTCTGAAAACCATTTTTGACAACACCGATTTTTGAAACTTTAATCGAGCATAACTACACGAAAAATTCACGAAATTTCAAAATTTCAAGTGTATTAGAATCTACTGGGAAAGCTCTATCGAATGATACCAAAATCATTAAAATCCTGTGTGTCATTCTTGAGATATGATTTATCAAACTTTAATGCTCAGCACTTTATAATGTAAACTTTTAAATTTTTAAATGTGCATAAAAATTGTTTAACTCGATGAAATTTCAACAATTAAAATGTTTTTGATATCTACAAAAAATTTCCTATCCAGTCATACCAATATTTATGAGTTTCGTCCAAAATTGAGTATTTTTTTATTCTGAAAACCATTTTTGAAAACACCGATTTTAGAAACTTTAATCGAGCATAACTACACGAAAAATTCACGAAATTTCAAAATTTCAAGTGTATTAGAATCTACTGGGAAAGCTCTATCGAATGATACCAAAATCATTAAAATCCTGTGTGTCATTCTTGAGATATGATTTATCAAACTTTAATGCTCAGCACTTTATAATGTAAACTTTTAAATTTTTAAATGTGCATAAAAATTGTTTAACTCGATGAAATTTCAAAAATTAAAATGTTTTTGATATCTACAAAAAATTTCCTATCCAGTCATACCAATATTTATGAGTTTCGTCCAAAATTGAGTATTTTTTTATTCTGAAAACCATTTTTGACAACACCGATTTTTGAAACTTTAATCGAGCATAACTACACGAAAAATTCACGAAATTTCAAAATTTCAAGTGTATTAGAATCTACTGGGAAAGCTCTATCGAATGATACCAAAATCATTAAAATCCTGTGTGTCATTCTTGAGATATGATTTATCAAACTTTAATGCTCAGCACTTTATAATGTAAACTTTTAAATTTTTAAATGTGCATAAAAATTGTTTAACTCGATGAAATTTCAACAATTAAAATGTTTTTGATATCTACAAAAAATTTCCTATCCAGTCATACCAATATTTATGAGTTTCGTCCAAAATTGAGTATTTTTTTATTCTGAAAACCATTTTTGAAAACACCGATTTTTGAAACTTTAATCGAGCATAACTACACGAAAAATTCACGAAATTTCAAAATTTCAAGTGTATTAGAATCTACTGGGAAAGCTCTATCGAATGATACCAAAATCATTAAAATCCTGTGTGTCATTCTTGAGATATGATTTATCAAACTTTAATGCTCAGCACTTTATAATGTAAACTTTTAAATTTTTAAATGTGCATAAAAATTGTTTAACTCGATGAAATTTCAAAAATTAAAATGTTTTTGATATCTACAAAAAATTTCCTATCCAGTCATACCAATATTTATGAGTTTCGTCCAAAATTGAGTATTTTTTTATTCTGAAAACCATTTTTGACAACACCGATTTTTGAAACTTTAATCGAGCATAACTACACGAAAAATTCACGAAATTTCAAAATTTCAAGTGTATTAGAATCTACTGGGAAAGCTCTATCGAATGATACGAAAATCATTAAAATCCTGTGTGTCATTCTTGAGATATGATTTATCAAACTTTAATGCTCAGCACTTTATAATGTAAACTTTTAAATTTTTAAATGTGCATAAAAATTGTTTAACTCGATGAAATTTCAAAAATTAAAATGTTTTTGATATCTACAAAAAATTTCCTATCCAGTCATACCAATATTTATGAGTTTCGTCCAAAATTGAGTATTTTTTTATTCTGAAAACCATTTTTGAAAACACCGATTTTTGAAATTTTAATCGAGCATAACTACACGAAAAATTCACGAAATTTCAAAATTTCAAGTGTATTAGAATCTACTGGGAAAGCTCTATCGAATGATACCAAAATCATTAAAATCCTGTGTGTCATTCTTGAGATATGATTTATCAAACTTTAATGCTCAGCACTTTATAATGTAAACTTTTAAATTTTTAAATGTGCATAAAAATTGTTTAACTCGATGAAATTTCAAAAATTAAAATGTTTTTGATATCTACAAAAAATTTCCTATCCAGTCATACCAATATTTATGAGTTTCGTCCAAAATTGAGTATTTTTTTATTCTGAAAACCATTTTTGACAACACCGATTTTTGAAACTTTAATCGAGCATAACTACACGAAAAATTCACGAAATTTCAAAATTTCAAGTGTATTAGAATCTACTGGGAAAGCTCTATCGAATGATACGAAAATCATTAAAATCCTGTGTGTCATTCTTGAGATATGATTTATCAAACTTTAATGCTCAGCACTTTATAATGTAAACTTTTAAATTTTTAAATGTGCATAAAAATTGTTTAACTCGATGAAATTTCAAAAATTAAAATGTTTTTGATATCTACAAAAAATTTCCTATCCAGTCATACCAATATTTATGAGTTTCGTCCAAAATTGAGTATTTTTTTATTCTGAAAACCATTTTTGAAAACACCGATTTTTGAAATTTTAATCGAGCATAACTACACGAAAAATTCACGAAATTTCAAAATTTCAAGTGTATTAGAATCTACTGGGAAAGCTCTATCGAATGATACCAAAATCATTAAAATCCTGTGTGTCATTCTTGAGATATGATTTATCAAACTTTAATGCTCAGCACTTTATAATGTAAACTTTTAAATTTTTAAATGTGCATAAAAATTGTTTAACTCGATGAAATTTCAAAAATTAAAATGTTTTTGATATCTACAAAAAATTTCCTATCCAGTCATACCAATATTTATGAGTTTCGTCCAAAATTGAGTATTTTTTTATTCTGAAAACCATTTTTGACAACACCGATTTTTGAAACTTTAATCGAGCATAACTACACGAAAAATTCACGAAATTTCAAAATTTCAAGTGTATTAGAATCTACTGGGAAAGCTCTATCGAATGATACCAAAATCATTAAAATCATGTGTGTCATTCTTGAGATATGATTTATCAAACTTTAATGCTCAGCACTTTATAATGTAAACTTTTAAATTTTTAAATGTGCATAAAAATTGTTTAACTCGATGAAATTTCAAAAATTAAAATGTTTTTGATATCTACAAAAAATTTCCTATCCAGTCATACCAATATTTATGAGTTTCGTCCAAAATTGAGTATTTTTTTATTCTGAAAACCATTTTTGAAAACACCGATTTTTGAAACTTTAATCGAGCATAACTACACGAAAAATTCACGAAATTTCAAAATTTCATGTGTATTAGAATCTACTGGGAAAGCTCTATCGAATGATACCAAAATCATTAAAATCCTGTGTGTCATTCTTGAGATATGATTTATCAAACTTTAATGCTCAGCACTTTATAATGTAAACTTTTAAATTTTTAAATGTGCATAAAAATTGTTTAACTCGATGAAATTTCAACAATTAAAATGTTTTTGATATCTACAAAAAATTTCCTATCCAGTCATACCAATATTTATGAGTTTCGTCCAAAATTGAGTATTTTTTTATTCTGAAAACCATTTTTGACAACACCGATTTTTGAAACTTTAATCGAGCATAACTACACGAAAAATTCACGAAATTTCAAAATTTCAAGTGTATTAGAATCTACTGGGAAAGCTCTATCGAATGATACCAAAATCATTAAAATCATGTGTGTCATTCTTGAGATATGATTTATCAAACTTTAATGCTCAGCACTTTATAATGTAAACTTTTAAATTTTTAAATGTGCATAAAAATTGTTTAACTCGATGAAATTTCAAAAATTAAAATGTTTTTGATATCTACAAAAAATTTCCTATCCAGTCATACCAATATTTATGAGTTTCGTCCAAAATTGAGTATTTTTTTATTCTGAAAACCATTTTTGACAACACCGATTTTTGAAACTTTAATCGAGCATAACTACACGAAAAATTCACGAAATTTCAAAATTTCAAGTGTATTAGAATCTACTGGGAAAGCTCTATCGAATGATACCAAAATCATTAAAATCCTGTGTGTCATTCTTGAGATATGATTTATCAAACTTTAATGCTCAGCACTTTATAATGTAAACTTTTAAATTTTTAAATGTGCATAAAAATTGTTTAACTCGATGAAATTTCAAAAATTAAAATGTTTTTGATATCTACAAAAAATTTCCTATCCAGTCATACCAATATTTATGAGTTTCGTCCAAAATTGAGTATTTTTTTATTCTGAAAACCATTTTTGAAAACACCGATTTTTGAAACTTTAATCGAGCATAACTACACGAAAGATTCACGAAATTTCAAAATTTCAAGTGTATTAGAATCTACTGGGAAAGCTCTATCGAATGATACCAAAATCATTAAAATCCTGTGTGTCATTCTTGAGATATGATTTATCAAACTTTAATGCTCAGCACTTTATAATGTAAACTTTTAAATTTTTAAATGTGCATAAAAATTGTTTAACTCGATGAAATTTCAAAAATTAAAATGTTTTTGATATCTACAAAAAATTTCCTATCCAGTCATACCAATATTTATGAGTTTCGTCCAAAATTGAGTATTTTTTTATTCTGAAAACCATTTTTGACAACACCGATTTTTGAAACTTTAATCGAGCATAACTACACGAAAAATTCACGAAATTTCAAAATTTCAAGTGTATTAGAATCTACTGGGAAAGCTCTATCGAATGATACGAAAATCATTAAAATCCTGTGTGTCATTCTTGAGATATGATTTATCAAACTTTAATGCTCAGCACTTTATAATGTAAACTTTTAAATTTTTAAATGTGCATAAAAATTGTTTAACTCGATGAAATTTCAAAAATTAAAATGTTTTTGATATCTACAAAAAATTTCCTATCCAGTCATACCAATATTTATGAGTTTCGTCCAAAATTGAGTATTTTTTTATTCTGAAAACCATTTTTGAAAACACCGATTTTTGAAACTTTAATCGAGCATAACTACACGAAAGATTCACGAAATTTCAAAATTTCAAGTGTATTAGAATCTACTGGGAAAGCTCTATCGAATGATACCAAAATCATTAAAATCCTGTGTGTCATTCTTGAGATATGATTTATCAAACTTTAATGCTCAGCACTTTATAATGTAAACTTTTAAATTTTTAAATGTGCATAAAAATTGTTTAACTCGATGAAATTTCAAAAATTAAAATGTTTTTGATATCTACAAAAAATTTCCTATCCAGTCATACCAATATTTATGAGTTTCGTCCAAAATTGAGTATTTTTTTATTCTGAAAACCATTTTTGACAACACCGATTTTTGAAACTTTAATCGAGCATAACTACACGAAAAATTCACGAAATTTCAAAATTTCAAGTGTATTAGAATCTACTGGGAAAGCTCTATCGAATGATACCAAAATCATTAAAATCCTGTGTGTCATTCTTGAGATATGATTTATCAAACTTTAATGCTCAGCACTTTATAATGTAAACTTTTAAATTTTTAAATGTGCATAAAAATTGTTTAACTCGATGAAATTTCAAAAATTAAAATGTTTTTGATATCTACAAAAAATTTCCTATCCAGTCATACCAATATTTATGAGTTTCGTCCAAAATTGAGTATTTTTTTATTCTGAAAACCATTTTTGAAAACACCGATTTTTGAAACTTTAATCGAGCATAACTACACGAAAGATTCACGAAATTTCAAAATTTCAAGTGTATTAGAATCTACTGGGAAAGCTCTATCGAATGATACCAAAATCATTAAAATCCTGTGTGTCATTCTTGAGATATGATTTATCAAACTTTAATGCTCAGCACTTTATAATGTAAACTTTTAAATTTTTAAATGTGCATAAAAATTGTTTAACTCGATGAAATTTCAAAAATTAAAATGTTTTTGATATCTACAAAAAATTTCCTATCCAGTCATACCAATATTTATGAGTTTCGTCCAAAATTGAGTATTTTTTTATTCTGAAAACCATTTTTGAAAACACCGATTTTTGAAACTTTAATCGAGCATAACTACACGAAAGATTCACGAAATTTCAAAATTTCAAGTGTATTAGAATCTACTGGGAAAGCTCTATCGAATGATACCAAAATCATTAAAATCCTGTGTGTCATTCTTGAGATATGATTTATCAAACTTTAATGCTCAGCACTTTATAATGTAAACTTTTAAATTTTTAAATGTGCATAAAAATTGTTTAACTCGATGAAATTTCAAAAATTAAAATGTTTTTGATATCTACAAAAAATTTCCTATCCAGTCATACCAATATTTATGAGTTTCGTCCAAAATTGAGTATTTTTTTATTCTGAAAACCATTTTTGACAACACCGATTTTTGAAACTTTAATCGAGCATAACTACACGAAAAATTCACGAAATTTCAAAATTTCAAGTGTATTAGAATCTACTGGGAAAGCTCTATCGAATGATACGAAAATCATTAAAATCCTGTGTGTCATTCTTGAGATATGATTTATCAAACTTTAATGCTCAGCACTTTATAATGTAAACTTTTAAATTTTTAAATGTGCATAAAAATTGTTTAACTCGATGAAATTTCAAAAATTAAAATGTTTTTGATATCTACAAAAAATTTCCTATCCAGTCATACCAATATTTATGAGTTTCGTCCAAAATTGAGTATTTTTTTATTCTGAAAACCATTTTTGAAAACACCGATTTTTGAAACTTTAATCGAGCATAACTACACGAAAGATTCACGAAATTTCAAAATTTCAAGTGTATTAGAATCTACTGGGAAAGCTCTATCGAATGATACCAAAATCATTAAAATCCTGTGTGTCATTCTTGAGATATGATTTATCAAACTTTAATGCTCAGCACTTTATAATGTAAACTTTTAAATTTTTAAATGTGCATAAAAATTGTTTAACTCGATGAAATTTCAAAAATTAAAATGTTTTTGATATCTACAAAAAATTTCCTATCCAGTCATACCAATATTTATGAGTTTCGTCCAAAATTGAGTATTTTTTTATTCTGAAAACCATTTTTGAAAACACCGATTTTTGAAACTTTAATCGAGCATAACTACACGAAAGATTCACGAAATTTCAAAATTTCAAGTGTATTAGAATCTACTGGGAAAGCTCTATCGAATGATACCAAAATCATTAAAATCCTGTGTGTCATTCTTGAGATATGATTTATCAAACTTTAATGCTCAGCACTTTATAATGTAAACTTTTAAATTTTTAAATGTGCATAAAAATTGTTTAACTCGATGAAATTTCAAAAATTAAAATGTTTTTGATATCTACAAAAAATTTCCTATCCAGTCATACCAATATTTATGAGTTTCGTCCAAAATTGAGTATTTTTTTATTCTGAAAACCATTTTTGAAAACACCGATTTTTGAAACTTTAATCGAGCATAACTACACGAAAGATTCACGAAATTTCAAAATTTCAAGTGTATTAGAATCTACTGGGAAAGCTCTATCGAATGATACCAAAATCATTAAAATCCTGTGTGTCATTCTTGAGATATGATTTATCAAACTTTAATGCTCAGCACTTTATAATGTAAACTTTTAAATTTTTAAATGTGCATAAAAATTGTTTAACTCGATGAAATTTCAAAAATTAAAATGTTTTTGATATCTACAAAAAATTTCCTATCCAGTCATACCAATATTTATGAGTTTCGTCCAAAATTGAGTATTTTTTTATTCTGAAAACCATTTTTGACAACACCGATTTTTGAAACTTTAATCGAGCATAACTACACGAAAAATTCACGAAATTTCAAAATTTCAAGTGTATTAGAATCTACTGGGAAAGCTCTATCGAATGATACGAAAATCATTAAAATCCTGTGTGTCATTCTTGAGATATGATTTATCAAACTTTAATGCTCAGCACTTTATAATGTAAACTTTTAAATTTTTAAATGTGCATAAAAATTGTTTAACTCGATGAAATTTCAAAAATTAAAATGTTTTTGATATCTACAAAAAATTTCCTATCCAGTCATACCAATATTTATGAGTTTCGTCCAAAATTGAGTATTTTTTTATTCTGAAAACCATTTTTGAAAACACCGATTTTTGAAACTTTAATCGAGCATAACTACACGAAAGATTCACGAAATTTCAAAATTTCAAGTGTATTAGAATCTACTGGGAAAGCTCTATCGAATGATACCAAAATCATTAAAATCCTGTGTGTCATTCTTGAGATATGATTTATCAAACTTTAATGCTCAGCACTTTATAATGTAAACTTTTAAATTTTTAAATGTGCATAAAAATTGTTTAACTCGATGAAATTTCAAAAATTAAAATGTTTTTGATATCTACAAAAAATTTCCTATCCAGTCATACCAATATTTATGAGTTTCGTCCAAAATTGAGTATTTTTTTATTCTGAAAACCATTTTTGAAAACACCGATTTTTGAAACTTTAATCGAGCATAACTACACGAAAAATTCACGAAATTTCAAAATTTCAAGTGTATTAGAATCTACTGGGAAAGCTCTATCGAATGATACCAAAATCATTAAAATCCTGTGTGTCATTCTTGAGATATGATTTATCAAACTTTAATGCTCAGCACTTTATAATGTAAACTTTTAAATTTTTAAATGTGCATAAAAATTGTTTAACTCGATGAAATTTCAAAAGGTAAAATGTTTTTGATATCTACAAAAAATTTCCTATCCAGTCATACCAATATTTATGAGTTTCGTCCAAAATTGAGTATTTTTTTATTCTGAAAACCATTTTTGAAAACACCGATTTTTGAAACTTTAATCGAGCATAACTACACGAAAGATTCACGAAATTTCAAAATTTCAAGTGTATTAGAATCTACTGGGAAAGCTCTATCGAATGATACCAAAATCATTAAAATCCTGTGTGTCATTCTTGAGATATGATTTATCAAACTTTAATGCTCAGCACTTTATAATGTAAACTTTTAAATTTTTAAATGTGCATAAAAATTGTTTAACTCGATGAAATTTCAAAAATTAAAATGTTTTTGATATCTACAAAAAATTTCCTATCCAGTCATACCAATATTTATGAGTTTCGTCCAAAATTGAGTATTTTTTTATTCTGAAAACAATTTTTGACAACACCGATTTTTGAAACTTTAATCGAGCATAACTACACGAAAAATTCACGAAATTTCAAAATTTCAAGTGTATTAGAATCTACTGGGAAAGCTCTATCGAATGATACCAAAATCATTAAAATCCTGTGTGTCATTCTTGAGATATGATTTATCAAACTTTAATGCTCAGCACTTTATAATGTAAACTTTTAAATTTTTAAATGTGCATAAAAATTGTTTAACTCGATGAAATTTCAAAAATTAAAATGTTTTTGATATCTACAAAAAATTTCCTATCCAGTCATACCAATATTTATGAGTTTCGTCCAAAATTGAGTATTTTTTTATTCTGAAAACCATTTTTGACAACACCGATTTTTGAAACTTTAATCGAGCATAACTACACGAAAAATTCACGAAATTTCAAAATTTCAAGTGTATTAGAATCTACTGGGAAAGCTCTATCGAATGATACCAAAATCATTAAAATCCTGTGTGTCATTCTTGAGATATGATTTATCAAACTTTAATGCTCAGCACTTTATAATGTAAACTTTTAAATTTTTAAATGTGCATAAAAATTGTTTAACTCGATGAAATTTCAAAAATTAAAATGTTTTTGATATCTACAAAAAATTTCCTATCCAGTCATACCAATATTTATGAGTTTCGTCCAAAATTGAGTATTTTTTTATTCTGAAAACCATTTTTGAAAACACCGATTTTTGAAACTTTAATCGAGCATAACTACACGAAAGATTCACGAAATTTCAAAATTTCAAGTGTATTAGAATCTACTGGGAAAGCTCTATCGAATGATACCAAAATCATTAAAATCCTGTGTGTCATTCTTGAGATATGATTTATCAAACTTTAATGCTCAGCACTTTATAATGTAAACTTTTAAATTTTTAAATGTGCATAAAAATTGTTTAACTCGATGAAATTTCAAAAATTAAAATGTTTTTGATATCTACAAAAAATTTCCTATCCAGTCATACCAATATTTATGAGTTTCGTCCAAAATTGAGTATTTTTTTATTCTGAAAACCATTTTTGAAAACACCGATTTTTGAAACTTTAATCGAGCATAACTACACGAAAAATTCACGAAATTTCAAAATTTCAAGTGTATTAGAATCTACTGGGAAAGCTCTATCGAATGATACCAAAATCATTAAAATCCTGTGTGTCATTCTTGAGATATGATTTATCAAACTTTAATGCTCAGCACTTTATAATGTAAACTTTTAAATTTTTAAATGTGCATAAAAATTGTTTAACTCGATGAAATTTCAAAAATTAAAATGTTTTTGATATCTACAAAAAATTTCCTATCCAGTCATACCAATATTTATGAGTTTCGTCCAAAATTGAGTATTTTTTTATTCTGAAAACCATTTTTGACAACACCGATTTTTGAAACTTTAATCGAGCATAACTACACGAAAAATTCACGAAATTTCAAAATTTCAAGTGTATTAGAATCTACTGGGAAAGCTCTATCGAATGATACCAAAATCATTAAAATCCTGTGTGTCATTCTTGAGATATGATTTATCAAACTTTAATGCTCAGCACTTTATAATGTAAACTTTTAAATTTTTAAATGTGCATAAAAATTGTTTAACTCGATGAAATTTCAAAAATTAAAATGTTTTTGATATCTACAAAAAATTTCCTATCCAGTCATACCAATATTTATGAGTTTCGTCCAAAATTGAGTATTTTTTTATTCTGAAAACCATTTTTGAAAACACCGATTTTTGAAACTTTAATCGAGCATAACTACACGAAAGATTCACGAAATTTCAAAATTTCAAGTGTATTAGAATCTACTGGGAAAGCTCTATCGAATGATACCAAAATCATTAAAATCCTGTGTGTCATTCTTGAGATATGATTTATCAAACTTTAATGCTCAGCACTTTATAATGTAAACTTTTAAATTTTTAAATGTGCATAAAAATTGTTTAACTCGATGAAATTTCAAAAATTAAAATGTTTTTGATATCTACAAAAAATTTCCTATCCAGTCATACCAATATTTATGAGTTTCGTCCAAAATTGAGTATTTTTTTATTCTGAAAACCATTTTTGACAACACCGATTTTTGAAACTTTAATCGAGCATAACTACACGAAAAATTCACGAAATTTCAAAATTTCAAGTGTATTAGAATCTACTGGGAAAGCTCTATCGAATGATACCAAAATCATTAAAATCCTGTGTGTCATTCTTGAGATATGATTTATCAAACTTTAATGCTCAGCACTTTATAATGTAAACTTTTAAATTTTTAAATGTGCATAAAAATTGTTTAACTCGATGAAATTTCAAAAATTAAAATGTTTTTGATATCTACAAAAAATTTCCTATCCAGTCATACCAATATTTATGAGTTTCGTCCAAAATTGAGTATTTTTTTATTCTGAAAACCATTTTTGAAAACACCGATTTTTGAAACTTTAATCGAGCATAACTACACGAAAGATTCACGAAATTTCAAAATTTCAAGTGTATTAGAATCTACTGGGAAAGCTCTATCGAATGATACCAAAATCATTAAAATCCTGTGTGTCATTCTTGAGATATGATTTATCAAACTTTAATGCTCAGCACTTTATAATGTAAACTTTTAAATTTTTAAATGTGCATAAAAATTGTTTAACTCGATGAAATTTCAAAAATTAAAATGTTTTTGATATCTACAAAAAATTTCCTATCCAGTCATACCAATATTTATGAGTTTCGTCCAAAATTGAGTATTTTTTTATTCTGAAAACCATTTTTGAAAACACCGATTTTTGAAACTTTAATCGAGCATAACTACACGAAAAATTCACGAAATTTCAAAATTTCAAGTGTATTAGAATCTACTGGGAAAGCTCTATCGAATGATACCAAAATCATTAAAATCCTGTGTGTCATTCTTGAGATATGATTTATCAAACTTTAATGCTCAGCACTTTATAATGTAAACTTTTAAATTTTTAAATGTGCATAAAAATTGTTTAACTCGATGAAATTTCAAAAATTAAAATGTTTTTGATATCTACAAAAAATTTCCTATCCAGTCATACCAATATTTATGAGTTTCGTCCAAAATTGAGTATTTTTTTATTCTGAAAACCATTTTTGACAACACCGATTTTTGAAACTTTAATCGAGCATAACTACACGAAAAATTCACGAAATTTCAAAATTTCAAGTGTATTAGAATCTACTGGGAAAGCTCTATCGAATGATACCAAAATCATTAAAATCCTGTGTGTCATTCTTGAGATATGATTTATCAAACTTTAATGCTCAGCACTTTATAATGTAAACTTTTAAATTTTTAAATGTGCATAAAAATTGTTTAACTCGATGAAATTTCAAAAATTAAAATGTTTTTGATATCTACAAAAAATTTCCTATCCAGTCATACCAATATTTATGAGTTTCGTCCAAAATTGAGTATTTTTTTATTCTGAAAACCATTTTTGAAAACACCGATTTTTGAAACTTTAATCGAGCATAACTACACGAAAGATTCACGAAATTTCAAAATTTCAAGTGTATTAGAATCTACTGGGAAAGCTCTATCGAATGATACCAAAATCATTAAAATCCTGTGTGTCATTCTTGAGATATGATTTATCAAACTTTAATGCTCAGCACTTTATAATGTAAACTTTTAAATTTTTAAATGTGCATAAAAATTGTTTAACTCGATGAAATTTCAAAAATTAAAATGTTTTTGATATCTACAAAAAATTTCCTATCCAGTCATACCAATATTTATGAGTTTCGTCCAAAATTGAGTATTTTTTTATTCTGAAAACCATTTTTGAAAACACCGATTTTTGAAACTTTAATCGAGCATAACTACACGAAAAATTCACGAAATTTCAAAATTTCAAGTGTATTAGAATCTACTGGGAAAGCTCTATCGAATGATACCAAAATCATTAAAATCCTGTGTGTCATTCTTGAGATATGATTTATCAAACTTTAATGCTCAGCACTTTATAATGTAAACTTTTAAATTTTTAAATGTGCATAAAAATTGTTTAACTCGATGAAATTTCAAAAATTAAAATGTTTTTGATATCTACAAAAAATTTCCTATCCAGTCATACCAATATTTATGAGTTTCGTCCAAAATTGAGTATTTTTTTATTCTGAAAACCATTTTTGACAACACCGATTTTTGAAACTTTAATCGAGCATAACTACACGAAAAATTCACGAAATTTCAAAATTTCAAGTGTATTAGAATCTACTGGGAAAGCTCTATCGAATGATACCAAAATCATTAAAATCCTGTGTGTCATTCTTGAGATATGATTTATCAAACTTTAATGCTCAGCACTTTATAATGTAAACTTTTAAATTTTTAAATGTGCATAAAAATTGTTTAACTCGATGAAATTTCAAAAATTAAAATGTTTTTGATATCTACAAAAAATTTCCTATCCAGTCATACCAATATTTATGAGTTTCGTCCAAAATTGAGTATTTTTTTATTCTGAAAACCATTTTTGAAAACACCGATTTTTGAAACTTTAATCGAGCATAACTACACGAAAGATTCACGAAATTTCAAAATTTCAAGTGTATTAGAATCTACTGGGAAAGCTCTATCGAATGATACCAAAATCATTAAAATCCTGTGTGTCATTCTTGAGATATGATTTATCAAACTTTAATGCTCAGCACTTTATAATGTAAACTTTTAAATTTTTAAATGTGCATAAAAATTGTTTAACTCGATGAAATTTCAAAAATTAAAATGTTTTTGATATCTACAAAAAATTTCCTATCCAGTCATACCAATATTTATGAGTTTCGTCCAAAATTGAGTATTTTTTTATTCTGAAAACCATTTTTGAAAACACCGATTTTTGAAACTTTAATCGAGCATAACTACACGAAAAATTCACGAAATTTCAAAATTTCAAGTGTATTAGAATCTACTGGGAAAGCTCTATCGAATGATACCAAAATCATTAAAATCCTGTGTGTCATTCTTGAGATATGATTTATCAAACTTTAATGCTCAGCACTTTATAATGTAAACTTTTAAATTTTTAAATGTGCATAAAAATTGTTTAACTCGATGAAATTTCAAAAATTAAAATGTTTTTGATATCTACAAAAAATTTCCTATCCAGTCATACCAATATTTATGAGTTTCGTCCAAAATTGAGTATTTTTTTATTCTGAAAACCATTTTTGAAAACACCGATTTTTGAAACTTTAATCGAGCATAACTACACGAAAAATTCACGAAATTTCAAAATTTCAAGTGTATTAGAATCTACTGGGAAAGCTCTATCGAATGATACCAAAATCATTAAAATCCTGTGTGTCATTCTTGAGATATGATTTATCAAACTTTAATGCTCAGCACTTTATAATGTAAACTTTTAAATTTTTAAATGTGCATAAAAATTGTTTAACTCGATGAAATTTCAACAATTAAAATGTTTTTGATATCTACAAAAAATTTCCTATCCAGTCATACCAATATTTATGAGTTTCGTCCAAAATTGAGTATTTTTTTATTCTGAAAACCATTTTTGACAACACCGATTTTTGAAACTTTAATCGAGCATAACTACACGAAAAATTCACGAAATTTCAAAATTTCAAGTGTATTAGAATCTACTGGGAAAGCTCTATCGAATGATACCAAAATCATTAAAATCATGTGTGTCATTCTTGAGATATGATTTATCAAACTTTAATGCTCAGCACTTTATAATGTAAACTTTTAAATTTTTAAATGTGCATAAAAATTGTTTAACTCGATGAAATTTCAAAAATTAAAATGTTTTTGATATCTACAAAAAATTTCCTATCCAGTCATACCAATATTTATGAGTTTCGTCCAAAATTGAGTATTTTTTTATTCTGAAAACCATTTTTGAAAACACCGATTTTTGAAACTTTAATCGAGCATAACTACACGAAAAATTCACGAAATTTCAAAATTTCAAGTGTATTAGAATCTACTGGGAAAGCTCTATCGAATGATACCAAAATCATTAAAATCCTGTGTGTCATTCTTGAGATATGATTTATCAAACTTTAATGCTCAGCACTTTATAATGTAAACTTTTAAATTTTTAAATGTGCATAAAAATTGTTTAACTCGATGAAATTTCAAAAATTAAAATGTTTTTGATATCTACAAAAAATTTCCTATCCAGTCATACCAATATTTATGAGTTTCGTCCAAAATTGAGTATTTTTTTATTCTGAAAACCATTTTTGAAAACACCGATTTTTGAAACTTTAATCGAGCATAACTACACGAAAGATTCACGAAATTTCAAAATTTCAAGTGTATTAGAATCTACTGGGAAAGCTCTATCGAATGATACCAAAATCATTAAAATCCTGTGTGTCATTCTTGAGATATGATTTATCAAACTTTAATGCTCAGCACTTTATAATGTAAACTTTTAAATTTTTAAATGTGCATAAAAATTGTTTAACTCGATGAAATTTCAAAAATTAAAATGTTTTTGATATCTACAAAAAATTTCCTATCCAGTCATACCAATATTTATGAGTTTCGTCCAAAATTGAGTATTTTTTTATTCTGAAAACCATTTTTGAAAACACCGATTTTTGAAACTTTAATCGAGCATAACTACACGAAAAATTCACGAAATTTCAAAATTTCAAGTGTATTAGAATCTACTGGGAAAGCTCTATCGAATGATACCAAAATCATTAAAATCCTGTGTGTCATTCTTGAGATATGATTTATCAAACTTTAATGCTCAGCACTTTATAATGTAAACTTTTAAATTTTTAAATGTGCATAAAAATTGTTTAACTCGATGAAATTTCAAAAATTAAAATGTTTTTGATATCTACAAAAAATTTCCTATCCAGTCATACCAATATTTATGAGTTTCGTCCAAAATTGAGTATTTTTTTATTCTGAAAACCATTTTTGAAAACACCGATTTTTGAAACTTTAATCGAGCATAACTACACGAAAAATTCACGAAATTTCAAAATTTCAAGTGTATTAGAATCTACTGGGAAAGCTCTATCGAATGATACCAAAATCATTAAAATCCTGTGTGTCATTCTTGAGATATGATTTATCAAACTTTAATGCTCAGCACTTTATAATGTAAACTTTTAAATTTTTAAATGTGCATAAAAATTGTTTAACTCGATGAAATTTCAACAATTAAAATGTTTTTGATATCTACAAAAAATTTCCTATCCAGTCATACCAATATTTATGAGTTTCGTCCAAAATTGAGTATTTTTTTATTCTGAAAACCATTTTTGACAACACCGATTTTTGAAAATTTAATCGAGCATAACTACACGAAAAATTCACGAAATTTCAAAATTTCAAGTGTATTAGAATCTACTGGGAAAGCTCTATCGAATGATACCAAAATCATTAAAATCCTGTGTGTCATTCTTGAGATATGATTTATCAAACTTTAATGCTCAGCACTTTATAATGTAAACTTTTAAATTTTTAAATGTGCATAAAAATTGTTTAACTCGATGAAATTTCAACAATTAAAATGTTTTTGATATCTACAAAAAATTTCCTATCCAGTCATACCAATATTTATGAGTTTCGTCCAAAATTGAGTATTTTTTTATTCTGAAAACCATTTTTGACAACACCGATTTTTGAAACTTTAATCGAGCATAACTACACGAAAAATTCACGAAATTTCAAAATTTCAAGTGTATTAGAATCTACTGGGAAAGCTCTATCGAATGATACCAAAATCATTAAAATCATGTGTGTCATTCTTGAGATATGATTTATCAAACTTTAATGCTCAGCACTTTATAATGTAAACTTTTAAATTTTTAAATGTGCATAAAAATTGTTTAACTCGATGAAATTTCAAAAATTAAAATGTTTTTGATATCTACAAAAAATTTCCTATCCAGTCATACCAATATTTATGAGTTTCGTCCAAAATTGAGTATTTTTTTATTCTGAAAACCATTTTTGAAAACACCGATTTTTGAAACTTTAATCGAGCATAACTACACGAAAAATTCACGAAATTTCAAAATTTCAAGTGTATTAGAATCTACTGGGAAAGCTCTATCGAATGATACCAAAATCATTAAAATCCTGTGTGTCATTCTTGAGATATGATTTATCAAACTTTAATGCTCAGCACTTTATAATGTAAACTTTTAAATTTTTAAATGTGCATAAAAATTGTTTAACTCGATGAAATTTCAAAAATTAAAATGTTTTTGATATCTACAAAAAATTTCCTATCCAGTCATACCAATATTTATGAGTTTCGTCCAAAATTGAGTATTTTTTTATTCTGAAAACCATTTTTGACAACACCGATTTTTGAAACTTTAATCGAGCATAACTACACGAAAAATTCACGAAATTTCAAAATTTCAAGTGTATTAGAATCTACTGGGAAAGCTCTATCGAATGATACCAAAATCATTAAAATCCTGTGTGTCATTCTTGAGATATGATTTATCAAACTTTAATGCTCAGCACTTTATAATGTAAACTTTTAAATTTTTAAATGTGCATAAAAATTGTTTAACTCGATGAAATTTCAAAAATTAAAATGTTTTTGATATCTACAAAAAATTTCCTATCCAGTCATACCAATATTTATGAGTTTCGTCCAAAATTGAGTATTTTTTTATTCTGAAAACCATTTTTGACAACACCGATTTTTGAAATTTTAATCGAGCATAACTACACGAAAAATTCACGAAATTTCAAAATTTCAAGTGTATTAGAATCTACTGGGAAAGCTCTATCGAATGATACCAAAATCATTAAAATCCTGTGTGTCATTCTTGAGATATGATTTATCAAACTTTAATGCTCAGCACTTTATAATGTAAACTTTTAAATTTTTAAATGTGCATAAAAATTGTTTAACTCGATGAAATTTCAAAAATTAAAATGTTTTTGATATCTACAAAAAATTTCCTATCCAGTCATACCAATATTTATGAGTTTCGTCCAAAATTGAGTATTTTTTTATTCTGAAAACCATTTTTGACAACACCGATTTTTGAAACTTTAATCGAGCATAACTACACGAAAAATTCACGAAATTTCAAAATTTCAAGTGTATTAGAATCTACTGGGAAAGCTCTATCGAATGATACCAAAATCATTAAAATCCTGTGTGTCATTCTTGAGATATGATTTATCAAACTTTAATGCTCAGCACTTTATAATGTAAACTTTTAAATTTTTAAATGTGCATAAAAATTGTTTAACTCGATGAAATTTCAAAAATTAAAATGTTTTTGATATCTACAAAAAATTTCCTATCCAGTCATACCAATATTTATGAGTTTCGTCCAAAATTGAGTATTTTTTTATTCTGAAAACCATTTTTGACAACACCGATTTTTGAAATTTTAATCGAGCATAACTACACGAAAAATTCACGAAATTTCAAAATTTCAAGTGTATTAGAATCTACTGGGAAAGCTCTATCGAATGATACCAAAATCATTAAAATCCTGTGTGTCATTCTTGAGATATGATTTATCAAACTTTAATGCTCAGCACTTTATAATGTAAACTTTTAAATTTTTAAATGTGCATAAAAATTGTTTAACTCGATGAAATTTCAAAAATTAAAATGTTTTTGATATCTACAAAAAATTTCCTATCCAGTCATACCAATATTTATGAGTTTCGTCCAAAATTGAGTATTTTTTTATTCTGAAAACCATTTTTGACAACACCGATTTTTGAAACTTTAATCGAGCATAACTACACGAAAAATTCACGAAATTTCAAAATTTCAAGTGTATTAGAATCTACTGGGAAAGCTCTATCGAATGATACCAAAATCATTAAAATCCTGTGTGTCATTCTTGAGATATGATTTATCAAACTTTAATGCTCAGCACTTTATAATGTAAACTTTTAAATTTTTAAATGTGCATAAAAATTGTTTAACTCGATGAAATTTCAAAAATTAAAATGTTTTTGATATCTACAAAAAATTTCCTATCCAGTCATACCAATATTTATGAGTTTCGTCCAAAATTGAGTATTTTTTTATTCTGAAAACCATTTTTGACAACACCGATTTTTGAAATTTTAATCGAGCATAACTACACGAAAAATTCACGAAATTTCAAAATTTCAAGTGTATTAGAATCTACTGGGAAAGCTCTATCGAATGATACCAAAATCATTAAAATCCTGTGTGTCATTCTTGAGATATGATTTATCAAACTTTAATGCTCAGCACTTTATAATGTAAACTTTTAAATTTTTAAATGTGCATAAAAATTGTTTAACTCGATGAAATTTCAAAAATTAAAATGTTTTTGATATCTACAAAAAATTTCCTATCCAGTCATACCAATATTTATGAGTTTCGTCCAAAATTGAGTATTTTTTTATTCTGAAAACCATTTTTGACAACACCGATTTTTGAAACTTTAATCGAGCATAACTACACGAAAAATTCACGAAATTTCAAAATTTCAAGTGTATTAGAATCTACTGGGAAAGCTCTATCGAATGATACCAAAATCATTAAAATCCTGTGTGTCATTCTTGAGATATGATTTATCAAACTTTAATGCTCAGCACTTTATAATGTAAACTTTTAAATTTTTAAATGTGCATAAAAATTGTTTAACTCGATGAAATTTCAAAAATTAAAATGTTTTTGATATCTACAAAAAATTTCCTATCCAGTCATACCAATATTTATGAGTTTCGTCCAAAATTGAGTATTTTTTTATTCTGAAAACCATTTTTGACAACACCGATTTTTGAAATTTTAATCGAGCATAACTACACGAAAAATTCACGAAATTTCAAAATTTCAAGTGTATTAGAATCTACTGGGAAAGCTCTATCGAATGATACCAAAATCATTAAAATCCTGTGTGTCATTCTTGAGATATGATTTATCAAACTTTAATGCTCAGCACTTTATAATGTAAACTTTTAAATTTTTAAATGTGCATAAAAATTGTTTAACTCGATGAAATTTCAAAAATTAAAATGTTTTTGATATCTACAAAAAATTTCCTATCCAGTCATACCAATATTTATGAGTTTCGTCCAAAATTGAGTATTTTTTTATTCTGAAAACCATTTTTGACAACACCGATTTTTGAAATTTTAATCGAGCATAACTACACGAAAAATTCACGAAATTTCAAAATTTCAAGTGTATTAGAATCTACTGGGAAAGCTCTATCGAATGATACCAAAATCATTAAAATCCTGTGTGTCATTCTTGAGATATGATTTATCAAACTTTAATGCTCAGCACTTTATAATGTAAACTTTTAAATTTTTAAATGTGCATAAAAATTGTTTAACTCGATGAAATTTCAAAAATTAAAATGTTTTTGATATCTACAAAAAATTTCCTATCCAGTCATACCAATATTTATGAGTTTCGTCCAAAATTGAGTATTTTTTTATTCTGAAAACCATTTTTGAAAACACCGATTTTTGAAACTTTAATCGAGCATAACTACACGAAAAATTCACGAAATTTCAAAATTTCAAGTGTATTAGAATCTACTGGGAAAGCTCTATCGAATGATACCAAAATCATTAAAATCCTGTGTGTCATTCTTGAGATATGATTTATCAAACTTTAATGCTCAGCACTTTATAATGTAAACTTTTAAATTTTTAAATGTGCATAAAAATTGTTTAACTCGATGAAATTTCAAAAATTAAAATGTTTTTGATATCTACAAAAAATTTCCTATCCAGTCATACCAATATTTATGAGTTTCGTCCAAAATTGAGTATTTTTTTATTCTGAAAACCATTTTTGACAACACCGATTTTTGAAACTTTAATCGAGCATAACTACACGAAAAATTCACGAAATTTCAAAATTTCAAGTGTATTAGAATCTACTGGGAAAGCTCTATCGAATGATACCAAAATCATTAAAATCCTGTGTGTCATTCTTGAGATATGATTTATCAAACTTTAATGCTCAGCACTTTATAATGTAAACTTTTAAATTTTTAAATGTGCATAAAAATTGTTTAACTCGATGAAATTTCAAAAATTAAAATGTTTTTGATATCTACAAAAAATTTCCTATCCAGTCATACCAATATTTATGAGTTTCGTCCAAAATTGAGTATTTTTTTATTCTGAAAACCATTTTTGAAAACACCGATTTTTGAAACTTTAATCGAGCATAACTACACGAAAAATTCACGAAATTTCAAAATTTCAAGTGTATTAGAATCTACTGGGAAAGCTCTATCGAATGATACCAAAATCATTAAAATCCTGTGTGTCATTCTTGAGATATGATTTATCAAACTTTAATGCTCAGCACTTTATAATGTAAACTTTTAAATTTTTAAATGTGCATAAAAATTGTTTAACTCGATGAAATTTCAAAAATTAAAATGTTTTTGATATCTACAAAAAATTTCCTATCCAGTCATACCAATATTTATGAGTTTCGTCCAAAATTGAGTATTTTTTTATTCTGAAAACCATTTTTGACAACACCGATTTTTGAAATTTTAATCGAGCATAACTACACGAAAAATTCACGAAATTTCAAAATTTCAAGTGTATTAGAATCTACTGGGAAAGCTCTATCGAATGATACCAAAATCATTAAAATCCTGTGTGTCATTCTTGAGATATGATTTATCAAACTTTAATGCTCAGCACTTTATAATGTAAACTTTTAAATTTTTAAATGTGCATAAAAATTGTTTAACTCGATGAAATTTCAAAAATTAAAATGTTTTTGATATCTACAAAAAATTTCCTATCCAGTCATACCAATATTTATGAGTTTCGTCCAAAATTGAGTATTTTTTTATTCTGAAAACCATTTTTGAAAACACCGATTTTTGAAACTTTAATCGAGCATAACTACACGAAAAATTCACGAAATTTCAAAATTTCAAGTGTATTAGAATCTACTGGGAAAGCTCTATCGAATGATACCAAAATCATTAAAATCCTGTGTGTCATTCTTGAGATATGATTTATCAAACTTTAATGCTCAGCACTTTATAATGTAAACTTTTAAATTTTTAAATGTGCATAAAAATTGTTTAACTCGATGAAATTTCAAAAATTAAAATGTTTTTGATATCTACAAAAAATTTCCTATCCAGTCATACCAATATTTATGAGTTTCGTCCAAAATTGAGTATTTTTTTATTCTGAAAACCATTTTTGACAACACCGATTTTTGAAACTTTAATCGAGCATAACTACACGAAAAATTCACGAAATTTCAAAATTTCAAGTGTATTAGAATCTACTGGGAAAGCTCTATCGAATGATACCAAAATCATTAAAATCCTGTGTGTCATTCTTGAGATATGATTTATCAAACTTTAATGCTCAGCACTTTATAATGTAAACTTTTAAATTTTTAAATGTGCATAAAAATTGTTTAACTCGATGAAATTTCAAAAATTAAAATGTTTTTGATATCTACAAAAAATTTCCTATCCAGTCATACCAATATTTATGAGTTTCGTCCAAAATTGAGTATTTTTTTATTCTGAAAACCATTTTTGAAAACACCGATTTTTGAAACTTTAATCGAGCATAACTACACGAAAAATTCACGAAATTTCAAAATTTCAAGTGTATTAGAATCTACTGGGAAAGCTCTATCGAATGATACCAAAATCATTAAAATCCTGTGTGTCATTCTTGAGATATGATTTATCAAACTTTAATGCTCAGCACTTTATAATGTAAACTTTTAAATTTTTAAATGTGCATAAAAATTGTTTAACTCGATGAAATTTCAAAAATTAAAATGTTTTTGATATCTACAAAAAATTTCCTATCCAGTCATACCAATATTTATGAGTTTCGTCCAAAATTGAGTATTTTTTTATTCTGAAAACCATTTTTGACAACACCGATTTTTGAAATTTTAATCGAGCATAACTACACGAAAAATTCACGAAATTTCAAAATTTCAAGTGTATTAGAATCTACTGGGAAAGCTCTATCGAATGATACCAAAATCATTAAAATCCTGTGTGTCATTCTTGAGATATGATTTATCAAACTTTAATGCTCAGCACTTTATAATGTAAACTTTTAAATTTTTAAATGTGCATAAAAATTGTTTAACTCGATGAAATTTCAAAAATTAAAATGTTTTTGATATCTACAAAAAATTTCCTATCCAGTCATACCAATATTTATGAGTTTCGTCCAAAATTGAGTATTTTTTTATTCTGAAAACCATTTTTGAAAACACCGATTTTTGAAACTTTAATCGAGCATAACTACACGAAAAATTCACGAAATTTCAAAATTTCAAGTGTATTAGAATCTACTGGGAAAGCTCTATCGAATGATACCAAAATCATTAAAATCCTGTGTGTCATTCTTGAGATATGATTTATCAAACTTTAATGCTCAGCACTTTATAATGTAAACTTTTAAATTTTTAAATGTGCATAAAAATTGTTTAACTCGATGAAATTTCAAAAATTAAAATGTTTTTGATATCTACAAAAAATTTCCTATCCAGTCATACCAATATTTATGAGTTTCGTCCAAAATTGAGTATTTTTTTATTCTGAAAACCATTTTTGACAACACCGATTTTTGAAACTTTAATCGAGCATAACTACACGAAAAATTCACGAAATTTCAAAATTTCAAGTGTATTAGAATCTACTGGGAAAGCTCTATCGAATGATACCAAAATCATTAAAATCCTGTGTGTCATTCTTGAGATATGATTTATCAAACTTTAATGCTCAGCACTTTATAATGTAAACTTTTAAATTTTTAAATGTGCATAAAAATTGTTTAACTCGATGAAATTTCAACAATTAAAATGTTTTTGATATCTACAAAAAATTTCCTATCCAGTCATACCAATATTTATGAGTTTCGTCCAAAATTGAGTATTTTTTTATTCTGAAAACCATTTTTGACAACACCGATTTTTGAAACTTTAATCGAGCATAACTACACGAAAAATTCACGAAATTTCAAAATTTCAAGTGTATTAGAATCTACTGGGAAAGCTCTATCGAATGATACCAAAATCATTAAAATCCTGTGTGTCATTCTTGAGATATGATTTATCAAACTTTAATGCTCAGCACTTTATAATGTAAACTTTTAAATTTTTAAATGTGCATAAAAATTGTTTAACTCGATGAAATTTCAAAAATTAAAATGTTTTTGATATCTACAAAAAATTTCCTATCCAGTCATACCAATATTTATGAGTTTCGTCCAAAATTGAGTATTTTTTTATTCTGAAAACCATTTTTGACAACACCGATTTTTGAAACTTTAATCGAGCATAACTACACGAAAAATTCACGAAATTTCAAAATTTCAAGTGTATTAGAATCTACTGGGAAAGCTCTATCGAATGATACCAAAATCATTAAAATCCTGTGTGTCATTCTTGAGATATGATTTATCAAACTTTAATGCTCAGCACTTTATAATGTAAACTTTTAAATTTTTAAATGTGCATAAAAATTGTTTAACTCGATGAAATTTCAAAAATTAAAATGTTTTTGATATCTACAAAAAATTTCCTATCCAGTCATACCAATATTTATGAGTTTCGTCCAAAATTGAGTATTTTTTTATTCTGAAAACCATTTTTGACAACACCGATTTTTGAAACTTTAATCGAGCATAACTACACGAAAAATTCACGAAATTTCAAAATTTCAAGTGTATTAGAATCTACTGGGAAAGCTCTATCGAATGATACCAAAATCATTAAAATCCTGTGTGTCATTCTTGAGATATGATTTATCAAACTTTAATGCTCAGCACTTTATAATGTAAACTTTTAAATTTTTAAATGTGCATAAAAATTGTTTAACTCGATGAAATTTCAAAAATTAAAATGTTTTTGATATCTACAAAAAATTTCCTATCCAGTCATACCAATATTTATGAGTTTCGTCCAAAATTGAGTATTTTTTTATTCTGAAAACCATTTTTGAAAACACCGATTTTTGAAACTTTAATCGAGCATAACTACACGAAAAATTCACGAAATTTCAAAATTTCAAGTGTATTAGAATCTACTGGGAAAGCTCTATCGAATGATACCAAAATCATTAAAATCCTGTGTGTCATTCTTGAGATATGATTTATCAAACTTTAATGCTCAGCACTTTATAATGTAAACTTTTAAATTTTTAAATGTGCATAAAAATTGTTTAACTCGATGAAATTTCAAAAATTAAAATGTTTTTGATATCTACAAAAAATTTCCTATCCAGTCATACCAATATTTATGAGTTTCGTCCAAAATTGAGTATTTTTTTATTCTGAAAACCATTTTTGACAACACCGATTTTTGAAACTTTAATCGAGCATAACTACACGAAAAATTCACGAAATTTCAAAATTTCAAGTGTATTAGAATCTACTGGGAAAGCTCTATCGAATGATACCAAAATCATTAAAATCCTGTGTGTCATTCTTGAGATATGATTTATCAAACTTTAATGCTCAGCACTTTATAATGTAAACTTTTAAATTTTTAAATGTGCATAAAAATTGTTTAACTCGATGAAATTTCAAAAATTAAAATGTTTTTGATATCTACAAAAAATTTCCTATCCAGTCATACCAATATTTATGAGTTTCGTCCAAAATTGAGTATTTTTTTATTCTGAAAACCATTTTTGACAACACCGATTTTTGAAACTTTAATCGAGCATAACTACACGAAAAATTCACGAAATTTCAAAATTTCAAGTGTATTAGAATCTACTGGGAAAGCTCTATCGAATGATACCAAAATCATTAAAATCCTGTGTGTCATTCTTGAGATATGATTTATCAAACTTTAATGCTCAGCACTTTATAATGTAAACTTTTAAATTTTTAAATGTGCATAAAAATTGTTTAACTCGATGAAATTTCAAAAATTAAAATGTTTTTGATATCTACAAAAAATTTCCTATCCAGTCATACCAATATTTATGAGTTTCGTCCAAAATTGAGTATTTTTTTATTCTGAAAACCATTTTTGAAAACACCGATTTTTGAAACTTTAATCGAGCATAACTACACGAAAAATTCACGAAATTTCAAAATTTCAAGTGTATTAGAATCTACTGGGAAAGCTCTATCGAATGATACCAAAATCATTAAAATCCTGTGTGTCATTCTTGAGATATGATTTATCAAACTTTAATGCTCAGCACTTTATAATGTAAACTTTTAAATTTTTAAATGTGCATAAAAATTGTTTAACTCGATGAAATTTCAAAAATTAAAATGTTTTTGATATCTACAAAAAATTTCCTATCCAGTCATACCAATATTTATGAGTTTCGTCCAAAATTGAGTATTTTTTTATTCTGAAAACCATTTTTGACAACACCGATTTTTGAAACTTTAATCGAGCATAACTACACGAAAAATTCACGAAATTTCAAAATTTCAAGTGTATTAGAATCTACTGGGAAAGCTCTATCGAATGATACCAAAATCATTAAAATCCTGTGTGTCATTCTTGAGATATGATTTATCAAACTTTAATGCTCAGCACTTTATAATGTAAACTTTTAAATTTTTAAATGTGCATAAAAATTGTTTAACTCGATGAAATTTCAAAAATTAAAATGTTTTTGATATCTACAAAAAATTTCCTATCCAGTCATACCAATATTTATGAGTTTCGTCCAAAATTGAGTATTTTTTTATTCTGAAAACCATTTTTGACAACACCGATTTTTGAAACTTTAATCGAGCATAACTACACGAAAAATTCACGAAATTTCAAAATTTCAAGTGTATTAGAATCTACTGGGAAAGCTCTATCGAATGATACCAAAATCATTAAAATCCTGTGTGTCATTCTTGAGATATGATTTATCAAACTTTAATGCTCAGCACTTTATAATGTAAACTTTTAAATTTTTAAATGTGCATAAAAATTGTTTAACTCGATGAAATTTCAAAAATTAAAATGTTTTTGATATCTACAAAAAATTTCCTATCCAGTCATACCAATATTTATGAGTTTCGTCCAAAATTGAGTATTTTTTTATTCTGAAAACCATTTTTGACAACACCGATTTTTGAAACTTTAATCGAGCATAACTACACGAAAAATTCACGAAATTTCAAAATTTCAAGTGTATTAGAATCTACTGGGAAAGCTCTATCGAATGATACCAAAATCATTAAAATCCTGTGTGTCATTCTTGAGATATGATTTATCAAACTTTAATGCTCAGCACTTTATAATGTAAACTTTTAAATTTTTAAATGTGCATAAAAATTGTTTAACTCGATGAAATTTCAAAAATTAAAATGTTTTTGATATCTACAAAAAATTTCCTATCCAGTCATACCAATATTTATGAGTTTCGTCCAAAATTGAGTATTTTTTTATTCTGAAAACCATTTTTGACAACACCGATTTTTGAAACTTTAATCGAGCATAACTACACGAAAAATTCACGAAATTTCAAAATTTCAAGTGTATTAGAATCTACTGGGAAAGCTCTATCGAATGATACCAAAATCATTAAAATCCTGTGTGTCATTCTTGAGATATGATTTATCAAACTTTAATGCTCAGCACTTTATAATGTAAACTTTTAAATTTTTAAATGTGCATAAAAATTGTTTAACTCGATGAAATTTCAAAAATTAAAATGTTTTTGATATCTACAAAAAATTTCCTATCCAGTCATACCAATATTTATGAGTTTCGTCCAAAATTGAGTATTTTTTTATTCTGAAAACCATTTTTGAAAACACCGATTTTTGAAACTTTAATCGAGCATAACTACACGAAAAATTCACGAAATTTCAAAATTTCAAGTGTATTAGAATCTACTGGGAAAGCTCTATCGAATGATACCAAAATCATTAAAATCCTGTGTGTCATTCTTGAGATATGATTTATCAAACTTTAATGCTCAGCACTTTATAATGTAAACTTTTAAATTTTTAAATGTGCATAAAAATTGTTTAACTCGATGAAATTTCAAAAATTAAAATGTTTTTGATATCTACAAAAAATTTCCTATCCAGTCATACCAATATTTATGAGTTTCGTCCAAAATTGAGTATTTTTTTATTCTGAAAACCATTTTTGACAACACCGATTTTTGAAACTTTAATCGAGCATAACTACACGAAAAATTCACGAAATTTCAAAATTTCAAGTGTATTAGAATCTACTGGGAAAGCTCTATCGAATGATACCAAAATCATTAAAATCCTGTGTGTCATTCTTGAGATATGATTTATCAAACTTTAATGCTCAGCACTTTATAATGTAAACTTTTAAATTTTTAAATGTGCATAAAAATTGTTTAACTCGATGAAATTTCAAAAATTAAAATGTTTTTGATATCTACAAAAAATTTCCTATCCAGTCATACCAATATTTATGAGTTTCGTCCAAAATTGAGTATTTTTTTATTCTGAAAACCATTTTTGAAAACACCGATTTTTGAAACTTTAATCGAGCATAACTACACGAAAAATTCACGAAATTTCAAAATTTCAAGTGTATTAGAATCTACTGGGAAAGCTCTATCGAATGATACCAAAATCATTAAAATCCTGTGTGTCATTCTTGAGATATGATTTATCAAACTTTAATGCTCAGCACTTTATAATGTAAACTTTTAAATTTTTAAATGTGCATAAAAATTGTTTAACTCGATGAAATTTCAAAAATTAAAATGTTTTTGATATCTACAAAAAATTTCCTATCCAGTCATACCAATATTTATGAGTTTCGTCCAAAATTGAGTATTTTTTTATTCTGAAAACCATTTTTGACAACACCGATTTTTGAAACTTTAATCGAGCATAACTACACGAAAAATTCACGAAATTTCAAAATTTCAAGTGTATTAGAATCTACTGGGAAAGCTCTATCGAATGATACCAAAATCATTAAAATCCTGTGTGTCATTCTTGAGATATGATTTATCAAACTTTAATGCTCAGCACTTTATAATGTAAACTTTTAAATTTTTAAATGTGCATAAAAATTGTTTAACTCGATGAAATTTCAAAAATTAAAATGTTTTTGATATCTACAAAAAATTTCCTATCCAGTCATACCAATATTTATGAGTTTCGTCCAAAATTGAGTATTTTTTTATTCTGAAAACCATTTTTGACAACACCGATTTTTGAAACTTTAATCGAGCATAACTACACGAAAAATTCACGAAATTTCAAAATTTCAAGTGTATTAGAATCTACTGGGAAAGCTCTATCGAATGATACCAAAATCATTAAAATCCTGTGTGTCATTCTTGAGATATGATTTATCAAACTTTAATGCTCAGCACTTTATAATGTAAACTTTTAAATTTTTAAATGTGCATAAAAATTGTTTAACTCGATGAAATTTCAAAAATTAAAATGTTTTTGATATCTACAAAAAATTTCCTATCCAGTCATACCAATATTTATGAGTTTCGTCCAAAATTGAGTATTTTTTTATTCTGAAAACCATTTTTGAAAACACCGATTTTTGAAACTTTAATCGAGCATAACTACACGAAAAATTCACGAAATTTCAAAATTTCAAGTGTATTAGAATCTACTGGGAAAGCTCTATCGAATGATACCAAAATCATTAAAATCCTGTGTGTCATTCTTGAGATATGATTTATCAAACTTTAATGCTCAGCACTTTATAATGTAAACTTTTAAATTTTTAAATGTGCATAAAAATTGTTTAACTCGATGAAATTTCAAAAATTAAAATGTTTTTGATATCTACAAAAAATTTCCTATCCAGTCATACCAATATTTATGAGTTTCGTCCAAAATTGAGTATTTTTTTATTCTGAAAACCATTTTTGAAAACACCGATTTTTGAAACTTTAATCGAGCATAACTACACGAAAAATTCACGAAATTTCAAAATTTCAAGTGTATTAGAATCTACTGGGAAAGCTCTATCGAATGATACCAAAATCATTAAAATCCTGTGTGTCATTCTTGAGATATGATTTATCAAACTTTAATGCTCAGCACTTTATAATGTAAACTTTTAAATTTTTAAATGTGCATAAAAATTGTTTAACTCGATGAAATTTCAACAATTAAAATGTTTTTGATATCTACTGGGAATTTCCTATCCAGTCATACCAATATTTATGAGTTTCGTCCAAAATTGAGTATTTTTTTATTCTGAAAACCATTTTAGACAACACCGATTTTTGAAAATTTAATCGAGCATAACTACACGAAAAATTCACGAAATTTCAAAATTTCAAGTGTATTAGAATCTACTGGGAAAGCTCTATCGAATGATACCAAAATCATTAAAATCCTGTGTGTCATTCTTGAGATATAATTTATCAAACTTTAATGCTCAGCACTTTATAATGTAAACTTTTAAATTTTTAAATGTGCATAAAAATTGTTTAACTCGATGAAATTTCAAAAATTAAAATGTTTTTGATATCTACTGGGAATTTCCTATCCAGTCATACCAATATTTATGAGTTTCGTCCAAAATTGAGTATTTTTTTATTCTGAAAACCATTTTTGACAACACCGATTTTTGAAACTTTAATCGAGCATTACTACACGAAAAATTCACGAAATTTCAAAATTTCAAGTGTTTTAGAATCTACTGGGAAAGCTCTATCGAATGATACCAAAATCATTAAAATCCTGTGTGTCATTCTTGAGATATGATTTATCAAACTTTAATGCTCAGCACTTTATAATGTAAACTTTTAAATTTTTAAATGTGCATAAAAATTGTTTAACTCGATGAAATTTCAAAAATTAAAATGTTTTTGATATCTACTGGGAATTTCCTATCCAGTCATACCAATATTTATGAGTTTCGTCCAAAATTGAGTATTTTTTTATTCTGAAAACCATTTTTGACAACACCGATTTTTGAAACTTTAATCGAGCATTACTACACGAAAAATTCACGAAATTTCAAAATTTCAAGTGTTTTAGAATCTACTGGGAAAGCTCTATCGAATGATACCAAAATCATTAAAATCCTGTGTGTCATTCTTGAGATATGATTTATCAAACTTTAATGCTCAGCACTTTATAATGTAAACTTTTAAATTTTTAAATGTGCATAAAAATTGTTTAACTCGATGAAATTTCAAAAATTAAAATGTTTTTGATATCTACAAAAAATTTCCTATCCAGTCATACCAATATTTATGAGTTTCGTCCAAAATTGAGTATTTTTTTATTCTGAAAACCATTTTTGACAACACCGATTTTTGAAACTTTAATCGAGCATAACTACACGAAAAATTCACGAAATTTCAAAATTCCAAGTGTATTAGAATCTACTGGGAAAGCTCTATCGAATGATACCAAAATCATTAAAATCCTGTGTGCCATTCTTGAGATATGATTTATCAAACTTTAATGCTCAGCACTTTATAATGTAAACTTTTAAACTTTTAAATGTGCATAAAAATTGTTTAACTCGATGAAATTTCAAAAATTAAAATGTTTTTGATATCTACTGGGAATTTCCTATCCAGTCATACCAATATTTATGAGTTTCGTCCAAAATTGAGTATTTTTTTATTCTGAAAACCATTTTAGACAACACCGATTTTTGAAAATTTAATCGAGCATAACTACACGAAAAATTCACGAAATTTCAAAATTTCAAGTGTATTAGAATCTACTGGGAAAGCTCTATCGAATGATACCAAAATCATTAAAATCCTGTGTGTCATTCTTGAGATATAATTTATCAAACTTTAATGCTCAGCACTTTATAATGTAAACTTTTAAATTTTTAAATGTGCATAAAAATTGTTTAACTCGATGAAATTTCAAAAATTAAAATGTTTTTGATATCTACTGGGAATTTCCTATCCAGTCATACCAATATTTATGAGTTTCGTCCAAAATTGAGTATTTTTTTATTCTGAAAACCATTTTTGACAACACCGATTTTTGAAACTTTAATCGAGCATTACTACACGAAAAATTCACGAAATTTCAAAATTTCAAGTGTTTTAGAATCTACTGGGAAAGCTCTATCGAATGATACCAAAATCATTAAAATCCTGTGTGTCATTCTTGAGATATGATTTATCAAACTTTAATGCTCAGCACTTTATAATGTAAACTTTTAAATTTTTAAATGTGCATAAAAATTGTTTAACTCGATGAAATTTCAAAAATTAAAATGTTTTTGATATCTACAAAAAATTTCCTATCCAGTCATACCAATATTTATGAGTTTCGTCCAAAATTGAGTATTTTTTTATTCTGAAAACCATTTTTGACAACACCGATTTTTGAAACTTTAATCGAGCATAACTACACGAAAAATTCACGAAATTTCAAAATTTCAAGTGTATTAGAATCTACTGGGAAAGCTCTATCGAATGATACCAAAATCATTAAAATCCTGTGTGCCATTCTTGAGATATGATTTATCAAACTTTAATGCTCAGCACTTTATAATGTAAACTTTTAAACTTTTAAATGTGCATAAAAATTGTTTAACTCGATGAAATTTCAAAAATTAAAATGTTTTTGATATCTACTGGGAATTTCCTATCCAGTCATACCAATATTTATGAGTTTCGTCCAAAATTGAGTATTTTTTTATTCTGAAAACCATTTTTGACAACACCGATTTTTGAAACTTTAATCGAGCATAACTACACGAAAAATTCACGAAATTTCAAAATTCCAAGTGTATTAGAATCTACTGGGAAAGCTCTATCGAATGATACCAAAATCATTAAAATCCTGTGTGCCATTCTTGAGATATGATTTATCAAACTTTAATGCTCAGCACTTTATAATGTAAACTTTTAAACTTTTAAATGTGCATAAAAATTGTTTAACTCGATGAAATTTCAAAAATTAAAATGTTTTTGATATCTACTGGGAATTTCCTATCCAGTCATACCAATATTTATGAGTTTCGTCCAAAATTGAGTATTTTTTTATTCTGAAAACCATTTTAGACAACACCGATTTTTGAAAATTTAATCGAGCATAACTACACGAAAAATTCACGAAATTTCAAAATTTCAAGTGTATTAGAATCTACTGGGAAAGCTCTATCGAATGATACCAAAATCATTAAAATCCTGTGTGTCATTCTTGAGATATAATTTATCAAACTTTAATGCTCAGCACTTTATAATGTAAACTTTTAAATTTTTAAATGTGCATAAAAATTGTTTAACTCGATGAAATTTCAAAAATTAAAATGTTTTTGATATCTACTGGGAATTTCCTATCCAGTCATACCAATATTTATGAGTTTCGTCCAAAATTGAGTATTTTTTTATTCTGAAAACCATTTTTGACAACACCGATTTTTGAAACTTTAATCGAGCATTACTACACGAAAAATTCACGAAATTTCAAAATTTCAAGTGTTTTAGAATCTACTGGGAAAGCTCTATCGAATGATACCAAAATCATTAAAATCCTGTGTGTCATTCTTGAGATATGATTTATCAAACTTTAATGCTCAGCACTTTATAATGTAAACTTTTAAACTTTTAAATGTGCATAAAAATTGTTTAACTCGATGAAATTTCAAAAATTAAAATGTTTTTGATATCTACTGGGAATTTCCTATCCAGTCATACCAATATTTATGAGTTTCGTCCAAAATTGAGTATTTTTTTATTCTGAAAACCATTTTAGACAACACCGATTTTTGAAAATTTAATCGAGCATAACTACACGAAAAATTCACGAAATTTCAAAATTTCAAGTGTATTAGAATCTACTGGGAAAGCTCTATCGAATGATACCAAAATCATTAAAATCCTGTGTGTCATTCTTGAGATATAATTTATCAAACTTTAATGCTCAGCACTTTATAATGTAAACTTTTAAATTTTTAAATGTGCATAAAAATTGTTTAACTCGATGAAATTTCAAAAATTAAAATGTTTTTGATATCTACTGGGAATTTCCTATCCAGTCATACCAATATTTATGAGTTTCGTCCAAAATTGAGTATTTTTTTATTCTGAAAACCATTTTTGACAACACCGATTTTTGAAACTTTAATCGAGCATTACTACACGAAAAATTCACGAAATTTCAAAATTTCAAGTGTTTTAGAATCTACTGGGAAAGCTCTATCGAATGATACCAAAATCATTAAAATCCTGTGTGTCATTCTTGAGATATGATTTATCAAACTTTAATGCTCAGCACTTTATAATGTAAACTTTTAAATTTTTAAATGTGCATAAAAATTGTTTAACTCGATGAAATTTCAAAAATTAAAATGTTTTTGATATCTACTGGGAATTTCCTATCCAGTCATACCAATATTTATGAGTTTCGTCCAAAATTGAGTATTTTTTTATTCTGAAAACCATTTTTGACAACACCGATTTTTGAAACTTTAATCGAGCATTACTACACGAAAAATTCACGAAATTTCAAAATTTCAAGTGTTTTAGAATCTACTGGGAAAGCTCTATCGAATGATACCAAAATCATTAAAATCCTGTGTGTCATTCTTGAGATATGATTTATCAAACTTTAATGCTCAGCACTTTATAATGTAAACTTTTAAATTTTTAAATGTGCATAAAAATTGTTTAACTCGATGAAATTTCAAAAATTAAAATGTTTTTGATATCTACAAAAAATTTCCTATCCAGTCATACCAATATTTATGAGTTTCGTCCAAAATTGAGTATTTTTTTATTCTGAAAACCATTTTTGACAACACCGATTTTTGAAACTTTAATCGAGCATAACTACACGAAAAATTCACGAAATTTCAAAATTCCAAGTGTATTAGAATCTACTGGGAAAGCTCTATCGAATGATACCAAAATCATTAAAATCCTGTGTGCCATTCTTGAGATATGATTTATCAAACTTTAATGCTCAGCACTTTATAATGTAAACTTTTAAACTTTTAAATGTGCATAAAAATTGTTTAACTCGATGAAATTTCAAAAATTAAAATGTTTTTGATATCTACTGGGAATTTCCTATCCAGTCATACCAATATTTATGAGTTTCGTCCAAAATTGAGTATTTTTTTATTCTGAAAACCATTTTAGACAACACCGATTTTTGAAAATTTAATCGAGCATAACTACACGAAAAATTCACGAAATTTCAAAATTTCAAGTGTATTAGAATCTACTGGGAAAGCTCTATCGAATGATACCAAAATCATTAAAATCCTGTGTGTCATTCTTGAGATATAATTTATCAAACTTTAATGCTCAGCACTTTATAATGTAAACTTTTAAATTTTTAAATGTGCATAAAAATTGTTTAACTCGATGAAATTTCAAAAATTAAAATGTTTTTGATATCTACTGGGAATTTCCTATCCAGTCATACCAATATTTATGAGTTTCGTCCAAAATTGAGTATTTTTTTATTCTGAAAACCATTTTTGACAACACCGATTTTTGAAACTTTAATCGAGCATTACTACACGAAAAATTCACGAAATTTCAAAATTTCAAGTGTTTTAGAATCTACTGGGAAAGCTCTATCGAATGATACCAAAATCATTAAAATCCTGTGTGTCATTCTTGAGATATGATTTATCAAACTTTAATGCTCAGCACTTTATAATGTAAACTTTTAAATTTTTAAATGTGCATAAAAATTGTTTAACTCGATGAAATTTCAAAAATTAAAATGTTTTTGATATCTACAAAAAATTTCCTATCCAGTCATACCAATATTTATGAGTTTCGTCCAAAATTGAGTATTTTTTTATTCTGAAAACCATTTTTGACAACACCGATTTTTGAAACTTTAATCGAGCATAACTACACGAAAAATTCACGAAATTTCAAAATTTCAAGTGTATTAGAATCTACTGGGAAAGCTCTATCGAATGATACCAAAATCATTAAAATCCTGTGTGTCATTCTTGAGATATGATTTATCAAACTTTAATGCTCAGCACTTTATAATGTAAACTTTTAAATTTTTAAATGTGCATAAAAATTGTTTAACTCGATGAAATTTCAAAAATTAAAATGTTTTTGATATCTACTGGGAATTTCCTATCCAGTCATACCAATATTTATGAGTTTCGTCCAAAATTGAGTATTTTTTTATTCTGAAAACCATTTTTGACAACACCGATTTTTGAAACTTTAATCGAGCATAACTACACGAAAAATTCACGAAATTTCAAAATGTCAAGTGTATTAGAATCTACTGGGAAAGCTCTATCGAATGATACCAAAATCATTAAAATCCTGTGTGTCATTCTTGAGATATGATTTATCAAACTTTAATGCTCAGCACTTTATAATGTAAACTTTTAAATTTTTAAATGTGCATAAAAATTGTTTAACTCGATGAAATTTCAAAAATTAAAATGTTTTTGATATCTACAAAAAATTTCCTATCCAGTCATACCAATATTTATGAGTTTCGTCCAAAATTGAGTATTTTTTTATTCTGAAAACCATTTTTGACAACACCGATTTTTGAAACTTTAATCGAGCATAACTACACGAAAAATTCACGAAATTTCAAAATGTCAAGTGTATTAGAATCTACTGGGAAAGCTCTATCGAATGATACCAAAATCATTAAAATCCTGTGTGTCATTCTTGAGATATGATTTATCAAACTTTAATGCTCAGCACTTTATAATGTAAACTTTTAAATTTTTAAATGTGCATAAAAATTGTTTAACTCGATGAAATTTCAAAAATTAAAATGTTTTTGATATCTACAAAAAATTTCCTATCCAGTCATACCAATATTTATGAGTTTCGTCCAAAATTGAGTATTTTTTTATTCTGAAAACCATTTTTGACAACACCGATTTTTGAAACTTTAATCGAGCATAACTACACGAAAAATTCACGAAATTTCAAAATGTCAAGTGTATTAGAATCTACTGGGAAAGCTCTATCGAATGATACCAAAATCATTAAAATCCTGTGTGTCATTCTTGAGATATGATTTATCAAACTTTAATGCTCAGCACTTTATAATGTAAACTTTTAAATTTTTAAATGTGCATAAAAATTGTTTAACTCGATGAAATTTCAAAAATTAAAATGTTTTTGATATCTACAAAAAATTTCCTATCCAGTCATACCAATATTTATGAGTTTCGTCCAAAATTGAGTATTTTTTTATTCTGAAAACCATTTTTGACAACACCGATTTTTGAAACTTTAATCGAGCATAACTACACGAAAAATTCACGAAATTTCAAAATTTCAAGTGTATTAGAATCTACTGGGAAAGCTCTATCGAATGATACCAAAATCATTAAAATCCTGTGTGTCATTCTTGAGATATGATTTATCAAACTTTAATGCTCAGCACTTTATAATGTAAACTTTTAAATTTTTAAATGTGCATAAAAATTGTTTAACTCGATGAAATTTCAAAAATTAAAATGTTTTTGATATCTACTGGGAATTTCCTATCCAGTCATACCAATATTTATGAGTTTCGTCCAAAATTGAGTATTTTTTTATTCTGAAAACCATTTTTGACAACACCGATTTTTGAAACTTTAATCGAGCATAACTACACGAAAAATTCACGAAATTTCAAAATGTCAAGTGTATTAGAATCTACTGGGAAAGCTCTATCGAATGATACCAAAATCATTAAAATCCTGTGTGTCATTCTTGAGATATGATTTATCAAACTTTAATGCTCAGCACTTTATAATGTAAACTGGAAAATTTTCAAATGTGCATAAAAATTGTTTAACTCGATGAAATTTCAAAAATTAAAATGTTTTTGATATCTACAAAAAATTTCCTATCCAGTCATACCAATATTTATGAGTTTCGTCCAAAATTGAGTATTTTTTTATTCTGAAAACCATTTTTGACAACACCGATTTTTGAAACTTTAATCGAGCATAACTACACGAACAATTCACGAAATTTCAAAATTTCAAGTGTATTAGAATCTACTGGGAAAGCTCTATCGAATGATACCAAAATCATTAAAATCCTGTGTGTCATTCTTGAGATATGATTTATCAAACTTTAATGCTCAGCACTTTATAATGTAAACTTTTAAATTTTTAAATGTGCATAAAAATTGTTTAACTCGATGAAATTTCAAAAATTAAAATGTTTTTGATATCTACTGGGAATTTCCTATCCAGTCATACCAATATTTATGAGTTTCGTCCAAAATTGAGTATTTTTTTATTCTGAAAACCATTTTTGACAACACCGATTTTTGAAACTTTAATCGAGCATAACTACACGAAAAATTCACGAAATTTCAAAATTCCAAGTGTATTAGAATCTACTGGGAAAGCTCTATCGAATGATACCAAAATCATTAAAATCCTGTGTGTCATTCTTGAGATATGATTTATCAAACTTTA
Source organism: Caenorhabditis virilis (assembly GCA_964036255.1). NCBI lineage: Eukaryota > Metazoa > Nematoda > Chromadorea > Rhabditida > Rhabditidae > Caenorhabditis > Caenorhabditis virilis. The sequence goes on along the minus strand of OZ038418.1, from coordinate 3,591,313 downwards.
ATGCTCAGCACTTTATAATGTAAACTTTTAAATTTTTAAATGTGCATAAAAATTGTTTAACTCGATGAAATTTCAAAAATTAAAATGTTTTTGATATCTACAAAAAATTTCCTATCCAGTCATACCAATATTTATGAGTTTCGTCCAAAATTGAGTATTTTTTTATTCTGAAAACCATTTTTGACAACACCGATTTTTGAAACTTTAATCGAGCATAACTACACGAAAAATTCACGAAATTTCAAAATGTCAAGTGTATTAGAATCTACTGGGAAAGCTCTATCGAATGATACCAAAATCATTAAAATCCTGTGTGTCATTCTTGAGATATGATTTATCAAACTTTAATGCTCAGCACTTTATAATGTAAACTTTTAAATTTTTAAATGTGCATAAAAATTGTTTAACTCGATGAAATTTCAAAAATTAAAATGTTTTTGATATCTACAAAAAATTTCCTATCCAGTCATACCAATATTTATGAGTTTCGTCCAAAATTGAGTATTTTTTTATTCTGAAAACCATTTTTGACAACACCGATTTTTGAAACTTTAATCGAGCATAACTACACGAAAAATTCACGAAATTTCAAAATTCCAAGTGTATTAGAATCTACTGGGAAAGCTCTATCGAATGATACCAAAATCATTAAAATCCTGTGTGTCATTCTTGAGATATGATTTATCAAACTTTAATGCTCAGCACTTTATAATGTAAACTTTTAAATTTTTAAATGTGCATAAAAATTGTTTAACTCGATGAAATTTCAAAAATTAAAATGTTTTTGATATCTACAAAAAATTTCCTATCCAGTCATACCAATATTTATGAGTTTCGTCCAAAATTGAGTATTTTTTTATTCTGAAAACCATTTTTGACAACACCGATTTTTGAAACTTTAATCGAGCATAACTACACGAAAAATTCACGAAATTTCAAAATGTCAAGTGTATTAGAATCTACTGGGAAAGCTCTATCGAATGATACCAAAATCATTAAAATCCTGTGTGTCATTCTTGAGATATGATTTATCAAACTTTAATGCTCAGCACTTTATAATGTAAACTTTTAAATTTTTAAATGTGCATAAAAATTGTTTAACTCGATGAAATTTCAAAAATTAAAATGTTTTTGATATCTACAAAAAATTTCCTATCCAGTCATACCAATATTTATGAGTTTCGTCCAAAATTGAGTATTTTTTTATTCTGAAAACCATTTTTGACAACACCGATTTTTGAAACTTTAATCGAGCATAACTACACGAAAAATTCACGAAATTTCAAAATGTCAAGTGTATTAGAATCTACTGGGAAAGCTCTATCGAATGATACCAAAATCATTAAAATCCTGTGTGTCATTCTTGAGATATGATTTATCAAACTTTAATGCTCAGCACTTTATAATGTAAACTGGAAAATTTTCAAATGTGCATAAAAATTGTTTAACTCGATGAAATTTCAAAAATTAAAATGTTTTTGATATCTACAAAAAATTTCCTATCCAGTCATACCAATATTTATGAGTTTCGTCCAAAATTTAGTATTTTTTTATTCTGAAAACCATTTTTGACAACACCGATTTTTGAAACTTTAATCGAGCATAACTACACGAAAAATTCACGAAATTTCAAAATTCCAAGTGTATTAGAATCTACTGGGAAAGCTCTATCGAATGATACCAAAATCATTAAAATCCTGTGTGTCATTCTTGAGATATGATTTATCAAACTTTAATGCTCAGCACTTTATAATGTAAACTTTTAAATTTTTAAATGTGCATAAAAATTGTTTAACTCGATGAAATTTCAAAAATTAAAATGTTTTTGATATCTACAAAAAATTTCCTATCCAGTCATACCAATATTTATGAGTTTCGTCCAAAATTTAGTATTTTTTTATTCTGAAAACCATTTTTGACAACACCGATTTTTGAAACTTTAATCGAGCATAACTACACGAAAAATTCACGAAATTTCAAAATTCCAAGTGTATTAGAATCTACTGGGAAAGCTCTATCGAATGTTACCAAAATCATTAAAATCCTGTGTGTCATTCTTGAGATATGATTTATCAAACTTTAATGCTCAGCACTTTATAATGTAAACTTTTAAATTTTTAAATGTGCATAAAAATTGTTTAACTCGATGAAATTTCAAAAATTAAAATGTTTTTGATATCTACAAAAAATTTCCTATCCAGTCATACCAATATTTATGAGTTTCGTCCAAAATTGAGTATTTTTTTATTCTGAAAACCATTTTTGACAACACCGATTTTTGAAACTTTAATCGAGCATAACTACACGAAAAATTCACGAAATTTCAAAATGTCAAGTGTATTAGAATCTACTGGGAAAGCTCTATCGAATGATACCAAAATCATTAAAATCCTGTGTGTCATTCTTGAGATATGATTTATCAAACTTTAATGCTCAGCACTTTATAATGTAAACTGGAAAATTTTCAAATGTGCATAAAAATTGTTTAACTCGATGAAATTTCAAAAATTAAAATGTTTTTGATATCTACAAAAAATTTCCTATCCAGTCATACCAATATTTATGAGTTTCGTCCAAAATTGAGTATTTTTTTATTCTGAAAACCATTTTTGACAACACCGATTTTTGAAACTTTAATCGAGCATAACTACACGAAAAATTCACGAAATTTCAAAATTTCAAGTGTATTAGAATCTACTGGGAAAGCTCTATCGAATGATACCAAAATCATTAAAATCCTGTGTGTCATTCTTGAGATATGATTTATCAAACTTTAATGCTCAGCACTTTATAATGTAAACTGGAAAATTTTCAAATGTGCATAAAAATTGTTTAACTCGATGAAATTTCAAAAATTAAAATGTTTTTGATATCTACAAAAAATTTCCTATCCAGTCATACCAATATTTATGAGTTTCGTCCAAAATTTAGTATTTTTTTATTCTGAAAACCATTTTTGACAACACCGATTTTTGAAACTTTAATCGAGCATAACTACACGAAAAATTCACGAAATTTCAAAATTCCAAGTGTATTAGAATCTACTGGGAAAGCTCTATCGAATGATACCAAAATCATTAAAATCCTGTGTGTCATTCTTGAGATATGATTTATCAAACTTTAATGCTCAGCACTTTATAATGTAAACTTTTAAATTTTTAAATGTGCATAAAAATTGTTTAACTCGATGAAATTTCAAAAATTAAAATGTTTTTGATATCTACAAAAAATTTCCTATCCAGTCATACCAATATTTATGAGTTTCGTCCAAAATTTAGTATTTTTTTATTCTGAAAACCATTTTTGACAACACCGATTTTTGAAACTTTAATCGAGCATAACTACACGAAAAATTCACGAAATTTCAAAATTCCAAGTGTATTAGAATCTACTGGGAAAGCTCTATCGAATGATACCAAAATCATTAAAATCCTGTGTGTCATTCTTGAGATATGATTTATCAAACTTTAATGCTCAGCACTTTATAATGTAAACTTTTAAATTTTTAAATGTGCATAAAAATTGTTTAACTCGATGAAATTTCAAAAATTAAAATGTTTTTGATATCTACAAAAAATTTCCTATCCAGTCATACCAATATTTATGAGTTTCGTCCAAAATTGAGTATTTTTTTATTCTGAAAACCATTTTTGACAACACCGATTTTTGAAACTTTAATCGAGCATAACTACACGAAAAATTCACGAAATTTCAAAATGTCAAGTGTATTAGAATCTACTGGGAAAGCTCTATCGAATGATACCAAAATCATTAAAATCCTGTGTGTCATTCTTGAGATATGATTTATCAAACTTTAATGCTCAGCACTTTATAATGTAAACTTTTAAATTTTTAAATGTGCATAAAAATTGTTTAACTCGATGAAATTTCAAAAATTAAAATGTTTTTGATATCTACAAAAAATTTCCTATCCAGTCATACCAATATTTATGAGTTTCGTCCAAAATTGAGTATTTTTTTATTCTGAAAACCATTTTTGACAACACCGATTTTTGAAACTTTAATCGAGCATAACTACACGAAAAATTCACGAAATTTCAAAATGTCAAGTGTATTAGAATCTACTGGGAAAGCTCTATCGAATGATACCAAAATCATTAAAATCCTGTGTGTCATTCTTGAGATATGATTTATCAAACTTTAATGCTCAGCACTTTATAATGTAAACTGGAAAATTTTCAAATGTGCATAAAAATTGTTTAACTCGATGAAATTTCAAAAATTAAAATGTTTTTGATATCTACAAAAAATTTCCTATCCAGTCATACCAATATTTATGAGTTTCGTCCAAAATTGAGTATTTTTTTATTCTGAAAACCATTTTTGACAACACCGATTTTTGAAACTTTAATCGAGCATAACTACACGAAAAATTCACGAAATTTCAAAATTTCAAGTGTATTAGAATCTACTGGGAAAGCTCTATCGAATGATACCAAAATCATTAAAATCCTGTGTGTCATTCTTGAGATATGATTTATCAAACTTTAATGCTCAGCACTTTATAATGTAAACTTTTAAATTTTTAAATGTGCATAAAAATTGTTTAACTCGATGAAATTTCAAAAATTAAAATGTTTTTGATATCTACTGGGAATTTCCTATCCAGTCATACCAATATTTATGAGTTTCGTCCAAAATTGAGTATTTTTTTATTCTGAAAACCATTTTTGACAACACCGATTTTTGAAACTTTAATCGAGCATAACTACACGAAAAATTCACGAAATTTCAAAATTCCAAGTGTATTAGAATCTACTGGGAAAGCTCTATCGAATGATACCAAAATCATTAAAATCCTGTGTGTCATTCTTGAGATATGATTTATCAAACTTTAATGCTCAGCACTTTATAATGTAAACTTTTAAATTTTTAAATGTGCATAAAAATTGTTTAACTCGATGAAATTTCAAAAATTAAAATGTTTTTGATATCTACAAAAAATTTCCTATCCAGTCATACCAATATTTATGAGTTTCGTCCAAAATTGAGTATTTTTTTATTCTGAAAACCATTTTTGACAACACCGATTTTTGAAACTTTAATCGAGCATAACTACACGAAAAATTCACGAAATTTCAAAATGTCAAGTGTATTAGAATCTACTGGGAAAGCTCTATCGAATGATACCAAAATCATTAAAATCCTGTGTGTCATTCTTGAGATATGATTTATCAAACTTTAATGCTCAGCACTTTATAATGTAAACTGGAAAATTTTCAAATGTGCATAAAAATTGTTTAACTCGATGAAATTTCAAAAATTAAAATGTTTTTGATATCTACAAAAAATTTCCTATCCAGTCATACCAATATTTATGAGTTTCGTCCAAAATTGAGTATTTTTTTATTCTGAAAACCATTTTTGACAACACCGATTTTTGAAACTTTAATCGAGCATAACTACACGAAAAATTCACGAAATTTCAAAATTTCAAGTGTATTAGAATCTACTGGGAAAGCTCTATCGAATGATACCAAAATCATTAAAATCCTGTGTGTCATTCTTGAGATATGATTTATCAAACTTTAATGCTCAGCACTTTATAATGTAAACTTTTAAATTTTTAAATGTGCATAAAAATTGTTTAACTCGATGAAATTTCAAAAATTAAAATGTTTTTGATATCTACTGGGAATTTCCTATCCAGTCATACCAATATTTATGAGTTTCGTCCAAAATTGAGTATTTTTTTATTCTGAAAACCATTTTTGACAACACCGATTTTTGAAACTTTAATCGAGCATAACTACACGAAAAATTCACGAAATTTCAAAATTCCAAGTGTATTAGAATCTACTGGGAAAGCTCTATCGAATGATACCAAAATCATTAAAATCCTGTGTGTCATTCTTGAGATATGATTTATCAAACTTTAATGCTCAGCACTTTATAATGTAAACTTTTAAATTTTTAAATGTGCATAAAAATTGTTTAACTCGATGAAATTTCAAAAATTAAAATGTTTTTGATATCTACAAAAAATTTCCTATCCAGTCATACCAATATTTATGAGTTTCGTCCAAAATTGAGTATTTTTTTATTCTGAAAACCATTTTTGACAACACCGATTTTTGAAACTTTAATCGAGCATAACTACACGAAAAATTCACGAAATTTCAAAATTTCAAGTGTATTAGAATCTACTGGGAAAGCTCTATCGAATGATACCAAAATCATTAAAATCCTGTGTGTCATTCTTGAGATATGATTTATCAAACTTTAATGCTCAGCACTTTATAATGTAAACTTTTAAATTTTTAAATGTGCATAAAAATTGTTTAACTCGATGAAATTTCAAAAATTAAAATGTTTTTGATATCTACTGGGAATTTCCTATCCAGTCATACCAATATTTATGAGTTTCGTCCAAAATTGAGTATTTTTTTATTCTGAAAACCATTTTTGACAACACCGATTTTTGAAACTTTAATCGAGCATAACTACACGAAAAATTCACGAAATTTCAAAATGTCAAGTGTATTAGAATCTACTGGGAAAGCTCTATCGAATGATACCAAAATCATTAAAATCCTGTGTGTCATTCTTGAGATATGATTTATCAAACTTTAATGCTCAGCACTTTATAATGTAAACTGGAAAATTTTCAAATGTGCATAAAAATTGTTTAACTCGATGAAATTTCAAAAATTAAAATGTTTTTGATATCTACAAAAAATTTCCTATCCAGTCATACCAATATTTATGAGTTTCGTCCAAAATTGAGTATTTTTTTATTCTGAAAACCATTTTTGACAACACCGATTTTTGAAACTTTAATCGAGCATAACTACACGAAAAATTCACGAAATTTCAAAATTTCAAGTGTATTAGAATCTACTGGGAAAGCTCTATCGAATGATACCAAAATCATTAAAATCCTGTGTGTCATTCTTGAGATATGATTTATCAAACTTTAATGCTCAGCACTTTATAATGTAAACTTTTAAATTTTTAAATGTGCATAAAAATTGTTTAACTCGATGAAATTTCAAAAATTAAAATGTTTTTGATATCTACTGGGAATTTCCTATCCAGTCATACCAATATTTATGAGTTTCGTCCAAAATTGAGTATTTTTTTATTCTGAAAACCATTTTTGACAACACCGATTTTTGAAACTTTAATCGAGCATAACTACACGAAAAATTCACGAAATTTCAAAATTCCAAGTGTATTAGAATCTACTGGGAAAGCTCTATCGAATGATACCAAAATCATTAAAATCCTGTGTGTCATTCTTGAGATATGATTTATCAAACTTTAATGCTCAGCACTTTATAATGTAAACTTTTAAATTTTTAAATGTGCATAAAAATTGTTTAACTCGATGAAATTTCAAAAATTAAAATGTTTTTGATATCTACAAAAAATTTCCTATCCAGTCATACCAATATTTATGAGTTTCGTCCAAAATTGAGTATTTTTTTATTCTGAAAACCATTTTTGACAACACCGATTTTTGAAACTTTAATCGAGCATAACTACACGAAAAATTCACGAAATTTCAAAATTTCAAGTGTATTAGAATCTACTGGGAAAGCTCTATCGAATGATACCAAAATCATTAAAATCCTGTGTGTCATTCTTGAGATATGATTTATCAAACTTTAATGCTCAGCACTTTATAATGTAAACTTTTAAATTTTTAAATGTGCATAAAAATTGTTTAACTCGATGAAATTTCAAAAATTAAAATGTTTTTGATATCTACTGGGAATTTCCTATCCAGTCATTCCAATATTTATGAGTTTCGTCCAAAATTGAGTATTTTTTTATTCTGAAAACCATTTTTGACAACACCGATTTTTGAAACTTTAATCGAGCATAACTACACGAAAAATTCACGAAATTTCAAAATGTCAAGTGTATTAGAATCTACTGGGAAAGCTCTATCGAATGATACCAAAATCATTAAAATCCTGTGTGTCATTCTTGAGATATGATTTATCAAACTTTAATGCTCAGCACTTTATAATGTAAACTTTTAAATTTTTAAATGTGCATAAAAATTGTTTAACTCGATGAAATTTCAAAAATTAAAATGTTTTTGATATCTACTGGGAATTTCCTATCCAGTCATACCAATATTTATGAGTTTCGTCCAAAATTGAGTATTTTTTTATTCTGAAAACCATTTTTGACAACACCGATTTTTGAAACTTTAATCGAGCATAACTACACGAAAAATTCACGAAATTTCAAAATGTCAAGTGTATTAGAATCTACTGGGAAAGCTCTATCGAATGATACCAAAATCATTAAAATCCTGTGTGTCATTCTTGAGATATGATTTATCAAACTTTAATGCTCAGCACTTTATAATGTAAACTTTTAAATTTTTAAATGTGCATAAAAATTGTTTAACTCGATGAAATTTCAAAAATTAAAATGTTTTTGATATCTACAAAAAATTTCCTATCCAGTCATACCAATATTTATGAGTTTCGTCCAAAATTGAGTATTTTTTTATTCTGAAAACCATTTTTGACAACACCGATTTTTGAAACTTTAATCGAGCATAACTACACGAAAAATTCACGAAATTTCAAAATGTCAAGTGTATTAGAATCTACTGGGAAAGCTCTATCGAATGATACCAAAATCATTAAAATCCTGTGTGTCATTCTTGAGATATGATTTATCAAACTTTAATGCTCAGCACTTTATAATGTAAACTTTTAAATTTTTAAATGTGCATAAAAATTGTTTAACTCGATGAAATTTCAAAAATTAAAATGTTTTTGATATCTACAAAAAATTTCCTATCCAGTCATACCAATATTTATGAGTTTCGTCCAAAATTGAGTATTTTTTTATTCTGAAAACCATTTTTGACAACACCGATTTTTGAAACTTTAATCGAGCATAACTACACGAAAAATTCACGAAATTTCAAAATTTCAAGTGTATTAGAATCTACTGGGAAAGCTCTATCGAATGATACCAAAATCATTAAAATCCTGTGTGTCATTCTTGAGATATGATTTATCAAACTTTAATGCTCAGCACTTTATAATGTAAACTTTTAAATTTTTAAATGTGCATAAAAATTGTTTAACTCGATGAAATTTCAAAAATTAAAATGTTTTTGATATCTACTGGGAATTTCCTATCCAGTCATACCAATATTTATGAGTTTCGTCCAAAATTGAGTATTTTTTTATTCTGAAAACCATTTTTGACAACACCGATTTTTGAAACTTTAATCGAGCATAACTACACGAAAAATTCACGAAATTTCAAAATGTCAAGTGTATTAGAATCTACTGGGAAAGCTCTATCGAATGATACCAAAATCATTAAAATCCTGTGTGTCATTCTTGAGATATGATTTATCAAACTTTAATGCTCAGCACTTTATAATGTAAACTTTTAAATTTTTAAATGTGCATAAAAATTGTTTAACTCGATGAAATTTCAAAAATTAAAATGTTTTTGATATCTACAAAAAATTTCCTATCCAGTCATACCAATATTTATGAGTTTCGTCCAAAATTGAGTATTTTTTTATTCTGAAAACCATTTTTGACAACACCGATTTTTGAAACTTTAATCGAGCATAACTACACGAAAAATTCACGAAATTTCAAAATGTCAAGTGTATTAGAATCTACTGGGAAAGCTCTATCGAATGATACCAAAATCATTAAAATCCTGTGTGTCATTCTTGAGATATGATTTATCAAACTTTAATGCTCAGCACTTTATAATGTAAACTGGAAAATTTTCAAATGTGCATAAAAATTGTTTAACTCGATGAAATTTCAAAAATTAAAATGTTTTTGATATCTACAAAAAATTTCCTATCCAGTCATACCAATATTTATGAGTTTCGTCCAAAATTGAGTATTTTTTTATTCTGAAAACCATTTTTGACAACACCGATTTTTGAAACTTTAATCGAGCATAACTACACGAAAAATTCACGAAATTTCAAAATTTCAAGTGTATTAGAATCTACTGGGAAAGCTCTATCGAATGATACCAAAATCATTAAAATCCTGTGTGTCATTCTTGAGATATGATTTATCAAACTTTAATGCTCAGCACTTTATAATGTAAACTTTTAAATTTTTAAATGTGCATAAAAATTGTTTAACTCGATGAAATTTCAAAAATTAAAATGTTTTTGATATCTACTGGGAATTTCCTATCCAGTCATACCAATATTTATGAGTTTCGTCCAAAATTGAGTATTTTTTTATTCTGAAAACCATTTTTGACAACACCGATTTTTGAAACTTTAATCGAGCATAACTACACGAAAAATTCACGAAATTTCAAAATTCCAAGTGTATTAGAATCTACTGGGAAAGCTCTATCGAATGATACCAAAATCATTAAAATCCTGTGTGTCATTCTTGAGATATGATTTATCAAACTTTAATGCTCAGCACTTTATAATGTAAACTTTTAAATTTTTAAATGTGCATAAAAATTGTTTAACTCGATGAAATTTCAAAAATTAAAATGTTTTTGATATCTACAAAAAATTTCCTATCCAGTCATACCAATATTTATGAGTTTCGTCCAAAATTGAGTATTTTTTTATTCTGAAAACCATTTTTGACAACACCGATTTTTGAAACTTTAATCGAGCATAACTACACGAAAAATTCACGAAATTTCAAAATGTCAAGTGTATTAGAATCTACTGGGAAAGCTCTATCGAATGATACCAAAATCATTAAAATCCTGTGTGTCATTCTTGAGATATGATTTATCAAACTTTAATGCTCAGCACTTTATAATGTAAACTTTTAAATTTTTAAATGTGCATAAAAATTGTTTAACTCGATGAAATTTCAAAAATTAAAATGTTTTTGATATCTACTGGGAATTTCCTATCCAGTCATACCAATATTTATGAGTTTCGTCCAAAATTGAGTATTTTTTTATTCTGAAAACCATTTTTGACAACACCGATTTTTGAAACTTTAATCGAGCATAACTACACGAAAAATTCACGAAATTTCAAAATTCCAAGTGTATTAGAATCTACTGGGAAAGCTCTATCGAATGATACCAAAATCATTAAAATCCTGTGTGTCATTCTTGAGATATGATTTATCAAACTTTAATGCTCAGCACTTTATAATGTAAACTTTTAAATTTTTAAATGTGCATAAAAATTGTTTAACTCGATGAAATTTCAAAAATTAAAATGTTTTTGATATCTACAAAAAATTTCCTATCCAGTCATACCAATATTTATGAGTTTCGTCCAAAATTGAGTATTTTTTTATTCTGAAAACCATTTTTGACAACACCGATTTTTGAAACTTTAATCGAGCATAACTACACGAAAAATTCACGAAATTTCAAAATGTCAAGTGTATTAGAATCTACTGGGAAAGCTCTATCGAATGATACCAAAATCATTAAAATCCTGTGTGTCATTCTTGAGATATGATTTATCAAACTTTAATGCTCAGCACTTTATAATGTAAACTTTTAAATTTTTAAATGTGCATAAAAATTGTTTAACTCGATGAAATTTCAAAAATTAAAATGTTTTTGATATCTACTGGGAATTTCCTATCCAGTCATACCAATATTTATGAGTTTCGTCCAAAATTGAGTATTTTTTTATTCTGAAAACCATTTTTGACAACACCGATTTTTGAAACTTTAATCGAGCATAACTACACGAAAAATTCACGAAATTTCAAAATGTCAAGTGTATTAGAATCTACTGGGAAAGCTCTATCGAATGATACCAAAATCATTAAAATCCTGTGTGTCATTCTTGAGATATGATTTATCAAACTTTAATGCTCAGCACTTTATAATGTAAACTTTTAAATTTTTAAATGTGCATAAAAATTGTTTAACTCGATGAAATTTCAAAAATTAAAATGTTTTTGATATCTACAAAAAATTTCCTATCCAGTCATACCAATATTTATGAGTTTCGTCCAAAATTGAGTATTTTTTTATTCTGAAAACCATTTTTGACAACACCGATTTTTGAAACTTTAATCGAGCATAACTACACGAAAAATTCACGAAATTTCAAAATGTCAAGTGTATTAGAATCTACTGGGAAAGCTCTATCGAATGATACCAAAATCATTAAAATCCTGTGTGTCATTCTTGAGATATGATTTATCAAACTTTAATGCTCAGCACTTTATAATGTAAACTTTTAAATTTTTAAATGTGCATAAAAATTGTTTAACTCGATGAAATTTCAAAAATTAAAATGTTTTTGATATCTACTGGGAATTTCCTATCCAGTCATACCAATATTTATGAGTTTCGTCCAAAATTGAGTATTTTTTTATTCTGAAAACCATTTTTGACAACACCGATTTTTGAAACTTTAATCGAGCATAACTACACGAAAAATTCACGAAATTTCAAAATGTCAAGTGTATTAGAATCTACTGGGAAAGCTCTATCGAATGATACCAAAATCATTAAAATCCTGTGTGTCATTCTTGAGATATGATTTATCAAACTTTAATGCTCAGCACTTTATAATGTAAACTTTTAAATTTTTAAATGTGCATAAAAATTGTTTAACTCGATGAAATTTCAAAAATTAAAATGTTTTTGATATCTACAAAAAATTTCCTATCCAGTCATACCAATATTTATGAGTTTCGTCCAAAATTGAGTATTTTTTTATTCTGAAAACCATTTTTGACAACACCGATTTTTGAAACTTTAATCGAGCATAACTACACGAAAAATTCACGAAATTTCAAAATGTCAAGTGTATTAGAATCTACTGGGAAAGCTCTATCGAATGATACCAAAATCATTAAAATCCTGTGTGTCATTCTTGAGATATGATTTATCAAACTTTAATGCTCAGCACTTTATAATGTAAACTTTTAAATTTTTAAATGTGCATAAAAATTGTTTAACTCGATGAAATTTCAAAAATTAAAATGTTTTTGATATCTACTGGGAATTTCCTATCCAGTCATACCAATATTTATGAGTTTCGTCCAAAATTGAGTATTTTTTTATTCTGAAAACCATTTTTGACAACACCGATTTTTGAAACTTTAATCGAGCATAACTACACGAAAAATTCACGAAATTTCAAAATGTCAAGTGTATTAGAATCTACTGGGAAAGCTCTATCGAATGATACCAAAATCATTAAAATCCTGTGTGTCATTCTTGAGATATGATTTATCAAACTTTAATGCTCAGCACTTTATAATGTAAACTTTTAAATTTTTAAATGTGCATAAAAATTGTTTAACTCGATGAAATTTCAAAAATTAAAATGTTTTTGATATCTACAAAAAATTTCCTATCCAGTCATACCAATATTTATGAGTTTCGTCCAAAATTGAGTATTTTTTTATTCTGAAAACCATTTTTGACAACACCGATTTTTGAAACTTTAATCGAGCATAACTACACGAAAAATTCACGAAATTTCAAAATGTCAAGTGTATTAGAATCTACTGGGAAAGCTCTATCGAATGATACCAAAATCATTAAAATCCTGTGTGTCATTCTTGAGATATGATTTATCAAACTTTAATGCTCAGCACTTTATAATGTAAACTGGAAAATTTTCAAATGTGCATAAAAATTGTTTAACTCGATGAAATTTCAAAAATTAAAATGTTTTTGATATCTACAAAAAATTTCCTATCCAGTCATACCAATATTTATGAGTTTCGTCCAAAATTGAGTATTTTTTTATTCTGAAAACCATTTTTGACAACACCGATTTTTGAAACTTTAATCGAGCATAACTACACGAAAAATTCACGAAATTTCAAAATTTCAAGTGTATTAGAATCTACTGGGAAAGCTCTATCGAATGATACCAAAATCATTAAAATCCTGTGTGTCATTCTTGAGATATGATTTATCAAACTTTAATGCTCAGCACTTTATAATGTAAACTTTTAAATTTTTAAATGTGCATAAAAATTGTTTAACTCGATGAAATTTCAAAAATTAAAATGTTTTTGATATCTACTGGGAATTTCCTATCCAGTCATACCAATATTTATGAGTTTCGTCCAAAATTGAGTATTTTTTTATTCTGAAAACCATTTTTGACAACACCGATTTTTGAAACTTTAATCGAGCATAACTACACGAAAAATTCACGAAATTTCAAAATTCCAAGTGTATTAGAATCTACTGGGAAAGCTCTATCGAATGATACCAAAATCATTAAAATCCTGTGTGTCATTCTTGAGATATGATTTATCAAACTTTAATGCTCAGCACTTTATAATGTAAACTTTTAAATTTTTAAATGTGCATAAAAATTGTTTAACTCGATGAAATTTCAAAAATTAAAATGTTTTTGATATCTACAAAAAATTTCCTATCCAGTCATACCAATATTTATGAGTTTCGTCCAAAATTGAGTATTTTTTTATTCTGAAAACCATTTTTGACAACACCGATTTTTGAAACTTTAATCGAGCATAACTACACGAAAAATTCACGAAATTTCAAAATGTCAAGTGTATTAGAATCTACTGGGAAAGCTCTATCGAATGATACCAAAATCATTAAAATCCTGTGTGTCATTCTTGAGATATGATTTATCAAACTTTAATGCTCAGCACTTTATAATGTAAACTTTTAAATTTTTAAATGTGCATAAAAATTGTTTAACTCGATGAAATTTCAAAAATTAAAATGTTTTTGATATCTACTGGGAATTTCCTATCCAGTCATACCAATATTTATGAGTTTCGTCCAAAATTGAGTATTTTTTTATTCTGAAAACCATTTTTGACAACACCGATTTTTGAAACTTTAATCGAGCATAACTACACGAAAAATTCACGAAATTTCAAAATGTCAAGTGTATTAGAATCTACTGGGAAAGCTCTATCGAATGATACCAAAATCATTAAAATCCTGTGTGTCATTCTTGAGATATGATTTATCAAACTTTAATGCTCAGCACTTTATAATGTAAACTTTTAAATTTTTAAATGTGCATAAAAATTGTTTAACTCGATGAAATTTCAAAAATTAAAATGTTTTTGATATCTACAAAAAATTTCCTATCCAGTCATACCAATATTTATGAGTTTCGTCCAAAATTGAGTATTTTTTTATTCTGAAAACCATTTTTGACAACACCGATTTTTGAAACTTTAATCGAGCATAACTACACGAAAAATTCACGAAATTTCAAAATGTCAAGTGTATTAGAATCTACTGGGAAAGCTCTATCGAATGATACCAAAATCATTAAAATCCTGTGTGTCATTCTTGAGATATGATTTATCAAACTTTAATGCTCAGCACTTTATAATGTAAACTTTTAAATTTTTAAATGTGCATAAAAATTGTTTAACTCGATGAAATTTCAAAAATTAAAATGTTTTTGATATCTACTGGGAATTTCCTATCCAGTCATACCAATATTTATGAGTTTCGTCCAAAATTGAGTATTTTTTTATTCTGAAAACCATTTTTGACAACACCGATTTTTGAAACTTTAATCGAGCATAACTACACGAAAAATTCACGAAATTTCAAAATGTCAAGTGTATTAGAATCTACTGGGAAAGCTCTATCGAATGATACCAAAATCATTAAAATCCTGTGTGTCATTCTTGAGATATGATTTATCAAACTTTAATGCTCAGCACTTTATAATGTAAACTTTTAAATTTTTAAATGTGCATAAAAATTGTTTAACTCGATGAAATTTCAAAAATTAAAATGTTTTTGATATCTACAAAAAATTTCCTATCCAGTCATACCAATATTTATGAGTTTCGTCCAAAATTGAGTATTTTTTTATTCTGAAAACCATTTTTGACAACACCGATTTTTGAAACTTTAATCGAGCATAACTACACGAAAAATTCACGAAATTTCAAAATGTCAAGTGTATTAGAATCTACTGGGAAAGCTCTATCGAATGATACCAAAATCATTAAAATCCTGTGTGTCATTCTTGAGATATGATTTATCAAACTTTAATGCTCAGCACTTTATAATGTAAACTTTTAAATTTTTAAATGTGCATAAAAATTGTTTAACTCGATGAAATTTCAAAAATTAAAATGTTTTTGATATCTACTGGGAATTTCCTATCCAGTCATACCAATATTTATGAGTTTCGTCCAAAATTGAGTATTTTTTTATTCTGAAAACCATTTTTGACAACACCGATTTTTGAAACTTTAATCGAGCATAACTACACGAAAAATTCACGAAATTTCAAAATGTCAAGTGTATTAGAATCTACTGGGAAAGCTCTATCGAATGATACCAAAATCATTAAAATCCTGTGTGTCATTCTTGAGATATGATTTATCAAACTTTAATGCTCAGCACTTTATAATGTAAACTTTTAAATTTTTAAATGTGCATAAAAATTGTTTAACTCGATGAAATTTCAAAAATTAAAATGTTTTTGATATCTACAAAAAATTTCCTATCCAGTCATACCAATATTTATGAGTTTCGTCCAAAATTGAGTATTTTTTTATTCTGAAAACCATTTTTGACAACACCGATTTTTGAAACTTTAATCGAGCATAACTACACGAAAAATTCACGAAATTTCAAAATGTCAAGTGTATTAGAATCTACTGGGAAAGCTCTATCGAATGATACCAAAATCATTAAAATCCTGTGTGTCATTCTTGAGATATGATTTATCAAACTTTAATGCTCAGCACTTTATAATGTAAACTTTTAAATTTTTAAATGTGCATAAAAATTGTTTAACTCGATGAAATTTCAAAAATTAAAATGTTTTTGATATCTACAAAAAATTTCCTATCCAGTCATACCAATATTTATGAGTTTCGTCCAAAATTGAGTATTTTTTTATTCTGAAAACCATTTTTGACAACACCGATTTTTGAAACTTTAATCGAGCATAACTACACGAAAAATTCACGAAATTTCAAAATGTCAAGTGTATTAGAATCTACTGGGAAAGCTCTATCGAATGATACCAAAATCATTAAAATCCTGTGTGTCATTCTTGAGATATGATTTATCAAACTTTAATGCTCAGCACTTTATAATGTAAACTTTTAAATTTTTAAATGTGCATAAAAATTGTTTAACTCGATGAAATTTCAAAAATTAAAATGTTTTTGATATCTACTGGGAATTTCCTATCCAGTCATACCAATATTTATGAGTTTCGTCCAAAATTGAGTATTTTTTTATTCTGAAAACCATTTTTGACAACACCGATTTTTGAAACTTTAATCGAGCATAACTACACGAAAAATTCACGAAATTTCAAAATGTCAAGTGTATTAGAATCTACTGGGAAAGCTCTATCGAATGATACCAAAATCATTAAAATCCTGTGTGTCATTCTTGAGATATGATTTATCAAACTTTAATGCTCAGCACTTTATAATGTAAACTTTTAAATTTTTAAATGTGCATAAAAATTGTTTAACTCGATGAAATTTCAAAAATTAAAATGTTTTTGATATCTACAAAAAATTTCCTATCCAGTCATACCAATATTTATGAGTTTCGTCCAAAATTGAGTATTTTTTTATTCTGAAAACCATTTTTGACAACACCGATTTTTGAAACTTTAATCGAGCATAACTACACGAAAAATTCACGAAATTTCAAAATGTCAAGTGTATTAGAATCTACTGGGAAAGCTCTATCGAATGATACCAAAATCATTAAAATCCTGTGTGTCATTCTTGAGATATGATTTATCAAACTTTAATGCTCAGCACTTTATAATGTAAACTGGAAAATTTTCAAATGTGCATAAAAATTGTTTAACTCGATGAAATTTCAAAAATTAAAATGTTTTTGATATCTACAAAAAATTTCCTATCCAGTCATACCAATATTTATGAGTTTCGTCCAAAATTGAGTATTTTTTTATTCTGAAAACCATTTTTGACAACACCGATTTTTGAAACTTTAATCGAGCATAACTACACGAAAAATTCACGAAATTTCAAAATTTCAAGTGTATTAGAATCTACTGGGAAAGCTCTATCGAATGATACCAAAATCATTAAAATCCTGTGTGTCATTCTTGAGATATGATTTATCAAACTTTAATGCTCAGCACTTTATAATGTAAACTTTTAAATTTTTAAATGTGCATAAAAATTGTTTAACTCGATGAAATTTCAAAAATTAAAATGTTTTTGATATCTACTGGGAATTTCCTATCCAGTCATACCAATATTTATGAGTTTCGTCCAAAATTGAGTATTTTTTTATTCTGAAAACCATTTTTGACAACACCGATTTTTGAAACTTTAATCGAGCATAACTACACGAAAAATTCACGAAATTTCAAAATGTCAAGTGTATTAGAATCTACTGGGAAAGCTCTATCGAATGATACCAAAATCATTAAAATCCTGTGTGTCATTCTTGAGATATGATTTATCAAACTTTAATGCTCAGCACTTTATAATGTAAACTTTTAAATTTTTAAATGTGCATAAAAATTGTTTAACTCGATGAAATTTCAAAAATTAAAATGTTTTTGATATCTACAAAAAATTTCCTATCCAGTCATACCAATATTTATGAGTTTCGTCCAAAATTGAGTATTTTTTTATTCTGAAAACCATTTTTGACAACACCGATTTTTGAAACTTTAATCGAGCATAACTACACGAAAAATTCACGAAATTTCAAAATGTCAAGTGTATTAGAATCTACTGGGAAAGCTCTATCGAATGATACCAAAATCATTAAAATCCTGTGTGTCATTCTTGAGATATGATTTATCAAACTTTAATGCTCAGCACTTTATAATGTAAACTTTTAAATTTTTAAATGTGCATAAAAATTGTTTAACTCGATGAAATTTCAAAAATTAAAATGTTTTTGATATCTACTGGGAATTTCCTATCCAGTCATACCAATATTTATGAGTTTCGTCCAAAATTGAGTATTTTTTTATTCTGAAAACCATTTTTGACAACACCGATTTTTGAAACTTTAATCGAGCATAACTACACGAAAAATTCACGAAATTTCAAAATGTCAAGTGTATTAGAATCTACTGGGAAAGCTCTATCGAATGATACCAAAATCATTAAAATCCTGTGTGTCATTCTTGAGATATGATTTATCAAACTTTAATGCTCAGCACTTTATAATGTAAACTTTTAAATTTTTAAATGTGCATAAAAATTGTTTAACTCGATGAAATTTCAAAAATTAAAATGTTTTTGATATCTACTGGGAATTTCCTATCCAGTCATACCAATATTTATGAGTTTCGTCCAAAATTGAGTATTTTTTTATTCTGAAAACCATTTTTGACAACACCGATTTTTGAAACTTTAATCGAGCATAACTACACGAAAAATTCACGAAATTTCAAAATGTCAAGTGTATTAGAATCTACTGGGAAAGCTCTATCGAATGATACCAAAATCATTAAAATCCTGTGTGTCATTCTTGAGATATGATTTATCAAACTTTAATGCTCAGCACTTTATAATGTAAACTTTTAAATTTTTAAATGTGCATAAAAATTGTTTAACTCGATGAAATTTCAAAAATTAAAATGTTTTTGATATCTACAAAAAATTTCCTATCCAGTCATACCAATATTTATGAGTTTCGTCCAAAATTGAGTATTTTTTTATTCTGAAAACCATTTTTGACAACACCGATTTTTGAAACTTTAATCGAGCATAACTACACGAAAAATTCACGAAATTTCAAAATGTCAAGTGTATTAGAATCTACTGGGAAAGCTCTATCGAATGATACCAAAATCATTAAAATCCTGTGTGTCATTCTTGAGATATGATTTATCAAACTTTAATGCTCAGCACTTTATAATGTAAACTGGAAAATTTTCAAATGTGCATAAAAATTGTTTAACTCGATGAAATTTCAAAAATTAAAATGTTTTTGATATCTACAAAAAATTTCCTATCCAGTCATACCAATATTTATGAGTTTCGTCCAAAATTGAGTATTTTTTTATTCTGAAAACCATTTTTGACAACACCGATTTTTGAAACTTTAATCGAGCATAACTACACGAAAAATTCACGAAATTTCAAAATTTCAAGTGTATTAGAATCTACTGGGAAAGCTCTATCGAATGATACCAAAATCATTAAAATCCTGTGTGTCATTCTTGAGATATGATTTATCAAACTTTAATGCTCAGCACTTTATAATGTAAACTTTTAAATTTTTAAATGTGCATAAAAATTGTTTAACTCGATGAAATTTCAAAAATTAAAATGTTTTTGATATCTACTGGGAATTTCCTATCCAGTCATACCAATATTTATGAGTTTCGTCCAAAATTGAGTATTTTTTTATTCTGAAAACCATTTTTGACAACACCGATTTTTGAAACTTTAATCGAGCATAACTACACGAAAAATTCACGAAATTTCAAAATTCCAAGTGTATTAGAATCTACTGGGAAAGCTCTATCGAATGATACCAAAATCATTAAAATCCTGTGTGTCATTCTTGAGATATGATTTATCAAACTTTAATGCTCAGCACTTTATAATGTAAACTTTTAAATTTTTAAATGTGCATAAAAATTGTTTAACTCGATGAAATTTCAAAAATTAAAATGTTTTTGATATCTACTGGGAATTTCCTATCCAGTCATACCAATATTTATGAGTTTCGTCCAAAATTGAGTATTTTTTTATTCTGAAAACCATTTTTGACAACACCGATTTTTGAAACTTTAATCGAGCATAACTACACGAAAAATTCACGAAATTTCAAAATGTCAAGTGTATTAGAATCTACTGGGAAAGCTCTATCGAATGATACCAAAATCATTAAAATCCTGTGTGTCATTCTTGAGATATGATTTATCAAACTTTAATGCTCAGCACTTTATAATGTAAACTTTTAAATTTTTAAATGTGCATAAAAATTGTTTAACTCGATGAAATTTCAAAAATTAAAATGTTTTTGATATCTACAAAAAATTTCCTATCCAGTCATACCAATATTTATGAGTTTCGTCCAAAATTGAGTATTTTTTTATTCTGAAAACCATTTTTGACAACACCGATTTTTGAAACTTTAATCGAGCATAACTACACGAAAAATTCACGAAATTTCAAAATGTCAAGTGTATTAGAATCTACTGGGAAAGCTCTATCGAATGATACCAAAATCATTAAAATCCTGTGTGTCATTCTTGAGATATGATTTATCAAACTTTAATGCTCAGCACTTTATAATGTAAACTTTTAAATTTTTAAATGTGCATAAAAATTGTTTAACTCGATGAAATTTCAAAAATTAAAATGTTTTTGATATCTACTGGGAATTTCCTATCCAGTCATACCAATATTTATGAGTTTCGTCCAAAATTGAGTATTTTTTTATTCTGAAAACCATTTTTGACAACACCGATTTTTGAAACTTTAATCGAGCATAACTACACGAAAAATTCACGAAATTTCAAAATGTCAAGTGTATTAGAATCTACTGGGAAAGCTCTATCGAATGATACCAAAATCATTAAAATCCTGTGTGTCATTCTTGAGATATGATTTATCAAACTTTAATGCTCAGCACTTTATAATGTAAACTTTTAAATTTTTAAATGTGCATAAAAATTGTTTAACTCGATGAAATTTCAAAAATTAAAATGTTTTTGATATCTACAAAAAATTTCCTATCCAGTCATACCAATATTTATGAGTTTCGTCCAAAATTGAGTATTTTTTTATTCTGAAAACCATTTTTGACAACACCGATTTTTGAAACTTTAATCGAGCATAACTACACGAAAAATTCACGAAATTTCAAAATGTCAAGTGTATTAGAATCTACTGGGAAAGCTCTATCGAATGATACCAAAATCATTAAAATCCTGTGTGTCATTCTTGAGATATGATTTATCAAACTTTAATGCTCAGCACTTTATAATGTAAACTGGAAAATTTTCAAATGTGCATAAAAATTGTTTAACTCGATGAAATTTCAAAAATTAAAATGTTTTTGATATCTACAAAAAATTTCCTATCCAGTCATACCAATATTTATGAGTTTCGTCCAAAATTGAGTATTTTTTTATTCTGAAAACCATTTTTGACAACACCGATTTTTGAAACTTTAATCGAGCATAACTACACGAAAAATTCACGAAATTTCAAAATTTCAAGTGTATTAGAATCTACTGGGAAAGCTCTATCGAATGATACCAAAATCATTAAAATCCTGTGTGTCATTCTTGAGATATGATTTATCAAACTTTAATGCTCAGCACTTTATAATGTAAACTTTTAAATTTTTAAATGTGCATAAAAATTGTTTAACTCGATGAAATTTCAAAAATTAAAATGTTTTTGATATCTACTGGGAATTTCCTATCCAGTCATACCAATATTTATGAGTTTCGTCCAAAATTGAGTATTTTTTTATTCTGAAAACCATTTTTGACAACACCGATTTTTGAAACTTTAATCGAGCATAACTACACGAAAAATTCACGAAATTTCAAAATTCCAAGTGTATTAGAATCTACTGGGAAAGCTCTATCGAATGATACCAAAATCATTAAAATCCTATGTGTCATTCTTGAGATATGATTTATCAAACTTTAATGCTCAGCACTTTATAATGTAAACTTTTAAATTTTTAAATGTGCATAAAAATTGTTTAACTCGATGAAATTTCAAAAATTAAAATGTTTTTGATATCTACAAAAAATTTCCTATCCAGTCATACCAATATTTATGAGTTTCGTCCAAAATTGAGTATTTTTTTATTCTGAAAACCATTTTTGACAACACCGATTTTTGAAACTTTAATCGAGCATAACTACACGAAAAATTCACGAAATTTCAAAATGTCAAGTGTATTAGAATCTACTGGGAAAGCTCTATCGAATGATACCAAAATCATTAAAATCCTGTGTGTCATTCTTGAGATATGATTTATCAAACTTTAATGCTCAGCACTTTATAATGTAAACTGGAAAATTTTCAAATGTGCATAAAAATTGTTTAACTCGATGAAATTTCAAAAATTAAAATGTTTTTGATATCTACAAAAAATTTCCTATCCAGTCATACCAATATTTATGAGTTTCGTCCAAAATTGAGTATTTTTTTATTCTGAAAACCATTTTTGACAACACCGATTTTTGAAACTTTAATCGAGCATAACTACACGAAAAATTCACGAAATTTCAAAATTTCAAGTGTATTAGAATCTACTGGGAAAGCTCTATCGAATGATACCAAAATCATTAAAATCCTGTGTGTCATTCTTGAGATATGATTTATCAAACTTTAATGCTCAGCACTTTATAATGTAAACTTTTAAATTTTTAAATGTGCATAAAAATTGTTTAACTCGATGAAATTTCAAAAATTAAAATGTTTTTGATATCTACTGGGAATTTCCTATCCAGTCATACCAATATTTATGAGTTTCGTCCAAAATTGAGTATTTTTTTATTCTGAAAACCATTTTTGACAACACCGATTTTTGAAACTTTAATCGAGCATAACTACACGAAAAATTCACGAAATTTCAAAATTCCAAGTGTATTAGAATCTACTGGGAAAGCTCTATCGAATGATACCAAAATCATTAAAATCCTGTGTGTCATTCTTGAGATATGATTTATCAAACTTTAATGCTCAGCACTTTATAATGTAAACTTTTAAATTTTTAAATGTGCATAAAAATTGTTTAACTCGATGAAATTTCAAAAATTAAAATGTTTTTGATATCTACAAAAAATTTCCTATCCAGTCATACCAATATTTATGAGTTTCGTCCAAAATTGAGTATTTTTTTATTCTGAAAACCATTTTTGACAACACCGATTTTTGAAACTTTAATCGAGCATAACTACACGAAAAATTCACGAAATTTCAAAATGTCAAGTGTATTAGAATCTACTGGGAAAGCTCTATCGAATGATACCAAAATCATTAAAATCCTGTGTGTCATTCTTGAGATATGATTTATCAAACTTTAATGCTCAGCACTTTATAATGTAAACTTTTAAATTTTTAAATGTGCATAAAAATTGTTTAACTCGATGAAATTTCAAAAATTAAAATGTTTTTGATATCTACAAAAAATTTCCTATCCAGTCATACCAATATTTATGAGTTTCGTCCAAAATTGAGTATTTTTTTATTTTGAAAACCACTTTTGACAACACCAATTTTTGAAACTTTAATTGAGCATAAGTACACGAAAAATTCACGAAATTTCAAAATTTCAAGTATTTTAGAATCTACTGGGAACGCTCTATCGAATGGTATCAAAATCATTAAAATCCTGTGTGTCATTCTTGAGATATGATTTATCAAACTTTAATGCTCAGCACTTTATAATGTAAACTTTTAAATTTTTAAATGTGCATAAAAATTGTTTAACTCGATGAAATTTCAAAAATTAAAATGTTTTTGATATCTACAAAAAATTTCCTATCCAGTCATACCAATATTTATGAGTTTCGTCCAAAATTGAGTATTTTTTTATTCTGAAAACCATTTTTGACAACACCGATTTTTGAAACTTTAATCGAGCATAACTACACGAAAAATTCACGAAATTTCAAAATGTCAAGTGTATTAGAATCTACTGGGAAAGCTCTATCGAATGATACCAAAATCATTAAAATCCTGTGTGTCATTCTTGAGATATGATTTATCAAACTTTAATGCTCAGCACTTTATAATGTAAACTTTTAAATTTTTAAATGTGCATAAAAATTGTTTAACTCGATGAAATTTCAAAAATTAAAATGTTTTTGATATCTACAAAAAATTTCCTATCCAGTCATACCAATATTTATGAGTTTCGTCCAAAATTGAGTATTTTTTTATTTTGAAAACCACTTTTGACAACACCAATTTTTGAAACTTTAATTGAGCATAAGTACACGAAAAATTCACGAAATTTCAAAATTTCAAGTATTTTAGAATCTACTGGGAACGCTCTATCGAATGGTATCAAAATCATTAAAATCCTGTGTGTCATTCTTGAGATATGATTTATCAAACTTTAATGCTCAGCACTTTATAATGTAAACTTTTAAATTTTTAAATGTGCATAAAAATTGTTTAACTCGATGAAATTTCAAAAATTAAAATGTTTTTGATATCTACAAAAAATTTCCTATCCAGTCATACCAATATTTATGAGTTTCGTCCAAAATTGAGTATTTTTTTATTCTGAAAACCATTTTTGACAACACCGATTTTTGAAACTTTAATCGAGCATAACTACACGAAAAATTCACGAAATTTCAAAATTCCAAGTGTATTAGAATCTACTGGGAAAGCTCTATCGAATGATACCAAAATCATTAAAATCCTGTGTGTCATTCTTGAGATATGATTTATCAAACTTTAATGCTCAGCACTTTATAATGTAAACTTTTAAATTTTTAAATGTGCATAAAAATTGTTTAACTCGATGAAATTTCAAAAATTAAAATGTTTTTGATATCTACAAAAAATTTCCTATCCAGTCATACCAATATTTATGAGTTTCGTCCAAAATTGAGTATTTTTTTATTCTGAAAACCATTTTTGACAACACCGATTTTTGAAACTTTAATCGAGCATAACTACACGAAAAATTCACGAAATTTCAAAATGTCAAGTGTATTAGAATCTACTGGGAAAGCTCTATCGAATGATACCAAAATCATTAAAATCCTGTGTGTCATTCTTGAGATATGATTTATCAAACTTTAATGCTCAGCACTTTATAATGTAAACTTTTAAATTTTTAAATGTGCATAAAAATTGTTTAACTCGATGAAATTTCAAAAATTAAAATGTTTTTGATATCTACAAAAAATTTCCTATCCAGTCATACCAATATTTATGAGTTTCGTCCAAAATTGAGTATTTTTTTATTCTGAAAACCATTTTTGACAACACCGATTTTTGAAACTTTAATCGAGCATAACTACACGAAAAATTCACGAAATTTCAAAATGTCAAGTGTATTAGAATCTACTGGGAAAGCTCTATCGAATGATACCAAAATCATTAAAATCCTGTGTGTCATTCTTGAGATATGATTTATCAAACTTTAATGCTCAGCACTTTATAATGTAAACTGGAAAATTTTCAAATGTGCATAAAAATTGTTTAACTCGATGAAATTTCAAAAATTAAAATGTTTTTGATATCTACAAAAAATTTCCTATCCAGTCATACCAATATTTATGAGTTTCGTCCAAAATTGAGTATTTTTTTATTCTGAAAACCATTTTTGACAACACCGATTTTTGAAACTTTAATCGAGCATAACTACACGAAAAATTCACGAAATTTCAAAATGTCAAGTGTATTAGAATCTACTGGGAAAGCTCTATCGAATGATACCAAAATCATTAAAATCCTGTGTGTCATTCTTGAGATATGATTTATCAAACTTTAATGCTCAGCACTTTATAATGTAAACTTTTAAATTTTTAAATGTGCATAAAAATTGTTTAACTCGATGAAATTTCAAAAATTAAAATGTTTTTGATATCTACAAAAAATTTCCTATCCAGTCATACCAATATTTATGAGTTTCGTCCAAAATTGAGTATTTTTTTATTCTGAAAACCATTTTTGACAACACCGATTTTTGAAACTTTAATCGAGCATAACTACACGAAAAATTCACGAAATTTCAAAATGTCAAGTGTATTAGAATCTACTGGGAAAGCTCTATCGAATGATACCAAAATCATTAAAATCCTGTGTGTCATTCTTGAGATATGATTTATCAAACTTTAATGCTCAGCACTTTATAATGTAAACTGGAAAATTTTCAAATGTGCATAAAAATTGTTTAACTCGATGAAATTTCAAAAATTAAAATGTTTTTGATATCTACAAAAAATTTCCTATCCAGTCATACCAATATTTATGAGTTTCGTCCAAAATTGAGTATTTTTTTATTCTGAAAACCATTTTTGACAACACCGATTTTTGAAACTTTAATCGAGCATAACTACACGAAAAATTCACGAAATTTCAAAATGTCAAGTGTATTAGAATCTACTGGGAAAGCTCTATCGAATGATACCAAAATCATTAAAATCCTGTGTGTCATTCTTGAGATATGATTTATCAAACTTTAATGCTCAGCACTTTATAATGTAAACTTTTAAATTTTTAAATGTGCATAAAAATTGTTTAACTCGATGAAATTTCAAAAATTAAAATGTTTTTGATATCTACAAAAAATTTCCTATCCAGTCATACCAATATTTATGAGTTTCGTCCAAAATTGAGTATTTTTTTATTCTGAAAACCATTTTTGACAACACCGATTTTTGAAACTTTAATCGAGCATAACTACACGAAAAATTCACGAAATTTCAAAATTCCAAGTGTATTAGAATCTACTGGGAAAGCTCTATCGAATGATACCAAAATCATTAAAATCCTGTGTGTCATTCTTGAGATATGATTTATCAAACTTTAATGCTCAGCACTTTATAATGTAAACTTTTAAATTTTTAAATGTGCATAAAAATTGTTTAACTCGATGAAATTTCAAAAATTAAAATGTTTTTGATATCTACAAAAAATTTCCTATCCAGTCATACCAATATTTATGAGTTTCGTCCAAAATTGAGTATTTTTTTATTCTGAAAACCATTTTTGACAACACCGATTTTTGAAACTTTAATCGAGCATAACTACACGAAAAATTCACGAAATTTCAAAATGTCAAGTGTATTAGAATCTACTGGGAAAGCTCTATCGAATGATACCAAAATCATTAAAATCCTGTGTGTCATTCTTGAGATATGATTTATCAAACTTTAATGCTCAGCACTTTATAATGTAAACTTTTAAATTTTTAAATGTGCATAAAAATTGTTTAACTCGATGAAATTTCAAAAATTAAAATGTTTTTGATATCTACAAAAAATTTCCTATCCAGTCATACCAATATTTATGAGTTTCGTCCAAAATTGAGTATTTTTTTATTCTGAAAACCATTTTTGACAACACCGATTTTTGAAACTTTAATCGAGCATAACTACACGAAAAATTCACGAAATTTCAAAATGTCAAGTGTATTAGAATCTACTGGGAAAGCTCTATCGAATGATACCAAAATCATTAAAATCCTGTGTGTCATTCTTGAGATATGATTTATCAAACTTTAATGCTCAGCACTTTATAATGTAAACTGGAAAATTTTCAAATGTGCATAAAAATTGTTTAACTCGATGAAATTTCAAAAATTAAAATGTTTTTGATATCTACAAAAAATTTCCTATCCAGTCATACCAATATTTATGAGTTTCGTCCAAAATTGAGTATTTTTTTATTCTGAAAACCATTTTTGACAACACCGATTTTTGAAACTTTAATCGAGCATAACTACACGAAAAATTCACGAAATTTCAAAATGTCAAGTGTATTAGAATCTACTGGGAACGCTCTATCGAATGATACCAAAATCATTAAAATCCTGTGTGTCATTCTTGAGATATGATTTATCAAACTTTAATGCTCAGCACTTTATAATGTAAACTTTTAAATTTTTAAATGTGCATAAAAATTGTTTAACTCGATGAAATTTCAAAAATTAAAATGTTTTTGATATCTACAAAAAATTTCCTATCCAGTCATACCAATATTTATGAGTTTCGTCCAAAATTGAGTATTTTTTTATTCTGAAAACCATTTTTGACAACACCGATTTTTGAAACTTTAATCGAGCATAACTACACGAAAAATTCACGAAATTTCAAAATGTCAAGTGTATTAGAATCTACTGGGAAAGCTCTATCGAATGATACCAAAATCATTAAAATCCTGTGTGTCATTCTTGAGATATGATTTATCAAACTTTAATGCTCAGCACTTTATAATGTAAACTTTTAAATTTTTAAATGTGCATAAAAATTGTTTAACTCGATGAAATTTCAAAAATTAAAATGTTTTTGATATCTACAAAAAATTTCCTATCCAGTCATACCAATATTTATGAGTTTCGTCCAAAATTGAGTATTTTTTTATTTTGAAAACCACTTTTGACAACACCAATTTTTGAAACTTTAATTGAGCATAAGTACACGAAAAATTCACGAAATTTCAAAATTTCAAGTATTTTAGAATCTACTGGGAACGCTCTATCGAATGGTATCAAAATCATTAAAATCCTGTGTGTCATTCTTGAGATATGATTTATCAAACTTTAATGCTCAGCACTTTATAATGTAAACTGGAAAATTTTCAAATGTGCATAAAAATTGTTTAACTCGATGAAATTTCAAAAATTAAAATGTTTTTGATATCTACAAAAAATTTCCTATCCAGTCATACCAATATTTATGAGTTTCGTCCAAAATTGAGTATTTTTTTATTCTGAAAACCATTTTTGACAACACCGATTTTTGAAACTTTAATCGAGCATAACTACACGAAAAATTCACGAAATTTCAAAATGTCAAGTGTATTAGAATCTACTGGGAAAGCTCTATCGAATGATACCAAAATCATTAAAATCCTGTGTGTCATTCTTGAGATATGATTTATCAAACTTTAATGCTCAGCACTTTATAATGTAAACTGGAAAATTTTCAAATGTGCATAAAAATTGTTTAACTCGATGAAATTTCAAAAATTAAAATGTTTTTGATATCTACAAAAAATTTCCTATCCAGTCATACCAATATTTATGAGTTTCGTCCAAAATTGAGTATTTTTTTATTCTGAAAACCATTTTTGACAACACCGATTTTTGAAACTTTAATCGAGCATAACTACACGAAAAATTCACGAAATTTCAAAATGTCAAGTGTATTAGAATCTACTGGGAAAGCTCTATCGAATGATACCAAAATCATTAAAATCCTGTGTGTCATTCTTGAGATATGATTTATCAAACTTTAATGCTCAGCACTTTATAATGTAAACTTTTAAATTTTTAAATGTGCATAAAAATTGTTTAACTCGATGAAATTTCAAAAATTAAAATGTTTTTGATATCTACAAAAAATTTCCTATCCAGTCATACCAATATTTATGAGTTTCGTCCAAAATTGAGTATTTTTTTATTTTGAAAACCACTTTTGACAACACCAATTTTTGAAACTTTAATTGAGCATAAGTACACGAAAAATTCACGAAATTTCAAAATTTCAAGTATTTTAGAATCTACTGGGAACGCTCTATCGAATGGTATCAAAATCATTAAAATCCTGTGTGTCATTCTTGAGATATGATTTATCAAACTTTAATGCTCAGCACTTTATAATGTAAACTGGAAAATTTTCAAATGTGCATAAAAATTGTTTAACTCGATGAAATTTCAAAAATTAAAATGTTTTTGATATCTACAAAAAATTTCCTATCCAGTCATACCAATATTTATGAGTTTCGTCCAAAATTGAGTATTTTTTTATTCTGAAAACCATTTTTGACAACACCGATTTTTGAAACTTTAATCGAGCATAACTACACGAAAAATTCACGAAATTTCAAAATGTCAAGTGTATTAGAATCTACTGGGAAAGCTCTATCGAATGATACCAAAATCATTAAAATCCTGTGTGTCATTCTTGAGATATGATTTATCAAACTTTAATGCTCAGCACTTTATAATGTAAACTGGAAAATTTTCAAATGTGCATAAAAATTGTTTAACTCGATGAAATTTCAAAAATTAAAATGTTTTTGATATCTACAAAAAATTTCCTATCCAGTCATACCAATATTTATGAGTTTCGTCCAAAATTGAGTATTTTTTTATTCTGAAAACCATTTTTGACAACACCGATTTTTGAAACTTTAATCGAGCATAACTACACGAAAAATTCACGAAATTTCAAAATGTCAAGTGTATTAGAATCTACTGGGAAAGCTCTATCGAATGATACCAAAATCATTAAAATCCTGTGTGTCATTCTTGAGATATGATTTATCAAACTTTAATGCTCAGCACTTTATAATGTAAACTTTTAAATTTTTAAATGTGCATAAAAATTGTTTAACTCGATGAAATTTCAAAAATTAAAATGTTTTTGATATCTACAAAAAATTTCCTATCCAGTCATACCAATATTTATGAGTTTCGTCCAAAATTGAGTATTTTTTTATTTTGAAAACCACTTTTGACAACACCAATTTTTGAAACTTTAATTGAGCATAAGTACACGAAAAATTCACGAAATTTCAAAATTTCAAGTGTTTTAGAATCTACTGGGAAAGCTCTATCGAATGATACCAAAATCATTAAAATCCTGTGTGTCATTCTTGAGATATGATTTATCAAACTTTAATGCTCAGCACTTTATAATGTAAACTTTTAAATTTTTAAATGTGCATAAAAATTGTTTAACTCGATGAAATTTCAAAAATTAAAATGTTTTTGATATCTACAAAAAATTTCCTATCCAGTCATACCAATATTTATGAGTTTCGTCCAAAATTGAGTATTTTTTTATTTTGAAAACCACTTTTGACAACACCAATTTTTGAAACTTTAATTGAGCATAAGTACACGAAAAATTCACGAAATTTCAAAATTTCAAGTATTTTAGAATCTACTGGGAACGCTCTATCGAATGGTATCAAAATCATTAAAATCCTGTGTGTCATTCTTGAGATATGATTTATCAAACTTTAATGCTCAGCACTTTATAATGTAAACTGGAAAATTTTCAAATGTGCATAAAAATTGTTTAACTCGATGAAATTTCAAAAATTAAAATGTTTTTGATATCTACAAAAAATTTCCTATCCAGTCATACCAATATTTATGAGTTTCGTCCAAAATTGAGTATTTTTTTATTCTGAAAACCATTTTTGACAACACCGATTTTTGAAACTTTAATCGAGCATAACTACACGAAAAATTCACGAAATTTCAAAATGTCAAGTGTATTAGAATCTACTGGGAAAGCTCTATCGAATGATACCAAAATCATTAAAATCCTGTGTGTCATTCTTGAGATATGATTTATCAAACTTTAATGCTCAGCACTTTATAATGTAAACTTTTAAATTTTTAAATGTGCATAAAAATTGTTTAACTCGATGAAATTTCAAAAATTAAAATGTTTTTGATATCTACAAAAAATTTCCTATCCAGTCATACCAATATTTATGAGTTTCGTCCAAAATTGAGTATTTTTTTATTCTGAAAACCATTTTTGACAACACCGATTTTTGAAACTTTAATCGAGCATAACTACACGAAAAATTCACGAAATTTCAAAATGTCAAGTGTATTAGAATCTACTGGGAAAGCTCTATCGAATGATACCAAAATCATTAAAATCCTGTGTGTCATTCTTGAGATATGATTTATCAAACTTTAATGCTCAGCACTTTATAATGTAAACTTTTAAATTTTTAAATGTGCATAAAAATTGTTTAACTCGATGAAATTTCAAAAATTAAAATGTTTTTGATATCTACAAAAAATTTCCTATCCAGTCATACCAATATTTATGAGTTTCGTCCAAAATTGAGTATTTTTTTATTCTGAAAACCATTTTTGACAACACCGATTTTTGAAACTTTAATCGAGCATAACTACACGAAAAATTCACGAAATTTCAAAATGTCAAGTGTATTAGAATCTACTGGGAAAGCTCTATCGAATGATACCAAAATCATTAAAATCCTGTGTGTCATTCTTGAGATATGATTTATCAAACTTTAATGCTCAGCACTTTATAATGTAAACTTTTAAATTTTTAAATGTGCATAAAAATTGTTTAACTCGATGAAATTTCAAAAATTAAAATGTTTTTGATATCTACAAAAAATTTCCTATCCAGTCATACCAATATTTATGAGTTTCGTCCAAAATTGAGTATTTTTTTATTTTGAAAACCACTTTTGACAACACCAATTTTTGAAACTTTAATTGAGCATAAGTACACGAAAAATTCACGAAATTTCAAAATTTCAAGTATTTTAGAATCTACTGGGAACGCTCTATCGAATGGTATCAAAATCATTAAAATCCTGTGTGTCATTCTTGAGATATGATTTATCAAACTTTAATGCTCAGCACTTTATAATGTAAACTGGAAAATTTTCAAATGTGCATAAAAATTGTTTAACTCGATGAAATTTCAAAAATTAAAATGTTTTTGATATCTACAAAAAATTTCCTATCCAGTCATACCAATATTTATGAGTTTCGTCCAAAATTGAGTATTTTTTTATTCTGAAAACCATTTTTGAAAACACCGATTTTTGAAACTTTAATCGAGCATAACTACACGAAAAATTCACGAAATTTCAAAATTTCAAGTGTATTAGAATCTACTGGGAAAGCTCTATCGAATGATACCAAAATCATTAAAATCCTGTGTGTCATTCTTGAGATATGATTTATCAAACTTTAATGCTCAGCACTTTATAATGTAAACTTTTAAATTTTTAAATGTGCATAAAAATTGTTTAACTCGATGAAATTTCAAAAATTAAAATGTTTTTGATATCTACAAAAAATTTCCTATCCAGTCATACCAATATTTATGAGTTTCGTCCAAAATTGAGTATTTTTTTATTCTGAAAACCATTTTTGACAACACCGATTTTTGAAACTTTAATCGAGCATAACTACACGAAAAATTCACGAAATTTCAAAATTTCAAGTATTTTAGAATCTACTGGGAACGCTCTATCGAATGGTATCAAAATCATTAAAATCCTGTGTGTCATTCTTGAGATATGATTTATCAAACTTTAATGCTCAGCACTTTATAATGTAAACTGGAAAATTTTCAAATGTGCATAAAAATTGTTTAACTCGATGAAATTTCAAAAATTAAAATGTTTTTGATATCTACAAAAAATTTCCTATCCAGTCATACCAATATTTATGAGTTTCGTCCAAAATTGAGTATTTTTTTATTCTGAAAACCATTTTTGAAAACACCGATTTTTGAAACTTTAATCGAGCATAACTACACGAAAAATTCACGAAATTTCAAAATTTCAAGTGTATTAGAATCTACTGGGAAAGCTCTATCGAATGATACCAAAATCATTAAAATCCTGTGTGTCATTCTTGAGATATGATTTATCAAACTTTAATGCTCAGCACTTTATAATGTAAACTTTTAAATTTTTAAATGTGCATAAAAATTGTTTAACTCGATGAAATTTCAAAAATTAAAATGTTTTTGATATCTACAAAAAATTTCCTATCCAGTCATACCAATATTTATGAGTTTCGTCCAAAATTGAGTATTTTTTTATTCTGAAAACCATTTTTGACAACACCGATTTTTGAAACTTTAATCGAGCATAACTACACGAAAAATTCACGAAATTTCAAAATTTCAAGTGTATTAGAATCTACTGGGAAAGCTCTATCGAATGATACCAAAATCATTAAAATCCTGTGTGTCATTCTTGAGATATGATTTATCAAACTTTAATGCTCAGCACTTTATAATGTAAACTTTTAAATTTTTAAATGTGCATAAAAATTGTTTAACTCGATGAAATTTCAAAAATTAAAATGTTTTTGATATCTACAAAAAATTTCCTATCCAGTCATACCAATATTTATGAGTTTCGTCCAAAATTGAGTATTTTTTTATTCTGAAAACCATTTTTGACAACACCGATTTTTGAAACTTTAATCGAGCATAACTACACGAAAAATTCACGAAATTTCAAAATTTCAAGTGTATTAGAATCTACTGGGAAAGCTCTATCGAATGATACCAAAATCATTAAAATCCTGTGTGACATTCTCGATATATGATTTATCAAACTTTAATGCTCAGCACTTTATAATGTAAACTTTTAAATTTTTAAATGTGCATAAAAATTGTTTAACTCGATGAAATTTCAAAAATTAAAATGTTTTTGATATCTACAAAAAATTTCCTATCCAGTCATACCAATATTTATGAGTTTCGTCCAAAATTGAGTATTTTTTTATTCTGAAAACCATTTTTGACAACACCGATTTTTGAAACTTTAATCGAGCATAACTACACGAAAAATTCACGAAATTTCAAAATATCAAGTGTATTAGAATCTACTGGGAAAGCTCTATCGAATGATACCAAAATCATTAAAATCCTGTGTGTCATTCTTGAGATATGATTTATCAAACTTTAATGCTCAGCACTTTATAATGTAAACTTTTAAATTTTTAAATGTGCATAAAAATTGTTTAACTCGATGAAATTTCAAAAATTAAAATGTTTTTGATATCTACAAAAAATTTCCTATCCAGTCATACCAATATTTATGAGTTTCGTCCAAAATTGAGTATTTTTTTATTTTGAAAACCACTTTTGACAACACCAATTTTTGAAACTTTAATTGAGCATAAGTACACGAAAAATTCACGAAATTTCAAAATTTCAAGTGTTTTAGAATCTACTGGGAAAGCTCTATCGAATGATACCAAAATCATTAAAATCCTGTGTGTCATTCTTGAGATATGATTTATCAAACTTTAATGCTCAGCACTTTATAATGTAAACTTTTAAATTTTTAAATGTGCATAAAAATTGTTTAACTCGATGAAATTTCAAAAATTAAAATGTTTTTGATATCTACAAAAAATTTCCTATCCAGTCATACCAATATTTATGAGTTTCGTCCAAAATTGAGTATTTTTTTATTTTGAAAACCACTTTTGACAACACCAATTTTTGAAACTTTAATTGAGCATAAGTACACGAAAAATTCACGAAATTTCAAAATTTCAAGTATTTTAGAATCTACTGGGAACGCTCTATCGAATGGTATCAAAATCATTAAAATCCTGTGTGTCATTCTTGAGATATGATTTATCAAACTTTAATGCTCAGCACTTTATAATGTAAACTGGAAAATTTTCAAATGTGCATAAAAATTGTTTAACTCGATGAAATTTCAAAAATTAAAATGTTTTTGATATCTACAAAAAATTTCCTATCCAGTCATACCAATATTTATGAGTTTCGTCCAAAATTGAGTATTTTTTTATTCTGAAAACCATTTTTGACAACACCGATTTTTGAAACTTTAATCGAGCATAACTACACGAAAAATTCACGAAATTTCAAAATGTCAAGTGTATTAGAATCTACTGGGAAAGCTCTATCGAATGATACCAAAATCATTAAAATCCTGTGTGTCATTCTTGAGATATGATTTATCAAACTTTAATGCTCAGCACTTTATAATGTAAACTGGAAAATTTTCAAATGTGCATAAAAATTGTTTAACTCGATGACATTTCAAAAATTAAAATGTTTTTGATATCTACAAAAAATTTCCTATCCAGTCATACCAATATTTATGAGTTTCGTCCAAAATTGAGTATTTTTTTATTCTGAAAACCATTTTTGAAAACACCGATTTTTGAAACTTTAATCGAGCATAACTACACGAAAAATTCACGAAATTTCAAAATGTCAAGTGTATTAGAATCTACTGGGAAAGCTCTATCGAATGATACCAAAATCATTAAAATCCTGTGTGTCATTCTTGAGATATGATTTATCAAACTTTAATGCTCAGCACTTTATAATGTAAACTTTTAAATTTTTAAATGTGCATAAAAATTGTTTAACTCGATGAAATTTCAAAAATTAAAATGTTTTTGATATCTACAAAAAATTTCCTATCCAGTCATACCAATATTTATGAGTTTCGTCCAAAATTGAGTATTTTTTTATTTTGAAAACCACTTTTGACAACACCAATTTTTGAAACTTTAATTGAGCATAAGTACACGAAAAATTCACGAAATTTCAAAATTTCAAGTATTTTAGAATCTACTGGGAACGCTCTATCGAATGGTATCAAAATCATTAAAATCCTGTGTGTCATTCTTGAGATATGATTTATCAAACTTTAATGCTCAGCACTTTATAATGTAAACTGGAAAATTTTCAAATGTGCATAAAAATTGTTTAACTCGATGAAATTTCAAAAATTAAAATGTTTTTGATATCTACAAAAAATTTCCTATCCAGTCATACCAATATTTATGAGTTTCGTCCAAAATTGAGTATTTTTTTATTCTGAAAACCATTTTTGACAACACCGATTTTTGAAAAATTAATCGAGCATAACTACACGAAAAATTCACGAAATTTCAAAATTTCAAGTGTATTAGAATCTACTGGGAAAGCTCTATCGAATGATACCAAAATCATTAAAATCCTGTGTGTCATTCTTGAGATATGATTTATCAAACTTTAATGCTCAGCACTTTATAATGTAAACTTTTAAATTTTTAAATGTGCATAAAAATTGTTTAACTCGATGAAATTTCAAAAATTAAAATGTTTTTGATATCTACAAAAAATTTCCTATCCAGTCATACCAATATTTATGAGTTTCGTCCAAAATTGAGTATTTTTTTATTTTGAAAACCACTTTTGACAACACCAATTTTTGAAACTTTAATTGAGCATAAGTACACGAAAAATTCACGAAATTTCAAAATTTCAAGTATTTTAGAATCTACTGGGAACGCTCTATCGAATGGTATCAAAATCATTAAAATCCTGTGTGTCATTCTTGAGATATGATTTATCAAACTTTAATGCTCAGCACTTTATAATGTAAACTGGAAAATTTTCAAATGTGCATAAAAATTGTTTAACTCGATGAAATTTCAAAAATTAAAATGTTTTTGATATCTACAAAAAATTTCCTATCCAGTCATACCAATATTTATGAGTTTCGTCCAAAATTGAGTATTTTTTTATTCTGAAAACCATTTTTGACAACACCGATTTTTGAAACTTTAATCGAGCATAACTACACGAAAAATTCACGAAATTTCAAAATTTCAAGTGTATTAGAATCTACTGGGAAAGCTCTATCGAATGATACCAAAATCATTAAAATCCTGTGTGTCATTCTTGAGATATGATTTATCAAACTTTAATGCTCAGCACTTTATAATGTAAACTGGAAAATTTTCAAATGTGCATAAAAATTGTTTAACTCGATGACATTTCAAAAATTAAAATGTTTTTGATATCTACAAAAAATTTCCTATCCAGTCATACCAATATTTATGAGTTTCGTCCAAAATTGAGTATTTTTTTATTCTGAAAACCATTTTTGAAAACACCGATTTTTGAAACTTTAATCGAGCATAACTACACGAAAAATTCACGAAATTTCAAAATTTCAAGTGTATTAGAATCTACTGGGAAAGCTCTATCGAATGATACCAAAATCATTAAAATCCTGTGTGTCATTCTTGAGATATGATTTATCAAACTTTAATGCTCAGCACTTTATAATGTAAACTTTTAAATTTTTAAATGTGCATAAAAATTGTTTAACTCGATGAAATTTCAAAAATTAAAATGTTTTTGATATCTACAAAAAATTTCCTATCCAGTCATACCAATATTTATGAGTTTCGTCCAAAATTGAGTATTTTTTTATTCTGAAAACCATTTTTGACAACACCGATTTTTGAAACTTTAATCGAGCATAACTACACGAAAAATTCACGAAATTTCAAAATTTCAAGTGTATTAGAATCTACTGGGAAAGCTCTATCGAATGATACCAAAATCATTAAAATCCTGTGTGACATTCTTGAGATATGATTTATCAAACTTTAATGCTCAGCACTTTATAATGTAAACTGGAAAATTTTCAAATGTGCATAAAAATTGTTTAACTCGATGAAATTTCAAAAATTAAAATGTTTTTGATATCTACAAAAAATTTCCTATCCAGTCATACCAATATTTATGAGTTTCGTCCAAAATTGAGTATTTTTTTATTCTGAAAACCATTTTTGACAACACCGATTTTTGAAAAATTAATCGAGCATAACTACACGAAAAATTCACGAAATTTCAAAATTTCAAGTGTATTAGAATCTACTGGGAAAGCTCTATCGAATGATACCAAAATCATTAAAATCCTGTGTGTCATTCTTGAGATATGATTTATCAAACTTTAATGCTCAGCACTTTATAATGTAAACTTTTAAATTTTTAAATGTGCATAAAAATTGTTTAACTCGATGAAATTTCAAAAATTAAAATGTTTTTGATATCTACAAAAAATTTCCTATCCAGTCATACCAATATTTATGAGTTTCGTCCAAAATTGAGTATTTTTTTATTTTGAAAACCACTTTTGACAACACCAATTTTTGAAACTTTAATTGAGCATAAGTACACGAAAAATTCACGAAATTTCAAAATTTCAAGTATTTTAGAATCTACTGGGAACGCTCTATCGAATGGTATCAAAATCATTAAAATCCTGTGTGTCATTCTTGAGATATGATTTATCAAACTTTAATGCTCAGCACTTTATAATGTAAACTTTTAAATTTTTAAATGTGCATAAAAATTGTTTAACTCGATGAAATTTCAAAAATTAAAATGTTTTTGATATCTACAAAAAATTTCCTATCCAGTCATACCAATATTTATGAGTTTCGTCCAAAATTGAGTATTTTTTTATTTTGAAAACCACTTTTGACAACACCAATTTTTGAAACTTTAATTGAGCATAAGTACACGAAAAATTCACGAAATTTCAAAATTTCAAGTATTTTAGAATCTACTGGGAACGCTCTATCGAATGGTATCAAAATCATTAAAATCCTGTGTGTCATTCTTGAGATATGATTTATCAAACTTTAATGCTCAGCACTTTATAATGTAAACTGGAAAATTTTCAAATGTGCATAAAAATTGTTTAACTCGATGAAATTTCAAAAATTAAAATGTTTTTGATATCTACAAAAAATTTCCTATCCAGTCATACCAATATTTATGAGTTTCGTCCAAAATTGAGTATTTTTTTATTCTGAAAACCATTTTTGACAACACCGATTTTTGAAACTTTAATCGAGCATAACTACACGAAAAATTCACGAAATTTCAAAATGTCAAGTGTATTAGAATCTACTGGGAAAGCTCTATCGAATGATACCAAAATCATTAAAATCCTGTGTGTCATTCTTGAGATATGATTTATCAAACTTTAATGCTCAGCACTTTATAATGTAAACTGGAAAATTTTCAAATGTGCATAAAAATTGTTTAACTCGATGACATTTCAAAAATTAAAATGTTTTTGATATCTACAAAAAATTTCCTATCCAGTCATACCAATATTTATGAGTTTCGTCCAAAATTGAGTATTTTTTTATTCTGAAAACCATTTTTGAAAACACCGATTTTTGAAACTTTAATCGAGCATAACTACACGAAAAATTCACGAAATTTCAAAATGTCAAGTGTATTAGAATCTACTGGGAAAGCTCTATCGAATGATACCAAAATCATTAAAATCCTGTGTGTCATTCTTGAGATATGATTTATCAAACTTTAATGCTCAGCACTTTATAATGTAAACTTTTAAATTTTTAAATGTGCATAAAAATTGTTTAACTCGATGAAATTTCAAAAATTAAAATGTTTTTGATATCTACAAAAAATTTCCTATCCAGTCATACCAATATTTATGAGTTTCGTCCAAAATTGAGTATTTTTTTATTTTGAAAACCACTTTTGACAACACCAATTTTTGAAACTTTAATTGAGCATAAGTACACGAAAAATTCACGAAATTTCAAAATTTCAAGTATTTTAGAATCTACTGGGAACGCTCTATCGAATGGTATCAAAATCATTAAAATCCTGTGTGTCATTCTTGAGATATGATTTATCAAACTTTAATGCTCAGCACTTTATAATGTAAACTGGAAAATTTTCAAATGTGCATAAAAATTGTTTAACTCGATGAAATTTCAAAAATTAAAATGTTTTTGATATCTACAAAAAATTTCCTATCCAGTCATACCAATATTTATGAGTTTCGTCCAAAATTGAGTATTTTTTTATTCTGAAAACCATTTTTGACAACACCGATTTTTGAAAAATTAATCGAGCATAACTACACGAAAAATTCACGAAATTTCAAAATTTCAAGTGTATTAGAATCTACTGGGAAAGCTCTATCGAATGATACCAAAATCATTAAAATCCTGTGTGTCATTCTTGAGATATGATTTATCAAACTTTAATGCTCAGCACTTTATAATGTAAACTTTTAAATTTTTAAATGTGCATAAAAATTGTTTAACTCGATGAAATTTCAAAAATTAAAATGTTTTTGATATCTACAAAAAATTTCCTATCCAGTCATACCAATATTTATGAGTTTCGTCCAAAATTGAGTATTTTTTTATTTTGAAAACCACTTTTGACAACACCAATTTTTGAAACTTTAATTGAGCATAAGTACACGAAAAATTCACGAAATTTCAAAATTTCAAGTATTTTAGAATCTACTGGGAACGCTCTATCGAATGGTATCAAAATCATTAAAATCCTGTGTGTCATTCTTGAGATATGATTTATCAAACTTTAATGCTCAGCACTTTATAATGTAAACTGGAAAATTTTCAAATGTGCATAAAAATTGTTTAACTCGATGAAATTTCAAAAATTAAAATGTTTTTGATATCTACAAAAAATTTCCTATCCAGTCATACCAATATTTATGAGTTTCGTCCAAAATTGAGTATTTTTTTATTCTGAAAACCATTTTTGACAACACCGATTTTTGAAACTTTAATCGAGCATAACTACACGAAAAATTCACGAAATTTCAAAATTTCAAGTGTATTAGAATCTACTGGGAAAGCTCTATCGAATGATACCAAAATCATTAAAATCCTGTGTGTCATTCTTGAGATATGATTTATCAAACTTTAATGCTCAGCACTTTATAATGTAAACTGGAAAATTTTCAAATGTGCATAAAAATTGTTTAACTCGATGACATTTCAAAAATTAAAATGTTTTTGATATCTACAAAAAATTTCCTATCCAGTCATACCAATATTTATGAGTTTCGTCCAAAATTGAGTATTTTTTTATTCTGAAAACCATTTTTGAAAACACCGATTTTTGAAACTTTA
This sequence comes from Caenorhabditis virilis, assembly GCA_964036255.1. Taxonomy (NCBI): domain Eukaryota; kingdom Metazoa; phylum Nematoda; class Chromadorea; order Rhabditida; family Rhabditidae; genus Caenorhabditis; species Caenorhabditis virilis. Next base: position 3,549,466 of record OZ038418.1, on the reverse strand, counting down.
ATCGAGCATAACTACACGAAAAATTCACGAAATTTCAAAATTTCAAGTGTATTAGAATCTACTGGGAAAGCTCTATCGAATGATACCAAAATCATTAAAATCCTGTGTGTCATTCTTGAGATATGATTTATCAAACTTTAATGCTCAGCACTTTATAATGTAAACTTTTAAATTTTTAAATGTGCATAAAAATTGTTTAACTCGATGAAATTTCAAAAATTAAAATGTTTTTGATATCTACAAAAAATTTCCTATCCAGTCATACCAATATTTATGAGTTTCGTCCAAAATTGAGTATTTTTTTATTCTGAAAACCATTTTTGACAACACCGATTTTTGAAACTTTAATCGAGCATAACTACACGAAAAATTCACGAAATTTCAAAATTTCAAGTGTATTAGAATCTACTGGGAAAGCTCTATCGAATGATACCAAAATCATTAAAATCCTGTGTGACATTCTTGATATATGATTTATCAAACTTTAATGCTCAGCACTTTATAATGTAAACTTTTAAATTTTTAAATGTGCATAAAAATTGTTTAACTCGATGAAATTTCAAAAATTAAAATGTTTTTGATATCTACAAAAAATTTCCTATCCAGTCATACCAATATTTATGAGTTTCGTCCAAAATTGAGTATTTTTTTATTCTGAAAACCATTTTTGACAACACCGATTTTTGAAACTTTAATCGAGCATAACTACACGAAAAATTCACGAAATTTCAAAATATCAAGTGTATTAGAATCTACTGGGAAAGCTCTATCGAATGATACCAAAATCATTAAAATCCTGTGTGTCATTCTTGAGATATGATTTATCAAACTTTAATGCTCAGCACTTTATAATGTAAACTTTTAAATTTTTAAATGTGCATAAAAATTGTTTAACTCGATGAAATTTCAAAAATTAAAATGTTTTTGATATCTACAAAAAATTTCCTATCCAGTCATACCAATATTTATGAGTTTCGTCCAAAATTGAGTATTTTTTTATTTTGAAAACCACTTTTGACAACACCAATTTTTGAAACTTTAATTGAGCATAAGTACACGAAAAATTCACGAAATTTCAAAATTTCAAGTGTTTTAGAATCTACTGGGAAAGCTCTATCGAATGATACCAAAATCATTAAAATCCTGTGTGTCATTCTTGAGATATGATTTATCAAACTTTAATGCTCAGCACTTTATAATGTAAACTTTTAAATTTTTAAATGTGCATAAAAATTGTTTAACTCGATGAAATTTCAAAAATTAAAATGTTTTTGATATCTACAAAAAATTTCCTATCCAGTCATACCAATATTTATGAGTTTCGTCCAAAATTGAGTATTTTTTTATTTTGAAAACCACTTTTGACAACACCAATTTTTGAAACTTTAATTGAGCATAAGTACACGAAAAATTCACGAAATTTCAAAATTTCAAGTATTTTAGAATCTACTGGGAACGCTCTATCGAATGGTATCAAAATCATTAAAATCCTGTGTGTCATTCTTGAGATATGATTTATCAAACTTTAATGCTCAGCACTTTATAATGTAAACTGGAAAATTTTCAAATGTGCATAAAAATTGTTTAACTCGATGAAATTTCAAAAATTAAAATGTTTTTGATATCTACAAAAAATTTCCTATCCAGTCATACCAATATTTATGAGTTTCGTCCAAAATTGAGTATTTTTTTATTCTGAAAACCATTTTTGACAACACCGATTTTTGAAACTTTAATCGAGCATAACTACACGAAAAATTCACGAAATTTCAAAATGTCAAGTGTATTAGAATCTACTGGGAAAGCTCTATCGAATGATACCAAAATCATTAAAATCCTGTGTGTCATTCTTGAGATATGATTTATCAAACTTTAATGCTCAGCACTTTATAATGTAAACTTTTAAATTTTTAAATGTGCATAAAAATTGTTTAACTCGATGAAATTTCAAAAATTAAAATGTTTTTGATATCTACAAAAAATTTCCTATCCAGTCATACCAATATTTATGAGTTTCGTCCAAAATTGAGTATTTTTTTATTTTGAAAACCACTTTTGACAACACCAATTTTTGAAACTTTAATTGAGCATAAGTACACGAAAAATTCACGAAATTTCAAAATTTCAAGTATTTTAGAATCTACTGGGAACGCTCTATCGAATGGTATCAAAATCATTAAAATCCTGTGTGTCATTCTTGAGATATGATTTATCAAACTTTAATGCTCAGCACTTTATAATGTAAACTGGAAAATTTTCAAATGTGCATAAAAATTGTTTAACTCGATGAAATTTCAAAAATTAAAATGTTTTTGATATCTACAAAAAATTTCCTATCCAGTCATACCAATATTTATGAGTTTCGTCCAAAATTGAGTATTTTTTTATTCTGAAAACCATTTTTGACAACACCGATTTTTGAAACTTTAATCGAGCATAACTACACGAAAAATTCACGAAATTTCAAAATTTCAAGTGTATTAGAATCTACTGGGAAAGCTCTATCGAATGATACCAAAATCATTAAAATCCTGTGTGTCATTCTTGAGATATGATTTATCAAACTTTAATGCTCAGCACTTTATAATGTAAACTTTTAAATTTTTAAATGTGCATAAAAATTGTTTAACTCGATGAAATTTCAAAAATTAAAATGTTTTTGATATCTACAAAAAATTTCCTATCCAGTCATACCAATATTTATGAGTTTCGTCCAAAATTGAGTATTTTTTTATTTTGAAAACCACTTTTGACAACACCAATTTTTGAAACTTTAATTGAGCATAAGTACACGAAAAATTCACGAAATTTCAAAATTTCAAGTGTTTTAGAATCTACTGGGAAAGCTCTATCGAATGATACCAAAATCATTAAAATCCTGTGTGTCATTCTTGAGATATGATTTATCAAACTTTAATGCTCAGCACTTTATAATGTAAACTTTTAAATTTTTAAATGTGCATAAAAATTGTTTAACTCGATGAAATTTCAAAAATTAAAATGTTTTTGATATCTACAAAAAATTTCCTATCCAGTCATACCAATATTTATGAGTTTCGTCCAAAATTGAGTATTTTTTTATTTTGAAAACCACTTTTGACAACACCAATTTTTGAAACTTTAATTGAGCATAAGTACACGAAAAATTCACGAAATTTCAAAATTTCAAGTATTTTAGAATCTACTGGGAACGCTCTATCGAATGGTATCAAAATCATTAAAATCCTGTGTGTCATTCTTGAGATATGATTTATCAAACTTTAATGCTCAGCACTTTATAATGTAAACTGGAAAATTTTCAAATGTGCATAAAAATTGTTTAACTCGATGAAATTTCAAAAATTAAAATGTTTTTGATATCTACAAAAAATTTCCTATCCAGTCATACCAATATTTATGAGTTTCGTCCAAAATTGAGTATTTTTTTATTCTGAAAACCATTTTTGACAACACCGATTTTTGAAACTTTAATCGAGCATAACTACACGAAAAATTCACGAAATTTCAAAATGTCAAGTGTATTAGAATCTACTGGGAAAGCTCTATCGAATGATACCAAAATCATTAAAATCCTGTGTGTCATTCTTGAGATATGATTTATCAAACTTTAATGCTCAGCACTTTATAATGTAAACTTTTAAATTTTTAAATGTGCATAAAAATTGTTTAACTCGATGAAATTTCAAAAATTAAAATGTTTTTGATATCTACAAAAAATTTCCTATCCAGTCATACCAATATTTATGAGTTTCGTCCAAAATTGAGTATTTTTTTATTTTGAAAACCACTTTTGACAACACCAATTTTTGAAACTTTAATTGAGCATAAGTACACGAAAAATTCACGAAATTTCAAAATTTCAAGTGTTTTAGAATCTACTGGGAAAGCTCTATCGAATGATACCAAAATCATTAAAATCCTGTGTGTCATTCTTGAGATATGATTTATCAAACTTTAATGCTCAGCACTTTATAATGTAAACTTTTAAATTTTTAAATGTGCATAAAAATTGTTTAACTCGATGAAATTTCAAAAATTAAAATGTTTTTGATATCTACAAAAAATTTCCTATCCAGTCATACCAATATTTATGAGTTTCGTCCAAAATTGAGTATTTTTTTATTTTGAAAACCACTTTTGACAACACCAATTTTTGAAACTTTAATTGAGCATAAGTACACGAAAAATTCACGAAATTTCAAAATTTCAAGTATTTTAGAATCTACTGGGAACGCTCTATCGAATGGTATCAAAATCATTAAAATCCTGTGTGTCATTCTTGAGATATGATTTATCAAACTTTAATGCTCAGCACTTTATAATGTAAACTGGAAAATTTTCAAATGTGCATAAAAATTGTTTAACTCGATGAAATTTCAAAAATTAAAATGTTTTTGATATCTACAAAAAATTTCCTATCCAGTCATACCAATATTTATGAGTTTCGTCCAAAATTGAGTATTTTTTTATTCTGAAAACCATTTTTGACAACACCGATTTTTGAAACTTTAATCGAGCATAACTACACGAAAAATTCACGAAATTTCAAAATTTCAAGTGTATTAGAATCTACTGGGAAAGCTCTATCGAATGATACCAAAATCATTAAAATCCTGTGTGACATTCTTGATATATGATTTATCAAACTTTAATGCTCAGCACTTTATAATGTAAACTTTTAAATTTTTAAATGTGCATAAAAATTGTTTAACTCGATGAAATTTCAAAAATTAAAATGTTTTTGATATCTACAAAAAATTTCCTATCCAGTCATACCAATATTTATGAGTTTCGTCCAAAATTGAGTATTTTTTTATTTTGAAAACCACTTTTGACAACACCAATTTTTGAAACTTTAATTGAGCATAAGTACACGAAAAATTCACGAAATTTCAAAATTTCAAGTATTTTAGAATCTACTGGGAACGCTCTATCGAATGGTATCAAAATCATTAAAATCCTGTGTGTCATTCTTGAGATATGATTTATCAAACTTTAATGCTCAGCACTTTATAATGTAAACTGGAAAATTTTCAAATGTGCATAAAAATTGTTTAACTCGATGAAATTTCAAAAATTAAAATGTTTTTGATATCTACAAAAAATTTCCTATCCAGTCATACCAATATTTATGAGTTTCGTCCAAAATTGAGTATTTTTTTATTCTGAAAACCATTTTTGACAACACCGATTTTTGAAACTTTAATCGAGCATAACTACACGAAAAATTCACGAAATTTCAAAATTTCAAGTGTATTAGAATCTACTGGGAAAGCTCTATCGAATGATACCAAAATCATTAAAATCCTGTGTGACATTCTTGATATATGATTTATCAAACTTTAATGCTCAGCACTTTATAATGTAAACTTTTAAATTTTTAAATGTGCATAAAAATTGTTTAACTCGATGAAATTTCAAAAATTAAAATGTTTTTGATATCTACAAAAAATTTCCTATCCAGTCATACCAATATTTATGAGTTTCGTCCAAAATTGAGTATTTTTTTATTCTGAAAACCATTTTTGACAACACCGATTTTTGAAACTTTAATCGAGCATAACTACACGAAAAATTCACGAAATTTCAAAATATCAAGTGTATTAGAATCTACTGGGAAAGCTCTATCGAATGATACCAAAATCATTAAAATCCTGTGTGTCATTCTTGAGATATGATTTATCAAACTTTAATGCTCAGCACTTTATAATGTAAACTTTTAAATTTTTAAATGTGCATAAAAATTGTTTAACTCGATGAAATTTCAAAAATTAAAATGTTTTTGATATCTACAAAAAATTTCCTATCCAGTCATACCAATATTTATGAGTTTCGTCCAAAATTGAGTATTTTTTTATTTTGAAAACCACTTTTGACAACACCAATTTTTGAAACTTTAATTGAGCATAAGTACACGAAAAATTCACGAAATTTCAAAATTTCAAGTATTTTAGAATCTACTGGGAACGCTCTATCGAATGGTATCAAAATCATTAAAATCCTGTGTGTCATTCTTGAGATATGATTTATCAAACTTTAATGCTCAGCACTTTATAATGTAAACTGGAAAATTTTCAAATGTGCATAAAAATTGTTTAACTCGATGAAATTTCAAAAATTAAAATGTTTTTGATATCTACAAAAAATTTCCTATCCAGTCATACCAATATTTATGAGTTTCGTCCAAAATTGAGTATTTTTTTATTCTGAAAACCATTTTTGACAACACCGATTTTTGAAACTTTAATCGAGCATAACTACACGAAAAATTCACGAAATTTCAAAATGTCAAGTGTATTAGAATCTACTGGGAAAGCTCTATCGAATGATACCAAAATCATTAAAATCCTGTGTGTCATTCTTGAGATATGATTTATCAAACTTTAATGCTCAGCACTTTATAATGTAAACTTTTAAATTTTTAAATGTGCATAAAAATTGTTTAACTCGATGAAATTTCAAAAATTAAAATGTTTTTGATATCTACAAAAAATTTCCTATCCAGTCATACCAATATTTATGAGTTTCGTCCAAAATTGAGTATTTTTTTATTTTGAAAACCACTTTTGACAACACCAATTTTTGAAACTTTAATTGAGCATAAGTACACGAAAAATTCACGAAATTTCAAAATTTCAAGTGTTTTAGAATCTACTGGGAAAGCTCTATCGAATGATACCAAAATCATTAAAATCCTGTGTGTCATTCTTGAGATATGATTTATCAAACTTTAATGCTCAGCACTTTATAATGTAAACTTTTAAATTTTTAAATGTGCATAAAAATTGTTTAACTCGATGAAATTTCAAAAATTAAAATGTTTTTGATATCTACAAAAAATTTCCTATCCAGTCATACCAATATTTATGAGTTTCGTCCAAAATTGAGTATTTTTTTATTTTGAAAACCACTTTTGACAACACCAATTTTTGAAACTTTAATTGAGCATAAGTACACGAAAAATTCACGAAATTTCAAAATTTCAAGTATTTTAGAATCTACTGGGAACGCTCTATCGAATGGTATCAAAATCATTAAAATCCTGTGTGTCATTCTTGAGATATGATTTATCAAACTTTAATGCTCAGCACTTTATAATGTAAACTGGAAAATTTTCAAATGTGCATAAAAATTGTTTAACTCGATGAAATTTCAAAAATTAAAATGTTTTTGATATCTACAAAAAATTTCCTATCCAGTCATACCAATATTTATGAGTTTCGTCCAAAATTGAGTATTTTTTTATTCTGAAAACCATTTTTGACAACACCGATTTTTGAAACTTTAATCGAGCATAACTACACGAAAAATTCACGAAATTTCAAAATGTCAAGTGTATTAGAATCTACTGGGAAAGCTCTATCGAATGATACCAAAATCATTAAAATCCTGTGTGTCATTCTTGAGATATGATTTATCAAACTTTAATGCTCAGCACTTTATAATGTAAACTTTTAAATTTTTAAATGTGCATAAAAATTGTTTAACTCGATGAAATTTCAAAAATTAAAATGTTTTTGATATCTACAAAAAATTTCCTATCCAGTCATACCAATATTTATGAGTTTCGTCCAAAATTGAGTATTTTTTTATTCTGAAAACCATTTTTGACAACACCGATTTTTGAAACTTTAATCGAGCATAACTACACGAAAAATTCACGAAATTTCAAAATGTCAAGTGTATTAGAATCTACTGGGAAAGCTCTATCGAATGATACCAAAATCATTAAAATCCTGTGTGTCATTCTTGAGATATGATTTATCAAACTTTAATGCTCAGCACTTTATAATGTAAACTTTTAAATTTTTAAATGTGCATAAAAATTGTTTAACTCGATGAAATTTCAAAAATTAAAATGTTTTTGATATCTACAAAAAATTTCCTATCCAGTCATACCAATATTTATGAGTTTCGTCCAAAATTGAGTATTTTTTTATTTTGAAAACCACTTTTGACAACACCAATTTTTGAAACTTTAATTGAGCATAAGTACACGAAAAATTCACGAAATTTCAAAATTTCAAGTATTTTAGAATCTACTGGGAACGCTCTATCGAATGGTATCAAAATCATTAAAATCCTGTGTGTCATTCTTGAGATATGATTTATCAAACTTTAATGCTCAGCACTTTATAATGTAAACTGGAAAATTTTCAAATGTGCATAAAAATTGTTTAACTCGATGAAATTTCAAAAATTAAAATGTTTTTGATATCTACAAAAAATTTCCTATCCAGTCATACCAATATTTATGAGTTTCGTCCAAAATTGAGTATTTTTTTATTCTGAAAACCATTTTTGACAACACCGATTTTTGAAACTTTAATCGAGCATAACTACACGAAAAATTCACGAAATTTCAAAATTTCAAGTGTATTAGAATCTACTGGGAAAGCTCTATCGAATGATACCAAAATCATTAAAATCCTGTGTGACATTCTTGATATATGATTTATCAAACTTTAATGCTCAGCACTTTATAATGTAAACTTTTAAATTTTTAAATGTGCATAAAAATTGTTTAACTCGATGAAATTTCAAAAATTAAAATGTTTTTGATATCTACAAAAAATTTCCTATCCAGTCATACCAATATTTATGAGTTTCGTCCAAAATTGAGTATTTTTTTATTCTGAAAACCATTTTTGACAACACCGATTTTTGAAACTTTAATCGAGCATAACTACACGAAAAATTCACGAAATTTCAAAATATCAAGTGTATTAGAATCTACTGGGAAAGCTCTATCGAATGATACCAAAATCATTAAAATCCTGTGTGTCATTCTTGAGATATGATTTATCAAACTTTAATGCTCAGCACTTTATAATGTAAACTTTTAAATTTTTAAATGTGCATAAAAATTGTTTAACTCGATGAAATTTCAAAAATTAAAATGTTTTTGATATCTACAAAAAATTTCCTATCCAGTCATACCAATATTTATGAGTTTCGTCCAAAATTGAGTATTTTTTTATTTTGAAAACCACTTTTGACAACACCAATTTTTGAAACTTTAATTGAGCATAAGTACACGAAAAATTCACGAAATTTCAAAATTTCAAGTGTTTTAGAATCTACTGGGAAAGCTCTATCGAATGATACCAAAATCATTAAAATCCTGTGTGTCATTCTTGAGATATGATTTATCAAACTTTAATGCTCAGCACTTTATAATGTAAACTTTTAAATTTTTAAATGTGCATAAAAATTGTTTAACTCGATGAAATTTCAAAAATTAAAATGTTTTTGATATCTACAAAAAATTTCCTATCCAGTCATACCAATATTTATGAGTTTCGTCCAAAATTGAGTATTTTTTTATTTTGAAAACCACTTTTGACAACACCAATTTTTGAAACTTTAATTGAGCATAAGTACACGAAAAATTCACGAAATTTCAAAATTTCAAGTATTTTAGAATCTACTGGGAACGCTCTATCGAATGGTATCAAAATCATTAAAATCCTGTGTGTCATTCTTGAGATATGATTTATCAAACTTTAATGCTCAGCACTTTATAATGTAAACTGGAAAATTTTCAAATGTGCATAAAAATTGTTTAACTCGATGAAATTTCAAAAATTAAAATGTTTTTGATATCTACAAAAAATTTCCTATCCAGTCATACCAATATTTATGAGTTTCGTCCAAAATTGAGTATTTTTTTATTCTGAAAACCATTTTTGACAACACCGATTTTTGAAACTTTAATCGAGCATAACTACACGAAAAATTCACGAAATTTCAAAATGTCAAGTGTATTAGAATCTACTGGGAAAGCTCTATCGAATGATACCAAAATCATTAAAATCCTGTGTGTCATTCTTGAGATATGATTTATCAAACTTTAATGCTCAGCACTTTATAATGTAAACTTTTAAATTTTTAAATGTGCATAAAAATTGTTTAACTCGATGAAATTTCAAAAATTAAAATGTTTTTGATATCTACAAAAAATTTCCTATCCAGTCATACCAATATTTATGAGTTTCGTCCAAAATTGAGTATTTTTTTATTTTGAAAACCACTTTTGACAACACCAATTTTTGAAACTTTAATTGAGCATAAGTACACGAAAAATTCACGAAATTTCAAAATTTCAAGTATTTTAGAATCTACTGGGAACGCTCTATCGAATGGTATCAAAATCATTAAAATCCTGTGTGTCATTCTTGAGATATGATTTATCAAACTTTAATGCTCAGCACTTTATAATGTAAACTGGAAAATTTTCAAATGTGCATAAAAATTGTTTAACTCGATGAAATTTCAAAAATTAAAATGTTTTTGATATCTACAAAAAATTTCCTATCCAGTCATACCAATATTTATGAGTTTCGTCCAAAATTGAGTATTTTTTTATTCTGAAAACCATTTTTGACAACACCGATTTTTGAAACTTTAATCGAGCATAACTACACGAAAAATTCACGAAATTTCAAAATTTCAAGTGTATTAGAATCTACTGGGAAAGCTCTATCGAATGATACCAAAATCATTAAAATCCTGTGTGTCATTCTTGATATATGATTTATCAAACTTTAATGCTCAGCACTTTATAATGTAAACTTTTAAATTTTTAAATGTGCATAAAAATTGTTTAACTCGATGAAATTTCAAAAATTAAAATGTTTTTGATATCTACAAAAAATTTCCTATCCAGTCATACCAATATTTATGAGTTTCGTCCAAAATTGAGTATTTTTTTATTCTGAAAACCATTTTTGACAACACCGATTTTTGAAACTTTAATCGAGCATAACTACACGAAAAATTCACGAAATTTCAAAATGTCAAGTGTATTAGAATCTACTGGGAAAGCTCTATCGAATGATACCAAAATCATTAAAATCCTGTGTGTCATTCTTGAGATATGATTTATCAAACTTTAATGCTCAGCACTTTATAATGTAAACTGGAAAATTTTCAAATGTGCATAAAAATTGTTTAACTCGATGACATTTCAAAAATTAAAATGTTTTTGATATCTACAAAAAATTTCCTATCCAGTCATACCAATATTTATGAGTTTCGTCCAAAATTGAGTATTTTTTTATTCTGAAAACCATTTTTGAAAACACCGATTTTTGAAACTTTAATCGAGCATAACTACACGAAAAATTCACGAAATTTCAAAATTTCAAGTGTATTAGAATCTACTGGGAAAGCTCTATCGAATGATACCAAAATCATTAAAATCCTGTGTGTCATTCTTGAGATATGATTTATCAAACTTTAATGCTCAGCACTTTATAATGTAAACTTTTAAATTTTTAAATGTGCATAAAAATTGTTTAACTCGATGAAATTTCAAAAATTAAAATGTTTTTGATATCTACAAAAAATTTCCTATCCAGTCATACCAATATTTATGAGTTTCGTCCAAAATTGAGTATTTTTTTATTCTGAAAACCATTTTTGACAACACCGATTTTTGAAACTTTAATCGAGCATAACTACACGAAAAATTCACGAAATTTCAAAATTTCAAGTGTATTAGAATCTACTGGGAAAGCTCTATCGAATGATACCAAAATCATTAAAATCCTCTGTGTCATTCTTGAGATATGATTTATCAAACTTTAATGCTCAGCACTTTATAATGTAAACTTTTAAATTTTTAAATGTGCATAAAAATTGTTTAACTCGATGAAATTTCAAAAATTAAAATGTTTTTGATATCTACAAAAAATTTCCTATCCAGTCATACCAATATTTATGAGTTTCGTCCAAAATTGAGTATTTTTTTATTCTGAAAACCATTTTTGACAACACCGATTTTTGAAACTTTAATCGAGCATAACTACACGAAAAATTCACGAAATTTCAAAATATCAAGTGTATTAGAATCTACTGGGAAAGCTCTATCGAATGATACCAAAATCATTAAAATCCTGTGTGTCATTCTTGAGATATGATTTATCAAACTTTAATGCTCAGCACTTTATAATGTAAACTTTTAAATTTTTAAATGTGCATAAAAATTGTTTAACTCGATGAAATTTCAAAAATTAAAATGTTTTTGATATCTACAAAAAATTTCCTATCCAGTCATACCAATATTTATGAGTTTCGTCCAAAATTGAGTATTTTTTTATTTTGAAAACCACTTTTGACAACACCAATTTTTGAAACTTTAATTGAGCATAAGTACACGAAAAATTCACGAAATTTCAAAATTTCAAGTATTTTAGAATCTACTGGGAACGCTCTATCGAATGGTATCAAAATCATTAAAATCCTGTGTGTCATTCTTGAGATATGATTTATCAAACTTTAATGCTCAGCACTTTATAATGTAAACTGGAAAATTTTCAAATGTGCATAAAAATTGTTTAACTCGATGAAATTTCAAAAATTAAAATGTTTTTGATATCTACAAAAAATTTCCTATCCAGTCATACCAATATTTATGAGTTTCGTCCAAAATTGAGTATTTTTTTATTTTGAAAACCACTTTTGACAACACCAATTTTTGAAACTTTAATTGAGCATAAGTACACGAAAAATTCACGAAATTTCAAAATTTCAAGTATTTTAGAATCTACTGGGAACGCTCTATCGAATGATACCAAAATCATTAAAATCCTGTGTGTCATTCTTGAGATATGATTTATCAAACTTTAATGCTCAGCACTTTATAATGTAAACTTTTAAATTTTTAAATGTGCATAAAAATTGTTTAACTCGATGAAATTTCAAAAATTAAAATGTTTTTGATATCTACAAAAAATTTCCTATCCAGTCATACCAATATTTATGAGTTTCGTCCAAAATTGAGTATTTTTTTATTTTGAAAACCACTTTTGACAACACCAATTTTTGAAACTTTAATTGAGCATAAGTACACGAAAAATTCACGAAATTTCAAAATTTCAAGTATTTTAGAATCTACTGGGAACGCTCTATCGAATGGTATCAAAATCATTAAAATCCTGTGTGTCATTCTTGAGATATGATTTATCAAACTTTAATGCTCAGCACTTTATAATGTAAACTGGAAAATTTTCAAATGTGCATAAAAATTGTTTAACTCGATGAAATTTCAAAAATTAAAATGTTTTTGATATCTACAAAAAATTTCCTATCCAGTCATACCAATATTTATGAGTTTCGTCCAAAATTGAGTATTTTTTTATTCTGAAAACCATTTTTGACAACACCGATTTTTGAAACTTTAATCGAGCATAACTACACGAAAAATTCACGAAATTTCAAAATTTCAAGTGTATTAGAATCTACTGGGAAAGCTCTATCGAATGATACCAAAATCATTAAAATCCTGTGTGTCATTCTTGATATATGATTTATCAAACTTTAATGCTCAGCACTTTATAATGTAAACTTTTAAATTTTTAAATGTGCATAAAAATTGTTTAACTCGATGAAATTTCAAAAATTAAAATGTTTTTGATATCTACAAAAAATTTCCTATCCAGTCATACCAATATTTATGAGTTTCGTCCAAAATTGAGTATTTTTTTATTCTGAAAACCATTTTTGACAACACCGATTTTTGAAACTTTAATCGAGCATAACTACACGAAAAATTCACGAAATTTCAAAATGTCAAGTGTATTAGAATCAACTGGGAAAGCTCTATCGAATGATACCAAAATCATTAAAATCCTGTGTGTCATTCTTGAGATATGATTTATCAAACTTTAATGCTCAGCACTTTATAATGTAAACTGGAAAATTTTCAAATGTGCATAAAAATTGTTTAACTCGATGACATTTCAAAAATTAAAATGTTTTTGATATCTACAAAAAATTTCCTATCCAGTCATACCAATATTTATGAGTTTCGTCCAAAATTGAGTATTTTTTTATTCTGAAAACCATTTTTGAAAACACCGATTTTTGAAACTTTAATCGAGCATAACTACACGAAAAATTCACGAAATTTCAAAATTTCAAGTGTATTAGAATCTACTGGGAAAGCTCTATCGAATGATACCAAAATCATTAAAATCCTGTGTGTCATTCTTGAGATATGATTTATCAAACTTTAATGCTCAGCACTTTATAATGTAAACTTTTAAATTTTTAAATGTGCATAAAAATTGTTTAACTCGATGAAATTTCAAAAATTAAAATGTTTTTGATATCTACAAAAAATTTCCTATCCAGTCATACCAATATTTATGAGTTTCGTCCAAAATTGAGTATTTTTTTATTCTGAAAACCATTTTTGACAACACCGATTTTTGAAACTTTAATCGAGCATAACTACACGAAAAATTCACGAAATTTCAAAATTTCAAGTGTATTAGAATCTACTGGGAAAGCTCTATCGAATGATACCAAAATCATTAAAATCCTCTGTGTCATTCTTGAGATATGATTTATCAAACTTTAATGCTCAGCACTTTATAATGTAAACTTTTAAATTTTTAAATGTGCATAAAAATTGTTTAACTCGATGAAATTTCAAAAATTAAAATGTTTTTGATATCTACAAAAAATTTCCTATCCAGTCATACCAATATTTATGAGTTTCGTCCAAAATTGAGTATTTTTTTATTCTGAAAACCATTTTTGACAACACCGATTTTTGAAACTTTAATCGAGCATAACTACACGAAAAATTCACGAAATTTCAAAATATCAAGTGTATTAGAATCTACTGGGAAAGCTCTATCGAATGATACCAAAATCATTAAAATCCTGTGTGTCATTCTTGAGATATGATTTATCAAACTTTAATGCTCAGCACTTTATAATGTAAACTTTTAAATTTTTAAATGTGCATAAAAATTGTTTAACTCGATGAAATTTCAAAAATTAAAATGTTTTTGATATCTACAAAAAATTTCCTATCCAGTCATACCAATATTTATGAGTTTCGTCCAAAATTGAGTATTTTTTTATTTTGAAAACCACTTTTGACAACACCAATTTTTGAAACTTTAATTGAGCATAAGTACACGAAAAATTCACGAAATTTCAAAATTTCAAGTATTTTAGAATCTACTGGGAACGCTCTATCGAATGGTATCAAAATCATTAAAATCCTGTGTGTCATTCTTGAGATATGATTTATCAAACTTTAATGCTCAGCACTTTATAATGTAAACTGGAAAATTTTCAAATGTGCATAAAAATTGTTTAACTCGATGAAATTTCAAAAATTAAAATGTTTTTGATATCTACAAAAAATTTCCTATCCAGTCATACCAATATTTATGAGTTTCGTCCAAAATTGAGTATTTTTTTATTCTGAAAACCATTTTTGACAACACCGATTTTTGAAACTTTAATCGAGCATAACTACACGAAAAATTCACGAAATTTCAAAATGTCAAGTGTATTAGAATCTACTGGGAAAGCTCTATCGAATGATACCAAAATCATTAAAATCCTGTGTGTCATTCTTGAGATATGATTTATCAAACTTTAATGCTCAGCACTTTATAATGTAAACTTTTAAATTTTTAAATGTGCATAAAAATTGTTTAACTCGATGAAATTTCAAAAATTAAAATGTTTTTGATATCTACAAAAAATTTCCTATCCAGTCATACCAATATTTATGAGTTTCGTCCAAAATTGAGTATTTTTTTATTTTGAAAACCACTTTTGACAACACCAATTTTTGAAACTTTAATTGAGCATAAGTACACGAAAAATTCACGAAATTTCAAAATTTCAAGTATTTTAGAATCTACTGGGAACGCTCTATCGAATGGTATCAAAATCATTAAAATCCTGTGTGTCATTCTTGAGATATGATTTATCAAACTTTAATGCTCAGCACTTTATAATGTAAACTGGAAAATTTTCAAATGTGCATAAAAATTGTTTAACTCGATGAAATTTCAAAAATTAAAATGTTTTTGATATCTACAAAAAATTTCCTATCCAGTCATACCAATATTTATGAGTTTCGTCCAAAATTGAGTATTTTTTTATTCTGAAAACCATTTTTGACAACACCGATTTTTGAAACTTTAATCGAGCATAACTACACGAAAAATTCACGAAATTTCAAAATTTCAAGTGTATTAGAATCTACTGGGAAAGCTCTATCGAATGATACCAAAATCATTAAAATCCTGTGTGTCATTCTTGATATATGATTTATCAAACTTTAATGCTCAGCACTTTATAATGTAAACTTTTAAATTTTTAAATGTGCATAAAAATTGTTTAACTCGATGAAATTTCAAAAATTAAAATGTTTTTGATATCTACAAAAAATTTCCTATCCAGTCATACCAATATTTATGAGTTTCGTCCAAAATTGAGTATTTTTTTATTCTGAAAACCATTTTTGACAACACCGATTTTTGAAACTTTAATCGAGCATAACTACACGAAAAATTCACGAAATTTCAAAATGTCAAGTGTATTAGAATCTACTGGGAAAGCTCTATCGAATGATACCAAAATCATTAAAATCCTGTGTGTCATTCTTGAGATATGATTTATCAAACTTTAATGCTCAGCACTTTATAATGTAAACTGGAAAATTTTCAAATGTGCATAAAAATTGTTTAACTCGATGACATTTCAAAAATTAAAATGTTTTTGATATCTACAAAAAATTTCCTATCCAGTCATACCAATATTTATGAGTTTCGTCCAAAATTGAGTATTTTTTTATTCTGAAAACCATTTTTGAAAACACCGATTTTTGAAACTTTAATCGAGCATAACTACACGAAAAATTCACGAAATTTCAAAATTTCAAGTGTATTAGAATCTACTGGGAAAGCTCTATCGAATGATACCAAAATCATTAAAATCCTGTGTGTCATTCTTGAGATATGATTTATCAAACTTTAATGCTCAGCACTTTATAATGTAAACTGGAAAATTTTCAAATGTGCATAAAAATTGTTTAACTCGATGACATTTCAAAAATTAAAATGTTTTTGATATCTACAAAAAATTTCCTATCCAGTCATACCAATATTTATGAGTTTCGTCCAAAATTGAGTATTTTTTTATTCTGAAAACCATTTTTGAAAACACCGATTTTTGAAACTTTAATCGAGCATAACTACACGAAAAATTCACGAAATTTCAAAATTTCAAGTGTATTAGAATCTACTGGGAAAGCTCTATCGAATGATACCAAAATCATTAAAATCCTCTGTGTCATTCTTGAGATATGATTTATCAAACTTTAATGCTCAGCACTTTATAATGTAAACTTTTAAATTTTTAAATGTGCATAAAAATTGTTTAACTCGATGAAATTTCAAAAATTAAAATGTTTTTGATATCTACAAAAAATTTCCTATCCAGTCATACCAATATTTATGAGTTTCGTCCAAAATTGAGTATTTTTTTATTCTGAAAACCATTTTTGACAACACCGATTTTTGAAACTTTAATCGAGCATAACTACACGAAAAATTCACGAAATTTCAAAATATCAAGTGTATTAGAATCTACTGGGAAAGCTCTATCGAATGATACCAAAATCATTAAAATCCTGTGTGTCATTCTTGAGATATGATTTATCAAACTTTAATGCTCAGCACTTTATAATGTAAACTTTTAAATTTTTAAATGTGCATAAAAATTGTTTAACTCGATGAAATTTCAAAAATTAAAATGTTTTTGATATCTACAAAAAATTTCCTATCCAGTCATACCAATATTTATGAGTTTCGTCCAAAATTGAGTATTTTTTTATTTTGAAAACCACTTTTGACAACACCAATTTTTGAAACTTTAATTGAGCATAAGTACACGAAAAATTCACGAAATTTCAAAATTTCAAGTATTTTAGAATCTACTGGGAACGCTCTATCGAATGGTATCAAAATCATTAAAATCCTGTGTGTCATTCTTGAGATATGATTTATCAAACTTTAATGCTCAGCACTTTATAATGTAAACTGGAAAATTTTCAAATGTGCATAAAAATTGTTTAACTCGATGAAATTTCAAAAATTAAAATGTTTTTGATATCTACAAAAAATTTCCTATCCAGTCATACCAATATTTATGAGTTTCGTCCAAAATTGAGTATTTTTTTATTCTGAAAACCATTTTTGACAACACCGATTTTTGAAACTTTAATCGAGCATAACTACACGAAAAATTCACGAAATTTCAAAATTTCAAGTGTATTAGAATCTACTGGGAAAGCTCTATCGAATGATACCAAAATCATTAAAATCCTGTGTGTCATTCTTGATATATGATTTATCAAACTTTAATGCTCAGCACTTTATAATGTAAACTTTTAAATTTTTAAATGTGCATAAAAATTGTTTAACTCGATGAAATTTCAAAAATTAAAATGTTTTTGATATCTACAAAAAATTTCCTATCCAGTCATACCAATATTTATGAGTTTCGTCCAAAATTGAGTATTTTTTTATTTTGAAAACCACTTTTGACAACACCAATTTTTGAAACTTTAATCGAGCATAACTACACGAAAAATTCACGAAATTTCAAAATATCAAGTGTATTAGAATCTACTGGGAAAGCTCTATCGAATGATACCAAAATCATTAAAATCCTGTGTGTCATTCTTGAGATATGATTTATCAAACTTTAATGCTCAGCACTTTATAATGTAAACTGGAAAATTTTCAAATGTGCATAAAAATTGTTTAACTCGATGAAATTTCAAAAATTAAAATGTTTTTGATATCTACAAAAAATTTCCTATCCAGTCATACCAATATTTATGAGTTTCGTCCAAAATTGAGTATTTTTTTATTCTGAAAACCATTTTCGACAACACCGATTTTTGAAACTTTAATCGAGCATAACTACACGAAAAATTCACGAAATTTCAAAATTTCAAGTGTATTAGAATCTACTGGGAAAGCTCTATCGAATGATACCAAAATCATTAAAATCCTCTGTGTCATTCTTGAGATATGATTTATCAAACTTTAATGCTCAGCACTTTATAATGTAAACTTTTAAATTTTTAAATGTGCATAAAAATTGTTTAACTCGATGAAATTTCAAAAATTAAAATGTTTTTGATATCTACAAAAAATTTCCTATCCAGTCATACCAATATTTATGAGTTTCGTCCAAAATTGAGTATTTTTTTATTCTGAAAACCATTTTTGACAACACCGATTTTTGAAACTTTAATCGAGCATAACTACACGAAAAATTCACGAAATTTCAAAATATCAAGTGTATTAGAATCTACTGGGAAAGCTCTATCGAATGATACCAAAATCATTAAAATCCTGTGTGTCATTCTTGAGATATGATTTATCAAACTTTAATGCTCAGCACTTTATAATGTAAACTTTTAAATTTTTAAATGTGCATAAAAATTGTTTAACTCGATGAAATTTCAAAAATTAAAATGTTTTTGATATCTACAAAAAATTTCCTATCCAGTCATACCAATATTTATGAGTTTCGTCCAAAATTGAGTATTTTTTTATTTTGAAAACCACTTTTGACAACACCAATTTTTGAAACTTTAATTGAGCATAAGTACACGAAAAATTCACGAAATTTCAAAATTTCAAGTATTTTAGAATCTACTGGGAACGCTCTATCGAATGGTATCAAAATCATTAAAATCCTGTGTGTCATTCTTGAGATATGATTTATCAAACTTTAATGCTCAGCACTTTATAATGTAAACTGGAAAATTTTCAAATGTGCATAAAAATTGTTTAACTCGATGAAATTTCAAAAATTAAAATGTTTTTGATATCTACAAAAAATTTCCTATCCAGTCATACCAATATTTATGAGTTTCGTCCAAAATTGAGTATTTTTTTATTCTGAAAACCATTTTTGACAACACCGATTTTTGAAACTTTAATCGAGCATAACTACACGAAAAATTCACGAAATTTCAAAATTTCAAGTGTATTAGAATCTACTGGGAAAGCTCTATCGAATGATACCAAAATCATTAAAATCCTGTGTGTCATTCTTGATATATGATTTATCAAACTTTAATGCTCAGCACTTTATAATGTAAACTTTTAAATTTTTAAATGTGCATAAAAATTGTTTAACTCGATGAAATTTCAAAAATTAAAATGTTTTTGATATCTACAAAAAATTTCCTATCCAGTCATACCAATATTTATGAGTTTCGTCCAAAATTGAGTATTTTTTTATTTTGAAAACCACTTTTGACAACACCAATTTTTGAAACTTTAATCGAGCATAACTACACGAAAAATTCACGAAATTTCAAAATATCAAGTGTATTAGAATCTACTGGGAAAGCTCTATCGAATGATACCAAAATCATTAAAATCCTGTGTGTCATTCTTGAGATATGATTTATCAAACTTTAATGCTCAGCACTTTATAATGTAAACTGGAAAATTTTCAAATGTGCATAAAAATTGTTTAACTCGATGAAATTTCAAAAATTAAAATGTTTTTGATATCTACAAAAAATTTCCTATCCAGTCATACCAATATTTATGAGTTTCGTCCAAAATTGAGTATTTTTTTATTCTGAAAACCATTTTCGACAACACCGATTTTTGAAACTTTAATCGAGCATAACTACACGAAAAATTCACGAAATTTCAAAATTTCAAGTGTATTAGAATCTACTGGGAAAGCTCTATCGAATGATACCAAAATCATTAAAATCCTGTGTGTCATTCTTGATATATGATTTATCAAACTTTAATGCTCAGCACTTTATAATGTAAACTTTTAAATTTTTAAATGTGCATAAAAATTGTTTAACTCGATGAAATTTCAAAAATTAAAATGTTTTTGATATCTACAAAAAATTTCCTATCCAGTCATACCAATATTTATGAGTTTCGTCCAAAATTGAGTATTTTTTTATTCTGAAAACCATTTTCGACAACACCGATTTTTGAAACTTTAATCGAGCATAACTACACGAAAAATTCACGAAATTTCAAAATTTCAAGTGTATTAGAATCTACTGGGAAAGCTCTATCGAATGATACCAAAATCATTAAAATCCTGTGTGTCATTCTTGATATATGATTTATCAAACTTTAATGCTCAGCACTTTATAATGTAAACTGGAAAATTTTCAAATGTGCATAAAAATTGTTTAACTCGATGAAATTTCAAAAATTAAAATGTTTTTGATATCTACAAAAAATTTCCTATCCAGTCATACCAATATTTATGAGTTTCGTCCAAAATTGAGTATTTTTTTATTTTGAAAACCACTTTTGACAACACCAATTTTTGAAACTTTAATTGAGCATAAGTACACGAAAAATTCACGAAATTTCAAAATTTCAAGTATTTTAGAATCTACTGGGAACGCTCTATCGAATGGTATCAAAATCATTAAAATCCTGTGTGTCATTCTTGAGATATGATTTATCAAACTTTAATGCTCAGCACTTTATAATGTAAACTGGAAAATTTTCAAATGTGCATAAAAATTGTTTAACTCGATGAAATTTCAAAAATTAAAATGTTTTTGATATCTACAAAAAATTTCCTATCCAGTCATACCAATATTTATGAGTTTCGTCCAAAATTGAGTATTTTTTTATTCTGAAAACCATTTTTGACAACACCGATTTTTGAAACTTTAATCGAGCATAACTACACGAAAAATTCACGAAATTTCAAAATTTCAAGTGTATTAGAATCTACTGGGAAAGCTCTATCGAATGATACCAAAATCATTAAAATCCTGTGTGTCATTCTTGATATATGATTTATCAAACTTTAATGCTCAGCACTTTATAATGTAAACTTTTAAATTTTTAAATGTGCATAAAAATTGTTTAACTCGATGAAATTTCAAAAATTAAAATGTTTTTGATATCTACAAAAAATTTCCTATCCAGTCATACCAATATTTA
Source organism: Caenorhabditis virilis (assembly GCA_964036255.1). Lineage (NCBI taxonomy): Eukaryota > Metazoa > Nematoda > Chromadorea > Rhabditida > Rhabditidae > Caenorhabditis > Caenorhabditis virilis. The sequence goes on along the minus strand of OZ038418.1, from coordinate 3,527,678 downwards.
TGAGTTTCGTCCAAAATTGAGTATTTTTTTATTTTGAAAACCACTTTTGACAACACCAATTTTTGAAACTTTAATCGAGCATAACTACACGAAAAATTCACGAAATTTCAAAATTTCAAGTGTATTAGAATCTACTGGGAAAGCTCTATCGAATGATACCAAAATCATTAAAATCCTGTGTGTCATTCTTGATATATGATTTATCAAACTTTAATGCTCAGCACTTTATAATGTAAACTTTTAAATTTTTAAATGTGCATAAAAATTGTTTAACTCGATGAAATTTCAAAAATTAAAATGTTTTTGATATCTACAAAAAATTTCCTATCCAGTCATACCAATATTTATGAGTTTCGTCCAAAATTGAGTATTTTTTTATTCTGAAAACCATTTTCGACAACACCGATTTTTGAAACTTTAATCGAGCATAACTACACGAAAAATTCACGAAATTTCAAAATTTCAAGTGTATTAGAATCTACTGGGAAAGCTCTATCGAATGATACCAAAATCATTAAAATCCTGTGTGTCATTCTTGATATATGATTTATCAAACTTTAATGCTCAGCACTTTATAATGTAAACTGGAAAATTTTCAAATGTGCATAAAAATTGTTTAACTCGATGAAATTTCAAAAATTAAAATGTTTTTGATATCTACAAAAAATTTCCTATCCAGTCATACCAATATTTATGAGTTTCGTCCAAAATTGAGTATTTTTTTATTCTGAAAACCATTTTTGACAACACCGATTTTTGAAACTTTAATCGAGCATAACTACACGAAAAATTCACGAAATTTCAAAATATCAAGTGTATTAGAATCTACTGGGAAAGCTCTATCGAATGATACCAAAATCATTAAAATCCTGTGTGTCATTCTTGAGATATGATTTATCAAACTTTAATGCTCAGCACTTTATAATGTAAACTTTTAAATTTTTAAATGTGCATAAAAATTGTTTAACTCGATGAAATTTCAAAAATTAAAATGTTTTTGATATCTACTGGGAATTTCCTATCCAGTCATACCAATATTTATGAGTTTCGTCCAAAATTGAGTATTTTTTTATTCTGAAAACCATTTTTGACAACACCGATTTTTGAAACTTTAATCGAGCATTACTACACGAAAAATTCACGAAATTTCAAAATTTCAAGTGTTTTAGAATCTACTGGGAAAGCTCTATCGAATGATACCAAAATCATTAAAATCCTGTGTGTCATTCTTGAGATATGATTTATCAAACTTTAATGCTCAGCACTTTATAATGTAAACTTTTAAATTTTTAAATGTGCATAAAAATTGTTTAACTCGATGAAATTTCAAAAATTAAAATGTTTTTGATATCTACAAAAAATTTCCTATCCAGTCATACCAATATTTATGAGTTTCGTCCAAAATTGAGTATTTTTTTATTTTGAAAACCACTTTTGACAACACCAATTTTTGAAACTTTAATTGAGCATAAGTACACGAAAAATTCACGAAATTTCAAAATTTCAAGTATTTTAGAATCTACTGGGAACGCTCTATCGAATGGTATCAAAATCATTAAAATCCTGTGTGTCATTCTTGAGATATGATTTATCAAACTTTAATGCTCAGCACTTTATAATGTAAACTGGAAAATTTTCAAATGTGCATAAAAATTGTTTAACTCGATGAAATTTCAAAAATTAAAATGTTTTTGATATCTACAAAAAATTTCTATCCAGTCATACCAATATTTATGAGTTTCGTCCAAAATTGAGTATTTTTTTATTCTGAAAACCATTTTTGACAACACCGATTTTTGAAACTTTAATCGAGCATAACTACACGAAAAATTCACGAAATTTCAAAATATCAAGTGTATTAGAATCTACTGGGAAAGCTCTATCGAATGACACCAAAATCATTAAAATCCTGTGTGTCATTCTTGAGATATGATTTATCAAACTTTAATGCTCAGCACTTTATAATGTAAACTGGAAAATTTTCAAATGTGCATAAAAATTGTTTAACTCGATGAAATTTCAAAAATTAAAATGTTTTTGATATCTACAAAAAATTTCCTATCCAGTCATACCAATATTTATGAGTTTCGTCCAAAATTGAGTATTTTTTTATTCTGAAAACCATTTTCGACAACACCGATTTTTGAAACTTTAATCGAGCATAACTACACGAAAAATTCACGAAATTTCAAAATTTCAAGTGTATTAGAATCTACTGGGAAAGCTCTATCAAATGATACCAAAATCATTAAAATCCTGTGTGTCATTCTTGATATATGATTTATCAAACTTTAATGCTCAGCACTTTATAATGTAAACTTTTAAATTTTTAAATGTGCATAAAAATTGTTTAACTCGATGAAATTTCAAAAATTAAAATGTTTTTGATATCTACTGGGAATTTCCTATCCAGTCATACCAATATTTATGAGTTTCGTCCAAAATTGAGTATTTTTTTATTCTGAAAACCATTTTTGACAACACCGATTTTTGAAACTTTAATCGAGCATTACTACACGAAAAATTCACGAAATTTCAAAATTTCAAGTGTTTTAGAATCTACTGGGAAAGCTCTATCGAATGATACCAAAATCATTAAAATCCTGTGTGTCATTCTTGAGATATGATTTATCAAACTTTAATGCTCAGCACTTTATAATGTAAACTTTTAAATTTTTAAATGTGCATAAAAATTGTTTAACTCGATGAAATTTCAAAAATTAAAATGTTTTTGATATCTACAAAAAATTTCCTATCCAGTCATACCAATATTTATGAGTTTCGTCCAAAATTGAGTATTTTTTTATTTTGAAAACCACTTTTGACAACACCAATTTTTGAAACTTTAATTGAGCATAAGTACACGAAAAATTCACGAAATTTCAAAATTTCAAGTATTTTAGAATCTACTGGGAACGCTCTATCGAATGGTATCAAAATCATTAAAATCCTGTGTGTCATTCTTGAGATATGATTTATCAAACTTTAATGCTCAGCACTTTATAATGTAAACTGGAAAATTTTCAAATGTGCATAAAAATTGTTTAACTCGATGAAATTTCAAAAATTAAAATGTTTTTGATATCTACAAAAAATTTCCTATCCAGTCATACCAATATTTATGAGTTTCGTCCAAAATTGAGTATTTTTTTATTCTGAAAACCATTTTTGACAACACCGATTTTTGAAACTTTAATCGAGCATAACTACACGAAAAATTCACGAAATTTCAAAATATCAAGTGTATTAGAATCTACTGGGAAAGCTCTATCGAATGATACCAAAATCATTAAAATCCTGTGTGTCATTCTTGAGATATGATTTATCAAACTTTAATGCTCAGCACTTTATAATGTAAACTGGAAAAGTTTCAAATGTGCATAAAAATTGTTTAACTCGATGAAATTTCAAAAATTAAAATGTTTTTGATATCTACAAAAAATTTCCTATCCAGTCATACCAATATTTATGAGTTTCGTCCAAAATTGAGTATTTTTTTATTCTGAAAACCATTTTCGACAACACCGATTTTTGAAACTTTAATCGAGCATAACTACACGAAAAATTCACGAAATTTCAAAATTTCAAGTGTATTAGAATCTACTGGGAAAGCTCTATCGAATGATACCAAAATCATTAAAATCCTGTGTGTCATTCTTGATATATGATTTATCAAACTTTAATGCTCAGCACTTTATAATGTAAACTTTTAAATTTTTAAATGTGCATAAAAATTGTTTAACTCGATGAAATTTCAAAAATTAAAATGTTTTTGATATCTACTGGGAATTTCCTATCCAGTCATACCAATATTTATGAGTTTCGTCCAAAATTGAGTATTTTTTTATTCTGAAAACCATTTTTGACAACACCGATTTTTGAAACTTTAATCGAGCATTACTACACGAAAAATTCACGAAATTTCAAAATTTCAAGTGTTTTAGAATCTACTGGGAAAGCTCTATCGAATGATACCAAAATCATTAAAATCCTGTGTGTCATTCTTGAGATATGATTTATCAAACTTTAATGCTCAGCACTTTATAATGTAAACTTTTAAATTTTTAAATGTGCATAAAAATTGTTTAACTCGATGAAATTTCAAAAATTAAAATGTTTTTGATATCTACAAAAAATTTCCTATCCAGTCATACCAATATTTATGAGTTTCGTCCAAAATTGAGTATTTTTTTATTTTGAAAACCACTTTTGACAACACCAATTTTTGAAACTTTAATTGAGCATAAGTACACGAAAAATTCACGAAATTTCAAAATTTCAAGTATTTTAGAATCTACTGGGAACGCTCTATCGAATGGTATCAAAATCATTAAAATCCTGTGTGTCATTCTTGAGATATGATTTATCAAACTTTAATGCTCAGCACTTTATAATGTAAACTGGAAAATTTTCAAATGTGCATAAAAATTGTTTAACTCGATGAAATTTCAAAAATTAAAATGTTTTTGATATCTACAAAAAATTTCCTATCCAGTCATACCAATATTTATGAGTTTCGTCCAAAATTGAGTATTTTTTTATTCTGAAAACCATTTTCGACAACACCGATTTTTGAAACTTTAATCGAGCATAACTACACGAAAAATTCACGAAATTTCAAAATTTCAAGTGTATTAGAATCTACTGGGAAAGCTCTATCGAATGATACCAAAATCATTAAAATCCTGTGTGTCATTCTTGATATATGATTTATCAAACTTTAATGCTCAGCACTTTATAATGTAAACTTTTAAATTTTTAAATGTGCATAAAAATTGTTTAACTCGATGAAATTTCAAAAATTAAAATGTTTTTGATATCTACTGGGAATTTCCTATCCAGTCATACCAATATTTATGAGTTTCGTCCAAAATTGAGTATTTTTTTATTCTGAAAACCATTTTTGACAACACCGATTTTTGAAACTTTAATCGAGCATTACTACACGAAAAATTCACGAAATTTCAAAATTTCAAGTGTTTTAGAATCTACTGGGAAAGCTCTATCGAATGATACCAAAATCATTAAAATCCTGTGTGTCATTCTTGAGATATGATTTATCAAACTTTAATGCTCAGCACTTTATAATGTAAACTGGAAAATTTTCAAATGTGCATAAAAATTGTTTAACTCGATGAAATTTCAAAAATTAAAATGTTTTTGATATCTACAAAAAATTTCCTATCCAGTCATACCAATATTTATGAGTTTCGTCCAAAATTGAGTATTTTTTTATTCTGAAAACCATTTTTGACAACACCGATTTTTGAAACTTTAATCGAGCATAACTACACGAAAAAAAGTGTTTTCAAAAATGGTTTTCAGAATAAAAAAATACTCAATTTTGGACGAAACTCATAAATATTGGTATGACTGGATAGGAAATTTTTTGTAGATATCAAAAACATTTTAATTTTTGAAATTTCATCGAGTTAAACAATTTTTATGCACATTTAAAAATTTAAAAGTTTACATTATAAAGTGCTGAGCATTAAAGTTTGATAAATCATATCTCAAGAATGACACACAGGATTTTAATGATTTTGATACCATTCGATAGAGCGTTCCCAGTAGATTCTAAAATACTTGAAATTTTGAAATTTCGTGAATTTTTCGTGTACTTATGCTCAATTAAAGTTTCAAAAATTGGTGTTGTCAAAAGTGGTTTTCAAAATAAAAAAATACTCAATTTTGGACGAAACTCATAAATATTGGTATGACTGGATAGGAAATTTTTTGTAGATATCAAAAACATTTTAATTTTTGAAATTTCATCGAGTTAAACAATTTTTATGCACATTTAAAAATTTAAAAGTTTACATTATAAAGTGCTGAGCATTAAAGTTTGATAAATCATATCTCAAGAATGACACACAGGATTTTAATGATTTTGGTATCATTCGATAGAGCTTTCCCAGTAGATTCTAAAACACTTGAAATTTTGAAATTTCGTGAATTTTTCGTGTAGTAATGCTCGATTAAAGTTTCAAAAATCGGTGTTGTCAAAAATGGTTTTCAGAATAAAAAAATACTCAATTTTGGACGAAACTCATAAATATTGGTATGACTGGATAGGAAATTCCCAGTAGATATCAAAAACATTTTAATTTTTGAAATTTCATCGAGTTAAACAATTTTTATGCACATTTAAAAATTTAAAAGTTTACATTATAAAGTGCTGAGCATTAAAGTTTGATAAATCATATATCAAGAATGACACACAGGATTTTAATGATTTTGGTATCATTCGATAGAGCTTTCCCAGTAGATTCTAATACACTTGAAATTTTGAAATTTCGTGAATTTTTCGTGTAGTTATGCTCGATTAAAGTTTCAAAAATCGGTGTTGTCGAAAATGGTTTTCAGAATAAAAAAATACTCAATTTTGGACGAAACTCATAAATATTGGTATGACTGGATAGGAAATTTTTTGTAGATATCAAAAACATTTTAATTTTTGAAATTTCATCGAGTTAAACAATTTTTATGCACATTTGAAAATTTTCCAGTTTACATTATAAAGTGCTGAGCATTAAAGTTTGATAAATCATATATCAAGAATGACACACAGGATTTTAATGATTTTGGTATCATTCGATAGAGCTTTCCCAGTAGATTCTAATACACTTGAAATTTTGAAATTTCGTGAATTTTTCGTGTAGTTATGCTCGATTAAAGTTTCAAAAATCGGTGTTGTCAAAAATGGTTTTCAGAATAAAAAAATACTCAATTTTGGACGAAACTCATAAATATTGGTATGACTGGATAGGAAATTTTTTGTAGATATCAAAAACATTTTAATTTTTGAAATTTCATCGAGTTAAACAATTTTTATGCACATTTGAAAATTTTCCAGTTTACATTATAAAGTGCTGAGCATTAAAGTTTGATAAATCATATCTCAAGAATGACACACAGGATTTTAATGATTTTGATACCATTCGATAGAGCGTTCCCAGTAGATTCTAAAATACTTGAAATTTTGAAATTTCGTGAATTTTTCGTGTACTTATGCTCAATTAAAGTTTCAAAAATTGGTGTTGTCAAAAGTGGTTTTCAAAATAAAAAAATACTCAATTTTGGACGAAACTCATAAATATTGGTATGACTGGATAGGAAATTTTTTGTAGATATCAAAAACATTTTAATTTTTGAAATTTCATCGAGTTAAACAATTTTTATGCACATTTAAAAATTTAAAAGTTTACATTATAAAGTGCTGAGCATTAAAGTTTGATAAATCATATCTCAAGAATGACACACAGGATTTTAATGATTTTGGTATCATTCGATAGAGCTTTCCCAGTAGATTCTAAAACACTTGAAATTTTGAAATTTCGTGAATTTTTCGTGTAGTAATGCTCGATTAAAGTTTCAAAAATCGGTGTTGTCAAAAATGGTTTTCAGAATAAAAAAATACTCAATTTTGGACGAAACTCATAAATATTGGTATGACTGGATAGGAAATTCCCAGTAGATATCAAAAACATTTTAATTTTTGAAATTTCATCGAGTTAAACAATTTTTATGCACATTTAAAAATTTAAAAGTTTACATTATAAAGTGCTGAGCATTAAAGCGATGCTCTTTCGAATGGTACCAAAATTTTTGAATTTCGAGCCAAATTGAGTATTTTTTTTCTAGAGACAACTAAAATGCTCAAAATTTAAATTGAGCATAACTTTATGAAAAATTGATGAAAATTCAAATGTTAAAATATGATTGTCATTTTCTCGCGATGCTCTTTCGAATGGTACCAAAATTTTTGAATTTCGAGCCAAATTGAGTATTTTTTTCTAGAAACTACAGTAATCAGGCTAATTTTAAATTGAGCATAACTTTATGAAAAATCGATGAAAATTCAAATGTTAAAATATGATTGTCATTTTCTCGCGATGCTCTTTCGAATGGTACCAAAATTTTTGAATTTCGAGCCAAATTGAGTATTTTTTTTCTAGAAACTACAGTAATCAGGCTAATTTTAAATTGAGCATAACTTTATGAAAAATTGATGAAAATTCAAATGTTAAAATATGATTGTCATTTTCTCGCGATGCTCTTTCGAATGGTACCAAAATTTTTGAATTTCGAGCCAAATTGAGTATTTTTTTCTAGAAACTACAGTAATCAGTCTAATTTTAAATTGAGCATAACTTTATGAAAAATTGAAAAAAATTCAAATGTTAAAATATGATTGTCTTTTTCTCGCGATGCTCTTTCGAATGGTACCAAAATTTTTGAATTTCGACCCAAATTGAGTATTTTTTTTCTAGAAACTACAGTAATCAGTCTAATTTTAAATTGAGCATAACTTTATGAAAAATTGATGAAAATTCAAATGTTAAAATATGATTGTCATTTTCTCGCGATGCTCTTTCGAATGGTACCAAAATTTTTGAATTTCAAGCCAAATTGAGTATTTTTTTTCCAGAGATTGCTTTAATTATCAAAATTTAAATTGAGCATAACTTTATGAAAAATTGATGAAAATTCAAATGTTAAAATATGATTGTCATTTTCTCGCGATGCTCTTTCGAATGGTACCAAAATTTTTGAATTTCGAGCCAAATTGAGTATTTTTTTTCTAGAAACTACAGTAATCAGGCTAATTTTAAATTGAGCATAACTTTATGAAAAATTGATGAAAATTCAAATGTTAAAATATGATTGTCATTTTCTCGCGATGCTCTTTCGAATGGTACCTAAATTTTTGAATTTCGAGCCAAATTGAGTATTTTTTGTCTAGAAACTACAGTAATCAGTCTAATTTTAAATTGAGCATAACTTTATGAAAAATTGATGAAAATTCAAATGTTAAAATATGATTGTCATTTTCTCGCGATGCTCTTTCGAATGGTACCAAAATTTTTGAATTTCGAGCCAAATTGAGTATTTTTTTTCTAGAAACTACAGTAATCAGTCTAATTTTAAATTGAGCATAACTTTATGAAAAATTGAAAAAAATTCAAATGTTAAAATATGATTGTCATTTTCTCGCGATGCTCTTTCGAATGGTACCAAAATTTTTGAATTTCAAGCCAAATTGAGTATTTTTTTTCCAGAGATTGCTTTAATTATCAAAATTTAAATTGAGCATAACTTTATGAAAAATTGATGAAAATTCAAATGTTAAAATATGATTGTCATTTTCTCGCGATGCTCTTTCGAATGGTACCAAAATTTTTGAATTTCGAGCCAAATTGAGTATTTTTTTTTCTAGAAACTACAGTAATCAGTCTAATTTTAAATTGAGCATAACTTTATGAAAAATTGAAAAAAATTCAAATGTTAAAATATGATTGTCATTTTCTCGCGATGCTCTTTCGAATGGTACCAAAATTTTTGAATTTCAAGCCAAATTGAGTATTTTTTTTCCAGAGATTGCTTTAATTATCAAAATTTAAATTGAGCATAACTTTATGAAAAATTGATGAAAATTCAAATGTTAAAATATGATTGTCATTTTCTCGCGATGCTCTTTCGAATGGTACCAAAATTTTTGAATTTCGAGGCAAATTGAGTATTTTTTTTCTAGAAACTACAGTAATCAGTCTAATTTTAAATTGAGCATAACTTTATGAAAAATTGATGAAAATTCAAATGTTAAAATATGATTGTCATTTTCTCGCGATGCTCTTTCGAATGGTACCAAAATTTTTGAATTTCGAGCCAAATTGAGTATTTTTTTTCCAGAGATTGCTTTAATTATCAAAATTTAAATTGAGCATAACTTTATGAAAAATTGATGAAAATTCAAATGTTAAAATATGATTGTCATTTTCTCTAGATGCTCTTTCGAATGGTACCAAAATTTTTGAATTTCGAGCCAAATTGAGTATTTTTTTTCTAGAGACAACTAAAATGCGCAAAATTTAAATTGAGCATAACTTTATGAAAAATTGATAAAAATTCAAATGTTAAAATATGATTGTCATTTTCTCGCGATGCTCTTTCGAATGGTACCAAAATTTTTGAATTTCGAGCCAAATTGAGTATTTTTTTCTAGAAACTACAGTAATCAGGCTAATTTTAAATTGAGCATAACTTTATGAAAAATTGAAAAAAATTCAAATGTTAAAATATGATTGTCATTTTCTCGCGATGCTCTTTCGAATGGTACCAAAATTTTTGAATTTCAAGCCAAATTGAGTATTTTTTTTCCAGAGATTGCTTTAATTATCAAAATTTAAATTGAGCATAACTTTATGAAAAATTGATGAAAATTCAAATGTTAAAATATGATTGTCATTTTCTCGCGATGCTCTTTCGAATGGTACCAAAATTTTTGAATTTCGAGCCAAATTGAGTATTTTTTTTCTAGAAACTACAGTAATCAGGCTAATTTTAAATTGAGCATAACTTTATGAAAAATTGATGAAAATTCAAATGTTAAAATATGATTGTCATTTTCTCGCGATGCTCTTTCGAATGGTACCTAAATTTTTGAATTTCGAGCCAAATTGAGTATTTTTTGTCTAGAAACTACAGTAATCAGTCTAATTTTAAATTGAGCATAACTTTATGAAAAATTGATGAAAATTCAAATGTTAAAATATGATTGTCATTTTCTCGCGATGCTCTTTCGAATGGTACCAAAATTTTTGAATTTCGAGCCAAATTGAGTATTTTTTTTCTAGAAACTACAGTAATCAGTCTAATTTTAAATTGAGCATAACTTTATGAAAAATTGAAAAAAATTCAAATGTTAAAATATGATTGTCATTTTCTCGCGATGCTCTTTCGAATGGTACCAAAATTTTTGAATTTCAAGCCAAATTGAGTATTTTTTTTCCAGAGATTGCTTTAATTATCAAAATTTAAATTGAGCATAACTTTATGAAAAATTGATGAAAATTCAAATGTTAAAATATGATTGTCATTTTCTCGCGATGCTCTTTCGAATGGTACCAAAATTTTTGAATTTCGAGCCAAATTGAGTATTTTTTTTTCTAGAAACTACAGTAATCAGTCTAATTTTAAATTGAGCATAACTTTATGAAAAATTGAAAAAAATTCAAATGTTAAAATATGATTGTCATTTTCTCGCGATGCTCTTTCGAATGGTACCAAAATTTTTGAATTTCAAGCCAAATTGAGTATTTTTTTTCCAGAGATTGCTTTAATTATCAAAATTTAAATTGAGCATAACTTTATGAAAAATTGATGAAAATTCAAATGTTAAAATATGATTGTCATTTTCTCGCGATGCTCTTTCGAATGGTACCAAAATTTTTGAATTTCGAGGCAAATTGAGTATTTTTTTTCTAGAAACTACAGTAATCAGTCTAATTTTAAATTGAGCATAACTTTATGAAAAATTGATGAAAATTCAAATGTTAAAATATGATTGTCATTTTCTCGCGATGCTCTTTCGAATGGTACCAAAATTTTTGAATTTCGAGCCAAATTGAGTATTTTTTTTCCAGAGATTGCTTTAATTATCAAAATTTAAATTGAGCATAACTTTATGAAAAATTGATGAAAATTCAAATGTTAAAATATGATTGTCATTTTCTCTAGATGCTCTTTCGAATGGTACCAAAATTTTTGAATTTCGAGCCAAATTGAGTATTTTTTTTCTAGAGACAACTAAAATGCGCAAAATTTAAATTGAGCATAACTTTATGAAAAATTGATAAAAATTCAAATGTTAAAATATGATTGTCATTTTCTCGCGATGCTCTTTCGAATGGTACCAAAATTTTTGAATTTCGAGCCAAATTGAGTATTTTTTTCTAGAAACTACAGTAATCAGGCTAATTTTAAATTGAGCATAACTTTATGAAAAATCGATGAAAATTCAAATGTTAAAATATGATTGTCATTTTCTCGCGATGCTCTTTCGAATGGTACCAAAATTTTTGAATTTCGAGCCAAATTGAGTATTTTTTTTCTAGAAACTACAGTAATCAGGCTAATTTTAAATTGAGCATAACTTTATGAAAAATTGATGAAAATTCAAATGTTAAAATATGATTGTCATTTTCTCGCGATGCTCTTTCGAATGGTACCTAAATTTTTGAATTTCGAGCCAAATTGAGTATTTTTTTTCTAGAAACTACAGTAATCAGTCTAATTTTAAATTGAGCATAACTTTATGAAAAATTAATGAAAATTCAAATGTTAAAATATGATTGTCATTTTCTCGTGATGCTCTTTCGAATGGTACCAAAATTTTTGAATTTCGAGCCAAATTGAGTATTTTTTTTCTAGAGACAACTAAAATGCTCAAAATTTAAATTGAGCATAACTTTATGAAAAATTGATGAAAATTCAAATGTTAAAATATGATTGTCATTTTCTCGCGATGCTCTTTCGAATGGTACCAAAATTTTTGAATTTCGAGCCAAATTGAGTATTTTTTTTCTAGAAACTACAGTAATCAGTCTAATTTTAAATTGAGCATAACTTTATGAAAAATTGATGAAAATTCAAATGTTAAAATATGATTGTCATTTTCTCGCGATGCTCTTTCGAATGGTACCAAAATTTTTGAATTTCGAGCCAAATTGAGTATTTTTTTTCTAGAAACTACAGTAATCAGGCTAATTTTAAATTGAGCATAACTTTATGAAAAATTGATGAAAATTCAAATGTTAAAATATGATTGTCATTTTCTCGCGATGCTCTTTCGAATGGTACCAAAATTTTTGAATTTCGAGCCAAATTGAGTATTTTTTTTCTAGAAACTACAGTAATCAGTCTAATTTTAAATTGAGCATAACTTTATGAAAAATTGATGAAAATTCAAATGTTAAAATATGATTGTCATTTTCTCGTGATGCTCTTTCGAATGGTACCAAAATTTTTGAATTTCGAGCCAAATTGAGTATTTTTTTTCCAGAGATTGCTTTAATTATCAAAATTTAAATTGAGCATAACTTTATGAAAAATTGATGAAAATTCAAATGTTAAAATATGATTGTCATTTTCTCGCGACGCTAATTTTTATGCACATTTAAAAATTTAAAAGTTTACATTATAAAGTGCTGAGCATTAAAGTTTGATAAATCATATCTCAAGAATGACACACAGGATTTTAATGATTTTGGTATCATTCGATAGAGCTTTCCCAGTAGATTCTAATACACTTGAAATTTTGAAATTTCGTGAATTTTTCGTGTAGTTATGCTCGATTAAAGTTTCAAAAATCGGTGTTGTCAAAAATGGTTTTCAGAATAAAAAAATACTCAATTTTGGACGAAACTCATAAATATTGGTATGACTGGATAGGAAATTTTTTGTAGATATCAAAAACATTTTAATTTTTGAAATTTCATCGAGTTAAACAATTTTTATGCACATTTGAAAATTTTCCAGTTTACATTATAAAGTGCTGAGCATTAAAGTTTGATAAATCATATCTCAAGAATGACACACAGGATTTTAATGATTTTGGTATCATTCGATAGAGCTTTCCCAGTAGATTCTAATACACTTGAAATTTTGAAATTTCGTGAATTTTTCGTGTAGTTATGCTCGATTAAAGTTTCAAAAATCGGTGTTGTCAAAAATGGTTTTCAGAATAAAAAAATACTCAATTTTGGACGAAACTCATAAATATTGGTATGACTGGATAGGAAATTTTTTGTAGATATCAAAAACATTTTAATTTTTGAAATTTCATCGAGTTAAACAATTTTTATGCACATTTGAAAATTTTCCAGTTTACATTATAAAGTGCTGAGCATTAAAGTTTGATAAATCATATCTCAAGAATGACACACAGGATTTTAATGATTTTGGTATCATTCGATAGAGCTTTCCCAGTAGATTCTAATACACTTGACATTTTGAAATTTCGTGAACTTTTCGTGTAGTTATGCTCGATTAAAGTTTCAAAAATCGGTGTTGTCAAAAATGGTTTTCAGAATAAAAAAATACTCAATTTTGGACGAAACTCATAAATATTGGTATGACTGGATAGGAAATTTTTTGTAGATATCAAAAACATTTTAATTTTTGAAATTTCATCGAGTTAAACAATTTTTATGCACATTTGAAAATTTTCCAGTTTACATTATAAAGTGCTGAGCATTAAAGTTTGATAAATCATATCTCAAGAATGACACACAGGATTTTAATGATTTTGGTATCATTCGATAGAGCTTTCCCAGTAGATTCTAATACACTTGACATTTTGAAATTTCGTGAATTTTTCGTGTAGTTATGCTCGATTAAAGTTTCAAAAATCGGTGTTGTCAAAAATGGTTTTCAGAATAAAAAAATACTCAATTTTGGACGAAACTCATAAATATTGGTATGACTGGATAGGAAATTTTTTGTAGATATCAAAAACATTTTAATTTTTGAAATTTCATCGAGTTAAACAATTTTTATGCACATTTGAAAATTTTCCAGTTTACATTATAAAGTGCTGAGCATTAAAGTTTGATAAATCATATCTCAAGAATGACACACAGGATTTTAATGATTTTGGTATCATTCGATAGAGCTTTCCCAGTAGATTCTAATACACTTGAAATTTTGAAATTTCGTGAATTTTTCGTGTAGTTATGCTCGATTAAAGTTTCAAAAATCGGTGTTGTCAAAAATGGTTTTCAGAATAAAAAAATACTCAATTTTGGACGAAACTCATAAATATTGGTATGACTGGATAGGAAATTTTTTGTAGATATCAAAAACATTTTAATTTTTGAAATTTCATCGAGTTAAACAATTTTTATGCACATTTGAAAATTTTCCAGTTTACATTATAAAGTGCTGAGCATTAAAGTTTGATAAATCATATCTCAAGAATGACACACAGGATTTTAATGATTTTGGTATCATTCGATAGAGCTTTCCCAGTAGATTCTAATACACTTGAAATTTTGAAATTTCGTGAATTTTTCGTGTAGTTATGCTCGATTAAAGTTTCAAAAATCGGTGTTGTCAAAAATGGTTTTCAGAATAAAAAAATACTCAATTTTGGACGAAACTCATAAATATTGGTATGACTGGATAGGAAATTTTTTGTAGATATCAAAAACATTTTAATTTTTGAAATTTCATCGAGTTAAACAATTTTTATGCACATTTGAAAATTTTCCAGTTTACATTATAAAGTGCTGAGCATTAAAGTTTGATAAATCATATCTCAAGAATGACACACAGGATTTTAATGATTTTGGTATCATTCGATAGAGCTTTCCCAGTAGATTCTAATACACTTGAAATTTTGAAATTTCGTGAATTTTTCGTGTAGTTATGCTCGATTAAAGTTTCAAAAATCGGTGTTGTCAAAAATGGTTTTCAGAATAAAAAAATACTCAATTTTGGACGAAACTCATAAATATTGGTATGACTGGATAGGAAATTTTTTGTAGATATCAAAAACATTTTAATTTTTGAAATTTCATCGAGTTAAACAATTTTTATGCACATTTGAAAATTTTCCAGTTTACATTATAAAGTGCTGAGCATTAAAGTTTGATAAATCATATCTCAAGAATGACACACAGGATTTTAATGATTTTGGTATCATTCGATAGAGCTTTCCCAGTAGATTCTAATACACTTGAAATTTTGAAATTTCGTGAATTTTTCGTGTAGTTATGCTCGATTAAAGTTTCAAAAATCGGTGTTGTCAAAAATGGTTTTCAGAATAAAAAAATACTCAATTTTGGACGAAACTCATAAATATTGGTATGACTGGATAGGAAATTTTTTGTAGATATCAAAAACATTTTAATTTTTGAAATTTCATCGAGTTAAACAATTTTTATGCACATTTGAAAATTTTCCAGTTTACATTATAAAGTGCTGAGCATTAAAGTTTGATAAATCATATCTCAAGAATGACACACAGGATTTTAATGATTTTGGTATCATTCGATAGAGCTTTCCCAGTAGATTCTAATACACTTGACATTTTGAAATTTCGTGAACTTTTCGTGTAGTTATGCTCGATTAAAGTTTCAAAAATCGGTGTTGTCAAAAATGGTTTTCAGAATAAAAAAATACTCAATTTTGGACGAAACTCATAAATATTGGTATGACTGGATAGGAAATTTTTTGTAGATATCAAAAACATTTTAATTTTTGAAATTTCATCGAGTTAAACAATTTTTATGCACATTTGAAAATTTTCCAGTTTACATTATAAAGTGCTGAGCATTAAAGTTTGATAAATCATATCTCAAGAATGACACACAGGATTTTAATGATTTTGGTATCATTCGATAGAGCTTTCCCAGTAGATTCTAATACACTTGACATTTTGAAATTTCGTGAATTTTTCGTGTAGTTATGCTCGATTAAAGTTTCAAAAATCGGTGTTGTCGAAAATGGTTTTCAGAATAAAAAAATACTCAATTTTGGACGAAACTCATAAATATTGGTATGACTGGATAGGAAATTTTTTGTAGATATCAAAAACATTTTAATTTTTGAAATTTCATCGAGTTAAACAATTTTTATGCACATTTAAAAATTTAAAAGTTTACATTATAAAGTGCTGAGCATTAAAGTTTGATAAATCATATCTCAAGAATGACACACAGGATTTTAATGATTTTGGTATCATTCGATAGAGCTTTCCCAGTAGATTCTAATACACTTGACATTTTGAAATTTCGTGAATTTTTCGTGTAGTTATGCTCGATTAAAGTTTCAAAAATCGGTGTTGTCAAAAATGGTTTTCAGAATAAAAAAATACTCAATTTTGGACGAAACTCATAAATATTGGTATGACTGGATAGGAAATTTTTTGTAGATATCAAAAACATTTTAATTTTTGAAATTTCATCGAGTTAAACAATTTTTATGCACATTTGAAAATTTTCCAGTTTACATTATAAAGTGCTGAGCATTAAAGTTTGATAAATCATATCTCAAGAATGACACACAGGATTTTAATGATTTTGGTATCATTCGATAGAGCTTTCCCAGTAGATTCTAATACACTTGACATTTTGAAATTTCGTGAATTTTTCGTGTAGTTATGCTCGATTAAAGTTTCAAAAATCGGTGTTGTCAAAAATGGTTTTCAGAATAAAAAAATACTCAATTTTGGACGAAACTCATAAATATTGGTATGACTGGATAGGAAATTTTTTGTAGATATCAAAAACATTTTAATTTTTGAAATTTCATCGAGTTAAACAATTTTTATGCACATTTGAAAATTTTCCAGTTTACATTATAAAGTGCTGAGCATTAAAGTTTGATAAATCATATCTCAAGAATGACACACAGGATTTTAATGATTTTGGTATCATTCGATAGAGCTTTCCCAGTAGATTCTAATACACTTGACATTTTGAAATTTCGTGAATTTTTCGTGTAGTTATGCTCGATTAAAGTTTCAAAAATCGGTGTTGTCAAAAATGGTTTTCAGAATAAAAAAATACTCAATTTTGGACGAAACTCATAAATATTGGTATGACTGGATAGGAAATTTTTTGTAGATATCAAAAACATTTTAATTTTTGAAATTTCATCGAGTTAAACAATTTTTATGCACATTTGAAAATTTTCCAGTTTACATTATAAAGTGCTGAGCATTAAAGTTTGATAAATCATATCTCAAGAATGACACACAGGATTTTAATGATTTTGGTATCATTCGATAGAGCTTTCCCAGTAGATTCTAATACACTTGACATTTTGAAATTTCGTGAATTTTTCGTGTAGTTATGCTCGATTAAAGTTTCAAAAATCGGTGTTGTCAAAAATGGTTTTCAGAATAAAAAAATACTCAATTTTGGACGAAACTCATAAATATTGGTATGACTGGATAGGAAATTTTTTGTAGATATCAAAAACATTTTAATTTTTGAAATTTCATCGAGTTAAACAATTTTTATGCACATTTGAAAATTTTCCAGTTTACATTATAAAGTGCTGAGCATTAAAGTTTGATAAATCATATCTCAAGAATGACACACAGGATTTTAATGATTTTGGTATCATTCGATAGAGCTTTCCCAGTAGATTCTAATACACTTGACATTTTGAAATTTCGTGAATTTTTCGTGTAGTTATGCTCGATTAAAGTTTCAAAAATCGGTGTTGTCAAAAATGGTTTTCAGAATAAAAAAATACTCAATTTTGGACGAAACTCATAAATATTGGTATGACTGGATAGGAAATTTTTTGTAGATATCAAAAACATTTTAATTTTTGAAATTTCATCGAGTTAAACAATTTTTATGCACATTTAAAAATTTAAAAGTTTACATTATAAAGTGCTGAGCATTAAAGTTTGATAAATCATATCTCAAGAATGACACACAGGATTTTAATGATTTTGGTATCATTCGATAGAGCTTTCCCAGTAGATTCTAATACACTTGAAATTTTGAAATTTCGTGAATTTTTCGTGTAGTTATGCTCGATTAAAGTTTCAAAAATCGGTGTTGTCGAAAATGGTTTTCAGAATAAAAAAATACTCAATTTTGGACGAAACTCATAAATATTGGTATGACTGGATAGGAAATTTTTTGTAGATATCAAAAACATTTTAATTTTTGAAATTTCATCGAGTTAAACAATTTTTATGCACATTTAAAAATTTAAAAGTTTACATTATAAAGTGCTGAGCATTAAAGTTTGATAAATCATATCTCAAGAATGACACACAGGATTTTAATGATTTTGGTATCATTCGATAGAGCTTTCCCAGTAGATTCTAATACACTTGACATTTTGAAATTTCGTGAATTTTTCGTGTAGTTATGCTCGATTAAAGTTTCAAAAATCGGTGTTGTCAAAAATGGTTTTCAGAATAAAAAAATACTCAATTTTGGACGAAACTCATAAATATTGGTATGACTGGATAGGAAATTTTTTGTAGATATCAAAAACATTTTAATTTTTGAAATTTCATCGAGTTAAACAATTTTTATGCACATTTGAAAATTTTCCAGTTTACATTATAAAGTGCTGAGCATTAAAGTTTGATAAATCATATCTCAAGAATGACACACAGGATTTTAATGATTTTGGTATCATTCGATAGAGCTTTCCCAGTAGATTCTAATACACTTGACATTTTGAAATTTCGTGAATTTTTCGTGTAGTTATGCTCGATTAAAGTTTCAAAAATCGGTGTTGTCAAAAATGGTTTTCAGAATAAAAAAATACTCAATTTTGGACGAAACTCATAAATATTGGTATGACTGGATAGGAAATTTTTTGTAGATATCAAAAACATTTTAATTTTTGAAATTTCATCGAGTTAAACAATTTTTATGCACATTTGAAAATTTTCCAGTTTACATTATAAAGTGCTGAGCATTAAAGTTTGATAAATCATATCTCAAGAATGACACACAGGATTTTAATGATTTTGGTATCATTCGATAGAGCTTTCCCAGTAGATTCTAATACACTTGATATTTTGAAATTTCGTGAATTTTTCGTGTAGTTATGCTCGATTAAAGTTTCAAAAATCGGTGTTGTCAAAAATGGTTTTCAGAATAAAAAAATACTCAATTTTGGACGAAACTCATAAATATTGGTATGACTGGATAGGAAATTTTTTGTAGATATCAAAAACATTTTAATTTTTGAAATTTCATCGAGTTAAACAATTTTTATGCACATTTAAAAATTTAAAAGTTTACATTATAAAGTGCTGAGCATTAAAGTTTGATAAATCATATATCAAGAATGACACACAGGATTTTAATGATTTTGGTATCATTCGATAGAGCTTTCCCAGTAGATTCTAATACACTTGAAATTTTGAAATTTCGTGAATTTTTCGTGTAGTTATGCTCGATTAAAGTTTCAAAAATCGGTGTTGTCGAAAATGGTTTTCAGAATAAAAAAATACTCAATTTTGGACGAAACTCATAAATATTGGTATGACTGGATAGGAAATTTTTTGTAGATATCAAAAACATTTTAATTTTTGAAATTTCATCGAGTTAAACAATTTTTATGCACATTTAAAAATTTAAAAGTTTACATTATAAAGTGCTGAGCATTAAAGTTTGATAAATCATATATCAAGAATGACACACAGGATTTTAATGATTTTGGTATCATTCGATAGAGCTTTCCCAGTAGATTCTAATACACTTGAAATTTTGAAATTTCGTGAATTTTTCGTGTAGTTATGCTCGATTAAATTTTCAAAAATCGGTGTTGTCGAAAATGGTTTTCAGAATAAAAAAATACTCAATTTTGGACGAAACTCATAAATATTGGTATGACTGGATAGGAAATTTTTTGTAGATATCAAAAACATTTTAATTTTTGAAATTTCATCGAGTTAAACAATTTTTATGCACATTTGAAAATTTTCCAGTTTACATTATAAAGTGCTGAGCATTAAAGTTTGATAAATCATATCTCAAGAATGACACACAGGATTTTAATGATTTTGGTATCATTCGATAGAGCTTTCCCAGTAGATTCTAATACACTTGAAATTTTGAAATTTCGTGAATTTTTCGTGTAGTTATGCTCGATTAAAGTTTCAAAAATCGGTGTTGTCAAAAATGGTTTTCAGAATAAAAAAATACTCAATTTTGGACGAAACTCATAAATATTGGTATGACTGGATAGGAAATTTTTTGTAGATATCAAAAACATTTTAATTTTTGAAATTTCATCGAGTTAAACAATTTTTATGCACATTTAAAAATTTAAAAGTTTACATTATAAAGTGCTGAGCATTAAAGTTTGATAAATCATATATCAAGAATGACACACAGGATTTTAATGATTTTGGTATCATTCGATAGAGCTTTCCCAGTAGATTCTAATACACTTGAAATTTTGAAATTTCGTGAATTTTTCGTGTAGTTATGCTCGATTAAAGTTTCAAAAATCGGTGTTGTCAAAAATGGTTTTCAGAATAAAAAAATACTCAATTTTGGACGAAACTCATAAATATTGGTATGACTGGATAGGAAATTTTTTGTAGATATCAAAAACATTTTAATTTTTGAAATTTCATCGAGTTAAACAATTTTTATGCACATTTGAAAATTTTCCAGTTTACATTATAAAGTGCTGAGCATTAAAGTTTGATAAATCATATCTCAAGAATGACACACAGGATTTTAATGATTTTGGTATCATTCGATAGAGCTTTCCCAGTAGATTCTAATACACTTGACATTTTGAAATTTCGTGAATTTTTCGTGTAGTTATGCTCGATTAAAGTTTCAAAAATCGGTGTTGTCAAAAATGGTTTTCAGAATAAAAAAATACTCAATTTTGGACGAAACTCATAAATATTGGTATGACTGGATAGGAAATTTTTTGTAGATATCAAAAACATTTTAATTTTTGAAATTTCATCGAGTTAAACAATTTTTATGCACATTTAAAAATTTAAAAGTTTACATTATAAAGTGCTGAGCATTAAAGTTTGATAAATCATATCTCAAGAATGACACACAGGATTTTAATGATTTTGGTATCATTCGATAGAGCTTTCCCAGTAGATTCTAATACACTTGAAATTTTGAAATTTCGTGAATTTTTCGTGTAGTAATGCTCGATTAAAGTTTCAAAAATCGGTGTTGTCAAAAATGGTTTTCAGAATAAAAAAATACTCAATTTTGGACGAAACTCATAAATATTGGTATGACTGGATAGGAAATTTTTTGTAGATATCAAAAACATTTTAATTTTTGAAATTTCATCGAGTTAAACAATTTTTATGCACATTTAAAAATTTAAAAGTTTACATTATAAAGTGCTGAGCATTAAAGTTTGATAAATCATATCTCAAGAATGACACACAGGATTTTAATGATTTTGGTATCATTCGATAGAGCTTTCCCAGTAGATTCTAAAACACTTGAAATTTTGAAATTTCGTGAATTTTTCGTGTAGTAATGCTCGATTAAAGTTTCAAAAATCGGTGTTGTCAAAAATGGTTTTCAGAATAAAAAAATACTCAATTTTGGACGAAACTCATAAATATTGGTATGACTGGATAGGAAATTCCCAGTAGATATCAAAAACATTTTAATTTTTGAAATTTCATCGAGTTAAACAATTTTTATGCACATTTAAAAATTTAAAAGTTTACATTATAAAGTGCTGAGCATTAAAGTTTGATAAATCATATATCAAGAATGACACACAGGATTTTAATGATTTTGGTATCATTCGATAGAGCTTTCCCAGTAGATTCTAATACACTTGAAATTTTGAAATTTCGTGAATTTTTCGTGTAGTTATGCTCGATTAAAGTTTCAAAAATCGGTGTTGTCGAAAATGGTTTTCAGAATAAAAAAATACTCAATTTTGGACGAAACTCATAAATATTGGTATGACTGGATAGGAAATTTTTTGTAGATATCAAAAACATTTTAATTTTTGAAATTTCATCGAGTTAAACAATTTTTATGCACATTTAAAAATTTAAAAGTTTACATTATAAAGTGCTGAGCATTAAAGTTTGATAAATCATATATCAAGAATGACACACAGGATTTTAATGATTTTGGTATCATTCGATAGAGCTTTCCCAGTAGATTCTAATACACTTGAAATTTTGAAATTTCGTGAATTTTTCGTGTAGTAATGCTCGATTAAAGTTTCAAAAATCGGTGTTGTCAAAAATGGTTTTCAGAATAAAAAAATACTCAATTTTGGACGAAACTCATAAATATTGGTATGACTGGATAGGAAATTTTTTGTAGATATCAAAAACATTTTAATTTTTGAAATTTCATCGAGTTAAACAATTTTTATGCACATTTAAAAATTTAAAAGTTTACATTATAAAGTGCTGAGCATTAAAGTTTGATAAATCATATATCAAGAATGACACACAGGATTTTAATGATTTTGGTATCATTCGATAGAGCTTTCCCAGTAGATTCTAATACACTTGAAATTTTGAAATTTCGTGAATTTTTCGTGTAGTAATGCTCGATTAAAGTTTCAAAAATCGGTGTTGTCAAAAATGGTTTTCAGAATAAAAAAATACTCAATTTTGGACGAAACTCATAAATATTGGTATGACTGGATAGGAAATTCCCAGTAGATATCAAAAACATTTTAATTTTTGAAATTTCATCGAGTTAAACAATTTTTATGCACATTTAAAAATTTAAAAGTTTACATTATAAAGTGCTGAGCATTAAAGTTTGATAAATCATATATCAAGAATGACACACAGGATTTTAATGATTTTGGTATCATTCGATAGAGCTTTCCCAGTAGATTCTAATACACTTGAAATTTTGAAATTTCGTGAATTTTTCGTGTAGTTATGCTCGATTAAAGTTTCAAAAATCGGTGTTGTCGAAAATGGTTTTCAGAATAAAAAAATACTCAATTTTGGACGAAACTCATAAATATTGGTATGACTGGATAGGAAATTTTTTGTAGATATCAAAAACATTTTAATTTTTGAAATTTCATCGAGTTAAACAATTTTTATGCACATTTGAAAATTTTCCAGTTTACATTATAAAGTGCTGAGCATTAAAGTTTGATAAATCATATCTCAAGAATGACACACAGGATTTTAATGATTTTGATACCATTCGATAGAGCGTTCCCAGTAGATTCTAAAATACTTGAAATTTTGAAATTTCGTGAATTTTTCGTGTACTTATGCTCAATTAAAGTTTCAAAAATTGGTGTTGTCAAAAGTGGTTTTCAAAATAAAAAAATACTCAATTTTGGACGAAACTCATAAATATTGGTATGACTGGATAGGAAATTTTTTGTAGATATCAAAAACATTTTAATTTTTGAAATTTCATCGAGTTAAACAATTTTTATGCACATTTAAAAATTTAAAAGTTTACATTATAAAGTGCTGAGCATTAAAGTTTGATAAATCATATCTCAAGAATGACACACAGGATTTTAATGATTTTGGTATCATTCGATAGAGCTTTCCCAGTAGATTCTAAAACACTTGAAATTTTGAAATTTCGTGAATTTTTCGTGTAGTAATGCTCGATTAAAGTTTCAAAAATCGGTGTTGTCAAAAATGGTTTTCAGAATAAAAAAATACTCAATTTTGGACGAAACTCATAAATATTGGTATGACTGGATAGGAAATTCCCAGTAGATATCAAAAACATTTTAATTTTTGAAATTTCATCGAGTTAAACAATTTTTATGCACATTTCAAAAATTAAAATGTTTTTGATATCTACAAAAAATTTCCTATCCAGTCATACCAATATTTATGAGTTTCGTCCAAAATTGAGTATTTTTTTATTTTGAAAACCACTTTTGACAACACCAATTTTTGAAACTTTAATTGAGCATAAGTACACGAAAAATTCACGAAATTTCAAAATTTCAAGTATTTTAGAATCTACTGGGAACGCTCTATCGAATGGTATCAAAATCATTAAAATCCTGTGTGTCATTCTTGAGATATGATTTATCAAACTTTAATGCTCAGCACTTTATAATGTAAACTGGAAAATTTTCAAATGTGCATAAAAATTGTTTAACTCGATGAAATTTCAAAAATTAAAATGTTTTTGATATCTACTGGGAATTTCCTATCCAGTCATACCAATATTTATGAGTTTCGTCCAAAATTGAGTATTTTTTTATTCTGAAAACCATTTTTGACAACACCGATTTTTGAAACTTTAATCGAGCATTACTACACGAAAAATTCACGAAATTTCAAAATTTCAAGTGTTTTAGAATCTACTGGGAAAGCTCTATCGAATGATACCAAAATCATTAAAATCCTGTGTGTCATTCTTGAGATATGATTTATCAAACTTTAATGCTCAGCACTTTATAATGTAAACTTTTAAATTTTTAAATGTGCATAAAAATTGTTTAACTCGATGAAATTTCAAAAATTAAAATGTTTTTGATATCTACAAAAAATTTCCTATCCAGTCATACCAATATTTATGAGTTTCGTCCAAAATTGAGTATTTTTTTATTCTGAAAACCATTTTTGACAACACCGATTTTTGAAACTTTAATCGAGCATAACTACACGAAAAATTCACGAAATTTCAAAATTTCAAGTGTATTAGAATCTACTGGGAAAGCTCTATCGAATGATACCAAAATCATTAAAATCCTGTGTGTCATTCTTGATATATGATTTATCAAACTTTAATGCTCAGCACTTTATAATGTAAACTTTTAAATTTTTAAATGTGCATAAAAATTGTTTAACTCGATGAAATTTCAAAAATTAAAATGTTTTTGATATCTACAAAAAATTTCCTATCCAGTCATACCAATATTTATGAGTTTCGTCCAAAATTGAGTATTTTTTTATTCTGAAAACCATTTTCGACAACACCGATTTTTGAAACTTTAATCGAGCATAACTACACGAAAAATTCACGAAATTTCAAAATTTCAAGTGTATTAGAATCTACTGGGAAAGCTCTATCGAATGATACCAAAATCATTAAAATCCTGTGTGTCATTCTTGATATATGATTTATCAAACTTTAATGCTCAGCACTTTATAATGTAAACTTTTAAATTTTTAAATGTGCATAAAAATTGTTTAACTCGATGAAATTTCAAAAATTAAAATGTTTTTGATATCTACTGGGAATTTCCTATCCAGTCATACCAATATTTATGAGTTTCGTCCAAAATTGAGTATTTTTTTATTCTGAAAACCATTTTTGACAACACCGATTTTTGAAACTTTAATCGAGCATTACTACACGAAAAATTCACGAAATTTCAAAATTTCAAGTGTTTTAGAATCTACTGGGAAAGCTCTATCGAATGATACCAAAATCATTAAAATCCTGTGTGTCATTCTTGAGATATGATTTATCAAACTTTAATGCTCAGCACTTTATAATGTAAACTTTTAAATTTTTAAATGTGCATAAAAATTGTTTAACTCGATGAAATTTCAAAAATTAAAATGTTTTTGATATCTACAAAAAATTTCCTATCCAGTCATACCAATATTTATGAGTTTCG
Organism: Caenorhabditis virilis; assembly: GCA_964036255.1. NCBI lineage: Eukaryota > Metazoa > Nematoda > Chromadorea > Rhabditida > Rhabditidae > Caenorhabditis > Caenorhabditis virilis. Next base: position 3,501,809 of record OZ038418.1, on the reverse strand, counting down.
TCCAAAATTGAGTATTTTTTTATTCTGAAAACCATTTTTGACAACACCGATTTTTGAAACTTTAATCGAGCATTACTACACGAAAAATTCACGAAATTTCAAAATTTCAAGTGTATTAGAATCTACTGGGAAAGCTCTATCGAATGATACCAAAATCATTAAAATCCTGTGTGTCATTCTTGAGATATGATTTATCAAACTTTAATGCTCAGCACTTTATAATGTAAACTTTTAAATTTTTAAATGTGCATAAAAATTGTTTAACTCGATGAAATTTCAAAAATTAAAATGTTTTTGATATCTACAAAAAATTTCCTATCCAGTCATACCAATATTTATGAGTTTCGTCCAAAATTGAGTATTTTTTTATTCTGAAAACCATTTTTGACAACACCGATTTTTGAAACTTTAATCGAGCATTACTACACGAAAAATTCACGAAATTTCAAAATTTCAAGTGTTTTAGAATCTACTGGGAAAGCTCTATCGAATGATACCAAAATCATTAAAATCCTGTGTGTCATTCTTGAGATATGATTTATCAAACTTTAATGCTCAGCACTTTATAATGTAAACTTTTAAATTTTTAAATGTGCATAAAAATTGTTTAACTCGATGAAATTTCAAAAATTAAAATGTTTTTGATATCTACAAAAAATTTCCTATCCAGTCATACCAATATTTATGAGTTTCGTCCAAAATTGAGTATTTTTTTATTCTGAAAACCATTTTTGACAACACCGATTTTTGAAACTTTAATCGAGCATTACTACACGAAAAATTCACGAAATTTCAAAATTTCAAGTGTATTAGAATCTACTGGGAAAGCTCTATCGAATGATACCAAAATCATTAAAATCCTGTGTGTCATTCTTGAGATATGATTTATCAAACTTTAATGCTCAGCACTTTATAATGTAAACTTTTAAATTTTTAAATGTGCATAAAAATTGTTTAACTCGATGAAATTTCAAAAATTAAAATGTTTTTGATATCTACAAAAAATTTCCTATCCAGTCATACCAATATTTATGAGTTTCGTCCAAAATTGAGTATTTTTTTATTCTGAAAACCATTTTTGACAACACCGATTTTTGAAACTTTAATCGAGCATAACTACACGAAAAATTCACGAAATTTCAAAATGTCAAGTGTATTAGAATCTACTGGGAAAGCTCTATCGAATGATACCAAAATCATTAAAATCCTGTGTGTCATTCTTGAGATATGATTTATCAAACTTTAATGCTCAGCACTTTATAATGTAAACTGGAAAATTTTCAAATGTGCATAAAAATTGTTTAACTCGATGAAATTTCAAAAATTAAAATGTTTTTGATATCTACAAAAAATTTCCTATCCAGTCATACCAATATTTATGAGTTTCGTCCAAAATTGAGTATTTTTTTATTCTGAAAACCATTTTTGACAACACCGATTTTTGAAACTTTAATCGAGCATAACTACACGAAAAATTCACGAAATTTCAAAATTTCAAGTGTATTAGAATCTACTGGGAAAGCTCTATCGAATGATACCAAAATCATTAAAATCCTGTGTGTCATTCTTGATATATGATTTATCAAACTTTAATGCTCAGCACTTTATAATGTAAACTTTTAAATTTTTAAATGTGCATAAAAATTGTTTAACTCGATGAAATTTCAAAAATTAAAATGTTTTTGATATCTACAAAAAATTTCCTATCCAGTCATACCAATATTTATGAGTTTCGTCCAAAATTGAGTATTTTTTTATTCTGAAAACCATTTTTGACAACACCGATTTTTGAAACTTTAATCGAGCATAACTACACGAAAAATTCACGAAATTTCAAAATTTCAAGTGTATTAGAATCTACTGGGAAAGCTCTATCGAATGATACCAAAATCATTAAAATCCTGTGTGTCATTCTTGATATATGATTTATCAAACTTTAATGCTCAGCACTTTATAATGTAAACTTTTAAATTTTTAAATGTGCATAAAAATTGTTTAACTCGATGAAATTTCAAAAATTAAAATGTTTTTGATATCTACAAAAAATTTCCTATCCAGTCATACCAATATTTATGAGTTTCGTCCAAAATTGAGTATTTTTTTATTCTGAAAACCATTTTTGACAACACCGATTTTTGAAACTTTAATCGAGCATAACTACACGAAAAATTCACGAAATTTCAAAATATCAAGTGTATTAGAATCTACTGGGAAAGCTCTATCGAATGATACCAAAATCATTAAAATCCTGTGTGTCATTCTTGAGATATGATTTATCAAACTTTAATGCTCAGCACTTTATAATGTAAACTGGAAAATTTTCAAATGTGCATAAAAATTGTTTAACTCGATGAAATTTCAAAAATTAAAATGTTTTTGATATCTACAAAAAATTTCCTATCCAGTCATACCAATATTTATGAGTTTCGTCCAAAATTGAGTATTTTTTTATTCTGAAAACCATTTTTGACAACACCGATTTTTGAAACTTTAATCGAGCATAACTACACGAAAAATTCACGAAATTTCAAAATATCAAGTGTATTAGAATCTACTGGGAAAGCTCTATCGAATGATACCAAAATCATTAAAATCCTGTGTGTCATTCTTGAGATATGATTTATCAAACTTTAATGCTCAGCACTTTATAATGTAAACTGGAAAATTTTCAAATGTGCATAAAAATTGTTTAACTCGATGAAATTTCAAAAATTAAAATGTTTTTGATATCTACAAAAAATTTCCTATCCAGTCATACCAATATTTATGAGTTTCGTCCAAAATTGAGTATTTTTTTATTCTGAAAACCATTTTTGACAACACCGATTTTTGAAACTTTAATCGAGCATAACTACACGAAAAGTTCACGAAATTTCAAAATGTCAAGTGTATTAGAATCTACTGGGAAAGCTCTATCGAATGATACCAAAATCATTAAAATCCTGTGTGTCATTCTTGAGATATGATTTATCAAACTTTAATGCTCAGCACTTTATAATGTAAACTGGAAAATTTTCAAATGTGCATAAAAATTGTTTAACTCGATGAAATTTCAAAAATTAAAATGTTTTTGATATCTACAAAAAATTTCCTATCCAGTCATACCAATATTTATGAGTTTCGTCCAAAATTGAGTATTTTTTTATTCTGAAAACCATTTTTGACAACACCGATTTTTGAAACTTTAATCGAGCATAACTACACGAAAAATTCACGAAATTTCAAAATATCAAGTGTATTAGAATCTACTGGGAAAGCTCTATCGAATGATACCAAAATCATTAAAATCCTGTGTGTCATTCTTGAGATATGATTTATCAAACTTTAATGCTCAGCACTTTATAATGTAAACTGGAAAATTTTCAAATGTGCATAAAAATTGTTTAACTCGATGAAATTTCAAAAATTAAAATGTTTTTGATATCTACAAAAAATTTCCTATCCAGTCATACCAATATTTATGAGTTTCGTCCAAAATTGAGTATTTTTTTATTCTGAAAACCATTTTTGACAACACCGATTTTTGAAACTTTAATCGAGCATAACTACACGAAAAATTCACGAAATTTCAAAATATCAAGTGTATTAGAATCTACTGGGAAAGCTCTATCGAATGATACCAAAATCATTAAAATCCTGTGTGTCATTCTTGAGATATGATTTATCAAACTTTAATGCTCAGCACTTTATAATGTAAACTGGAAAATTTTCAAATGTGCATAAAAATTGTTTAACTCGATGAAATTTCAAAAATTAAAATGTTTTTGATATCTACAAAAAATTTCCTATCCAGTCATACCAATATTTATGAGTTTCGTCCAAAATTGAGTATTTTTTTATTCTGAAAACCATTTTTGACAACACCGATTTTTGAAACTTTAATCGAGCATAACTACACGAAAAGTTCACGAAATTTCAAAATGTCAAGTGTATTAGAATCTACTGGGAAAGCTCTATCGAATGATACCAAAATCATTAAAATCCTGTGTGTCATTCTTGAGATATGATTTATCAAACTTTAATGCTCAGCACTTTATAATGTAAACTGGAAAATTTTCAAATGTGCATAAAAATTGTTTAACTCGATGAAATTTCAAAAATTAAAATGTTTTTGATATCTACAAAAAATTTCCTATCCAGTCATACCAATATTTATGAGTTTCGTCCAAAATTGAGTATTTTTTTATTCTGAAAACCATTTTTGACAACACCGATTTTTGAAACTTTAATCGAGCATAACTACACGAAAAATTCACGAAATTTCAAAATATCAAGTGTATTAGAATCTACTGGGAAAGCTCTATCGAATGATACCAAAATCATTAAAATCCTGTGTGTCATTCTTGAGATATGATTTATCAAACTTTAATGCTCAGCACTTTATAATGTAAACTGGAAAATTTTCAAATGTGCATAAAAATTGTTTAACTCGATGAAATTTCAAAAATTAAAATGTTTTTGATATCTACAAAAAATTTCCTATCCAGTCATACCAATATTTATGAGTTTCGTCCAAAATTGAGTATTTTTTTATTCTGAAAACCATTTTTGACAACACCGATTTTTGAAACTTTAATCGAGCATAACTACACGAAAAATTCACGAAATTTCAAAATGTCAAGTGTATTAGAATCTACTGGGAAAGCTCTATCGAATGATACCAAAATCATTAAAATCCTGTGTGTCATTCTTGAGATATGATTTATCAAACTTTAATGCTCAGCACTTTATAATGTAAACTGGAAAATTTTCAAATGTGCATAAAAATTGTTTAACTCGATGAAATTTCAAAAATTAAAATGTTTTTGATATCTACAAAAAATTTCCTATCCAGTCATACCAATATTTATGAGTTTCGTCCAAAATTGAGTATTTTTTTATTCTGAAAACCATTTTTGACAACACCGATTTTTGAAACTTTAATCGAGCATAACTACACGAAAAATTCACGAAATTTCAAAATGTCAAGTGTATTAGAATCTACTGGGAAAGCTCTATCGAATGATACCAAAATCATTAAAATCCTGTGTGTCATTCTTGAGATATGATTTATCAAACTTTAATGCTCAGCACTTTATAATGTAAACTGGAAAATTTTCAAATGTGCCTAAAAATTGTTTAACTCGATGAAATTTCAAAAATTAAAATGTTTTTGATATCTACAAAAAATTTCCTATCCAGTCATACCAATATTTATGAGTTTCGTCCAAAATTGAGTATTTTTTTATTCTGAAAACCATTTTTGACAACACCGATTTTTGAAACTTTAATCGAGCATAACTACACGAAAAGTTCACGAAATTTCAAAATGTCAAGTGTATTAGAATCTACTGGGAAAGCTCTATCGAATGATACCAAAATCATTAAAATCCTGTGTGTCATTCTTGAGATATGATTTATCAAACTTTAATGCTCAGCACTTTATAATGTAAACTGGAAAATTTTCAAATGTGCATAAAAATTGTTTAACTCGATGAAATTTCAAAAATTAAAATGTTTTTGATATCTACAAAAAATTTCCTATCCAGTCATACCAATATTTATGAGTTTCGTCCAAAATTGAGTATTTTTTTATTCTGAAAACCATTTTTGACAACACCGATTTTTGAAACTTTAATCGAGCATAACTACACGAAAAATTCACGAAATTTCAAAATTTCAAGTGTATTAGAATCTACTGGGAAAGCTCTATCGAATGATACCAAAATCATTAAAATCCTGTGTGTCATTCTTGAGATATGATTTATCAAACTTTAATGCTCAGCACTTTATAATGTAAACTTTTAAATTTTTAAATGTGCATAAAAATTAGCGTCGCGAGAAAATGACAATCATATTTTAACATTTGAATTTTCATCAATTTTTCATAAAGTTATGCTCAATTTAAATTTTGATAATTAAAGCAATCTCTGGAAAAAAAATACTCAATTTGGCTCGAAATTCAAAAATTTTGGTACCATTCGAAAGAGCATCACGAGAAAATGACAATCATATTTTAACATTTGAATTTTCATCAATTTTTCATAAAGTTATGCTCAATTTAAAATTAGACTGATTACTGTAGTTTCTAGAAAAAAAATACTCAATTTGGCTCGAAATTCAAAAATTTTGGTACCATTCGAAAGAGCATCACGAGAAAATGACAATCATATTTTAACATTTGAATTTTCATCAATTTTTCATAAAGTTATGCTCAATTTAAAATTAGACTGATTACTGTAGTTTCTAGAAAAAAAATACTCAATTTGGCTCGAAATTCAAAAATTTTGGTACCATTCGAAAGAGCATCGCGAGAAAATGACAATCATATTTTAACATTTGAATTTTCATCAATTTTTCATAAAGTTATGCTCAATTTAAAATTAGACTGATTACTGTAGTTTCTAGAAAAAAAATACTCAATTTGGCTCGAAATTCAAAAATTTTGGTACCATTCGAAAGAGCATCGCGAGAAAATGACAATCATATTTTAACATTTGAATTTTCATCAATTTTTCATAAAGTTATGCTCAATTTAAAATTAGCCTGATTACTGTAGTTTCTAGAAAAAAAATACTCAATTTGGCTCGAAATTCAAAAATTTTGGTACCATTCGAAAGAGCATCGCGAGAAAATGACAATCATATTTTAACATTTGAATTTTCATCAATTTTTCATAAAGTTATGCTCAATTTAAAATTAGCCTGATTACTGTAGTTTCTAGAAAAAAAATACTCAATTTGGCTCGAAATTCAAAAATTTTGGTACCATTCGAAAGAGCATCGCGAGAAAATGACAATCATATTTTAACATTTGAATTTTCATCAATTTTTCATAAAGTTATGCTCAATTTAAAATTAGCCTGATTACTGTAGTTTCTAGAAAAAAAATACTCAATTTGGCTCGAAATTCAAAAATTTTGGTACCATTCGAAAGAGCATCGCGAGAAAATGACAATCATATTTTAACATTTGAATTTTCATCAATTTTTCATAAAGTTATGCTCAATTTAAATTTTGATAATTAAAGCAATCTCTGGAAAAAAAATACTCAATTTGGCTCGAAATTCAAAAATTTTGGTACCATTCGAAAGAGCATCGCGAGAAAATGACAATCATATTTTAACATTTGAATTTTCATCAATTTTTCATAAAGTTATGCTCAATTTAAAATTAGCCTGATTACTGTAGTTTCTAGAAAAAAAATACTCAATTTGGCTCGAAATTCAAAAATTTTGGTACCATTCGAAAGAGCATCGCGAGAAAATGACAATCATATTTTAACATTTGAATTTTCATCAATTTTTCATAAAGTTATGCTCAATTTAAATTTTGATAATTAAAGCAATCTCTGGAAAAAAAATACTCAATTTGGCTTGAAATTCAAAAATTTTGGTACCATTCGAAAGAGCATCGCGAGAAAATGACAATCATATTTTAACATTTGAATTTTCATTAATTTTTCATAAAGTTATGCTCAATTTAAAATTAGACTGATTACTGTAGTTTCTAGAAAAAAAATACTCAATTTGGGTCGAAATTCAAAAATTTTGGTACCATTCGAAAGAGCATCGCGAGAAAAAGACAATCATATTTTAACATTTGAATTTTTTTCAATTTTTCATAAAGTTATGCTCAATTTAAAATTAGACTGATTACTGTAGTTTCTAGAAAAAAAATACTCAATTTGGCTCGAAATTCAAAAATTTTGGTACCATTCGAAAGAGCATCGCGAGAAAATGACAATCATATTTTAACATTTGAATTTTCATCAATTTTTCATAAAGTTATGCTCAATTTAAAATTAGCCTGATTACTGTAGTTTCTAGAAAAAAAATACTCAATTTGGCTCGAAATTCAAAAATTTTGGTACCATTCGAAAGAGCATCGCGAGAAAATGACAATCATATTTTAACATTTGAATTTTCATCAATTTTTCATAAAGTTATGCTCAATTTAAAATTAGCCTGATTACTGTAGTTTCTAGAAAAAAAATACTCAATTTGGCTCGAAATTCAAAAATTTTGGTACCATTCGAAAGAGCATCGCGAGAAAATGACAATCATATTTTAACATTTGAATTTTCATCGATTTTTCATAAAGTTATGCTCAATTTAAAATTAGCCTGATTACTGTAGTTTCTAGAAAAAAAATACTCAATTTGGCTCGAAATTCAAAAATTTTGGTACCATTCGAAAGAGCATCGCGAGAAAATGACAATCATATTTTAACATTTGAATTTTCATCAATTTTTCATAAAGTTATGCTCAATTTAAATTTTGAGCATTTTAGTTGTCTCTAGAAAAAAAATACTCAATTTGGCTCGAAATTCAAAAATTTTGGTACCATTCGAAAGAGCATCACGAGAAAATGACAATCATATTTTAACATTTGAATTTTCATCAATTTTTCATAAAGTTATGCTCAATTTAAAATTAGACTGATTACTGTAGTTTCTAGAAAAAAAATACTCAATTTGGCTCGAAATTCAAAAATTTAGGTACCATTCGAAAGAGCATCGCGAGAAAATGACAATCATATTTTAACATTTGAATTTTCATCAATTTTTCATAAAGTTATGCTCAATTTAAAATTAGCCTGATTACTGTAGTTTCTAGAAAAAAAATACTCAATTTGGCTCGAAATTCAAAAATTTTGGTACCATTCGAAAGAGCATCGCGAGAAAATGACAATCATATTTTAACATTTGAATTTTCATCGATTTTTCATAAAGTTATGCTCAATTTAAAATTAGCCTGATTACTGTAGTTTCTAGAAAAAAATACTCAATTTGGCTCGAAATTCAAAAATTTTGGTACCATTCGAAAGAGCATCGCGAGAAAATGACAATCATATTTTAACATTTGAATTTTTATCAATTTTTCATAAAGTTATGCTCAATTTAAATTTTGCGCATTTTAGTTGTCTCTAGAAAAAAAATACTCAATTTGGCTCGAAATTCAAAAATTTTGGTACCATTCGAAAGAGCATCTAGAGAAAATGACAATCATATTTTAACATTTGAATTTTCATCAATTTTTCATAAAGTTATGCTCAATTTAAAATTAGACTGATTACTGTAGTTTCTAGAAAAAAAATACTCAATTTGCCTCGAAATTCAAAAATTTTGGTACCATTCGAAAGAGCATCGCGAGAAAATGACAATCATATTTTAACATTTGAATTTTCATTAATTTTTCATAAAGTTATGCTCAATTTAAATTTTGATAATTAAAGCAATCTCTGGAAAAAAAATACTCAATTTGGCTTGAAATTCAAAAATTTTGGTACCATTCGAAAGAGCATCGCGAGAAAATGACAATCATATTTTAACATTTGAATTTTTTTCAATTTTTCATAAAGTTATGCTCAATTTAAAATTAGACTGATTACTGTAGTTTCTAGAAAAAAAATACTCAATTTGGCTCGAAATTCAAAAATTTTGGTACCATTCGAAAGAGCATCGCGAGAAAATGACAATCATATTTTAACATTTGAATTTTCATCAATTTTTCATAAAGTTATGCTCAATTTAAATTTTGATAATTAAAGCAATCTCTGGAAAAAAAATACTCAATTTGGCTTGAAATTCAAAAATTTTGGTACCATTCGAAAGAGCATCGCGAGAAAATGACAATCATATTTTAACATTTGAATTTTTTTCAATTTTTCATAAAGTTATGCTCAATTTAAAATTAGACTGATTACTGTAGTTTCTAGAAAAAAAATACTCAATTTGGCTCGAAATTCAAAAATTTTGGTACCATTCGAAAGAGCATCGCGAGAAAATGACAATCATATTTTAACATTTGAATTTTCATCAATTTTTCATAAAGTTATGCTCAATTTAAAATTAGACTGATTACTGTAGTTTCTAGAAAAAAAATACTCAATTTGGCTCGAAATTCAAAAATTTTGGTACCATTCGAAAGAGCATCGCGAGAAAATGACAATCATATTTTAACATTTGAATTTTCATCAATTTTTCATAAAGTTATGCTCAATTTAAATTTTGATAATTAAAGCAATCTCTGGAAAAAAAATACTCAATTTGGCTTGAAATTCAAAAATTTTGGTACCATTCGAAAGAGCATCGCGAGAAAATGACAATCATATTTTAACATTTGAATTTTTATCAATTTTTCATAAAGTTATGCTCAATTTAAATTTTGAGCATTTTAGTTGTCTCTAGAAAAAAAATACTCAATTTGGCTCGAAATTCAAAAATTTTGGTACCATTCGAAAGAGCATCACGAGAAAATGACAATCATATTTTAACATTTGAATTTTCATCAATTTTTCATAAAGTTATGCTCAATTTAAATTTTGATAATTAAAGCAATCTCTGGAAAAAAAATACTCAATTTGGCTCGAAATTCAAAAATTTTGGTACCATTCGAAAGAGCATCGCGAGAAAATGACAATCATATTTTAACATTTGAATTTTCATCAATTTTTCATAAAGTTATGCTCAATTTAAAATTAGACTGATTACTGTAGTTTCTAGAAAAAAAATACTCAATTTGGCTCGAAATTCAAAAATTTCGGTACCATTCGAAAGAGCATCGCGAGAAAATGACAATCATATTTTAACATTTGAATTTTCATCAATTTTTCATAAAGTTATGCTCAATTTAAATTTTGATAATTAAAGCAATCTCTGGAAAAAAAATACTCAATTTGGCTTGAAATTCAAAAATTTTGGTACCATTCGAAAGAGCATCGCGAGAAAATGACAATCATATTTTAACATTTGAATTTTCATCAATTTTTCATAAAGTTATGCTCAATTTAAAATTAGACTGATTACTGTAGTTTCTAGAAAAAAAATACTCAATTTGGCTCGAAATTCAAAAATTTTGGTACCATTCGAAAGAGCATCGCGAGAAAATGACAATCATATTTTAACATTTGAATTTTCATCAATTTTTCATAAAGTTATGCTCAATTTAAAATTAGCCTGATTACTGTAGTTTCTAGAAAAAAAATACTCAATTTGGCTCGAAATTCAAAAATTTTGGTACCATTCGAAAGAGCATCGCGAGAAAATGACAATCATATTTTAACATTTGAATTTTCATCGATTTTTCATAAAGTTATGCTCAATTTAAAATTAGCCTGATTACTGTAGTTTCTAGAAAAAAAATACTCAATTTGGCTCGAAATTCAAAAATTTTGGTACCATTCGAAAGAGCATCGCGAGAAAATGACAATCATATTTTAACATTTGAATTTTCATCAATTTTTCATAAAGTTATGCTCAATTTAAATTTTGAGCATTTTAGTTGTCTCTAGAAAAAAAATACTCAATTTGGCTCGAAATTCAAAAATTTTGGTACCATTCGAAAGAGCATCACGAGAAAATGACAATCATATTTTAACATTTGAATTTTCATCAATTTTTCATAAAGTTATGCTCAATTTAAAATTAGACTGATTACTGTAGTTTCTAGAAAAAAAATACTCAATTTGGCTCGAAATTCAAAAATTTAGGTACCATTCGAAAGAGCATCGCGAGAAAATGACAATCATATTTTAACATTTGAATTTTCATCAATTTTTCATAAAGTTATGCTCAATTTAAAATTAGCCTGATTACTGTAGTTTCTAGAAAAAAAATACTCAATTTGGCTCGAAATTCAAAAATTTTGGTACCATTCGAAAGAGCATCGCGAGAAAATGACAATCATATTTTAACATTTGAATTTTCATCGATTTTTCATAAAGTTATGCTCAATTTAAAATTAGCCTGATTACTGTAGTTTCTAGAAAAAAATACTCAATTTGGCTCGAAATTCAAAAATTTTGGTACCATTCGAAAGAGCATCGCGAGAAAATGACAATCATATTTTAACATTTGAATTTTTATCAATTTTTCATAAAGTTATGCTCAATTTAAATTTTGCGCATTTTAGTTGTCTCTAGAAAAAAAATACTCAATTTGGCTCGAAATTCAAAAATTTTGGTACCATTCGAAAGAGCATCTAGAGAAAATGACAATCATATTTTAACATTTGAATTTTCATCAATTTTTCATAAAGTTATGCTCAATTTAAAATTAGACTGATTACTGTAGTTTCTAGAAAAAAAATACTCAATTTGCCTCGAAATTCAAAAATTTTGGTACCATTCGAAAGAGCATCGCGAGAAAATGACAATCATATTTTAACATTTGAATTTTCATTAATTTTTCATAAAGTTATGCTCAATTTAAATTTTGATAATTAAAGCAATCTCTGGAAAAAAAATACTCAATTTGGCTTGAAATTCAAAAATTTTGGTACCATTCGAAAGAGCATCGCGAGAAAATGACAATCATATTTTAACATTTGAATTTTTTTCAATTTTTCATAAAGTTATGCTCAATTTAAAATTAGACTGATTACTGTAGTTTCTAGAAAAAAAATACTCAATTTGGCTCGAAATTCAAAAATTTTGGTACCATTCGAAAGAGCATCGCGAGAAAATGACAATCATATTTTAACATTTGAATTTTCATCAATTTTTCATAAAGTTATGCTCAATTTAAATTTTGATAATTAAAGCAATCTCTGGAAAAAAAATACTCAATTTGGCTTGAAATTCAAAAATTTTGGTACCATTCGAAAGAGCATCGCGAGAAAATGACAATCATATTTTAACATTTGAATTTTTTTCAATTTTTCATAAAGTTATGCTCAATTTAAAATTAGACTGATTACTGTAGTTTCTAGAAAAAAAATACTCAATTTGGCTCGAAATTCAAAAATTTTGGTACCATTCGAAAGAGCATCGCGAGAAAATGACAATCATATTTTAACATTTGAATTTTCATCAATTTTTCATAAAGTTATGCTCAATTTAAAATTAGACTGATTACTGTAGTTTCTAGACAAAAAATACTCAATTTGGCTCGAAATTCAAAAATTTAGGTACCATTCGAAAGAGCATCGCGAGAAAATGACAATCATATTTTAACATTTGAATTTTCATCAATTTTTCATAAAGTTATGCTCAATTTAAAATTAGCCTGATTACTGTAGTTTCTAGAAAAAAAATACTCAATTTGGCTCGAAATTCAAAAATTTTGGTACCATTCGAAAGAGCATCGCGAGAAAATGACAATCATATTTTAACATTTGAATTTTCATCAATTTTTCATAAAGTTATGCTCAATTTAAATTTTGATAATTAAAGCAATCTCTGGAAAAAAAATACTCAATTTGGCTTGAAATTCAAAAATTTTGGTACCATTCGAAAGAGCATCGCGAGAAAATGACAATCATATTTTAACATTTGAATTTTCATCAATTTTTCATAAAGTTATGCTCAATTTAAAATTAGACTGATTACTGTAGTTTCTAGAAAAAAAATACTCAATTTGGGTCGAAATTCAAAAATTTTGGTACCATTCGAAAGAGCATCGCGAGAAAAAGACAATCATATTTTAACATTTGAATTTTTTTCAATTTTTCATAAAGTTATGCTCAATTTAAAATTAGACTGATTACTGTAGTTTCTAGAAAAAAATACTCAATTTGGCTCGAAATTCAAAAATTTTGGTACCATTCGAAAGAGCATCGCGAGAAAATGACAATCATATTTTAACATTTGAATTTTCATCAATTTTTCATAAAGTTATGCTCAATTTAAAATGAGCCTGATTACTGTAGTTTCTAGAAAAAAAATACTCAATTTGGCTCGAAATTCAAAAATTTTGGTACCATTCGAAAGAGCATCGCGAGAAAATGACAATCATATTTTAACATTTGAATTTTCATCGATTTTTCATAAAGTTATGCTCAATTTAAAATTAGCCTGATTACTGTAGTTTCTAGAAAAAAATACTCAATTTGGCTCGAAATTCAAAAAGTTTGGTACCATTCGAAAGAGCATCGCGAGAAAATGACAATCATATTTTAACATTTGAATTTTCATCAATTTTTCATAAAGTTATGCTCAATTTAAATTTTGAGCATTTTAGTTGTCTCTAGAAAAAAAATACTCAATTTGGCTCGAAATTCAAAAATTTTGGTACCATTCGAAAGAGCATCGCGAGAAAATGACAATCATATTTTAACATTTGAATTTTCATCGATTTTTCATAAAGTTATGCTCAATTTAAAATGGGCCTGATTACTGTAGTTTCTAGAAAAAAAATACTCAATTTGGCTCGAAATTCAAAAATTTTGGTACCATTCGAAAGAGCATCGCGAGAAAATGACAATCATATTTTAACATTTGAATTTTCATCAATTTTTCATAAAGTTATGCTCAATTTAAATTTTGATAATTAAAGCAATCTCTGGAAAAAAAATACTCAATTTGGCTTGAAATTCAAAAATTTTGGTACCATTCGAAAGAGCATCGCGAGAAAATGACAATCATATTTTAACATTTGAATTTTCATCAATTTTTCATAAAGTTATGCTCAATTTAAAATTAGACTGATTACTGTAGTTTCTAGAAAAAAAATACTCAATTTGGGTCGAAATTCAAAAATTTTGGTACCATTCGAAAGAGCATCGCGAGAAAAAGACAATCATATTTTAACATTTGAATTTTTTTCAATTTTTCATAAAGTTATGCTCAATTTAAAATTAGACTGATTACTGTAGTTTCTAGAAAAAAAATACTCAATTTGGCTCGAAATTCAAAAATTTTGGTACCATTCGAAAGAGCATCGCGAGAAAATGACAATCATATTTTAACATTTGAATTTTCATCAATTTTTCATAAAGTTATGCTCAATTTAAAATGAGCCTGATTACTGTAGTTTCTAGAAAAAAAATACTCAATTTGGCTCGAAATTCAAAAATTTTGGTACCATTCGAAAGAGCATCGCGAGAAAATGACAATCATATTTTAACATTTGAATTTTCATCGATTTTTCATAAAGTTATGCTCAATTTAAAATTAGCCTGATTACTGTAGTTTCTAGAAAAAAATACTCAATTTGGCTCGAAATTCAAAAATTTTGGTACCATTCGAAAGAGCATCGCGAGAAAATGACAATCATATTTTAACATTTGAATTTTCATCAATTTTTCATAAAGTTATGCTCAATTTAAATTTTGAGCATTTTAGTTGTCTCTAGAAAAAAAATACTCAATTTGGCTCGAAATTCAAAAATTTTGGTACCATTCGAAAGAGCATCGCGAGAAAATGACAATCATATTTTAACATTTGAATTTTCATCGATTTTTCATAAAGTTATGCTCAATTTAAAATGGGCCTGATTACTGTAGTTTCTAGAAAAAAAATACTCAATTTGGCTCGAAATTCAAAAATTTTGGTACCATTCGAAAGAGCATCGCGAGAAAATGACAATCATATTTTAACATTTGAATTTTCATCAATTTTTCATAAAGTTATGCTCAATTTAAATTTTGATAATTAAAGCAATCTCTGGAAAAAAAATACTCAATTTGGCTTGAAATTCAAAAATTTTGGTACCATTCGAAAGAGCATCGCGAGAAAATGACAATCATATTTTAACATTTGAATTTTCATCAATTTTTCATAAAGTTATGCTCAATTTAAAATTAGACTGATTACTGTAGTTTCTAGAAAAAAAATACTCAATTTGGGTCGAAATTCAAAAATTTTGGTACCATTCGAAAGAGCATCGCGAGAAAAAGACAATCATATTTTAACATTTGAATTTTTTTCAATTTTTCATAAAGTTATGCTCAATTTAAAATTAGACTGATTACTGTAGTTTCTAGAAAAAAAATACTCAATTTGGCTCGAAATTCAAAAATTTTGGTACCATTCGAAAGAGCATCGCGAGAAAATGACAATCATATTTTAACATTTGAATTTTCATCAATTTTTCATAAAGTTATGCTCAATTTAAAATTAGCCTGATTACTGTAGTTTCTAGAAAAAAAATACTCAATTTGGCTCGAAATTCAAAAATTTTGGTACCATTCGAAAGAGCATCGCGAGAAAATGACAATCATATTTTAACATTTGAATTTTCATCAATTTTTCATAAAGTTATGCTCAATTTAAAATTAGCCTGATTACTGTAGTTTCTAGAAAAAAAATACTCAATTTGGCTCGAAATTCAAAAATTTTGGTACCATTCGAAAGAGCATCGCGAGAAAATGACAATCATATTTTAACATTTGAATTTTCATCAATTTTTCATAAAGTTATGCTCAATTTAAAATTAGACTGATTACTGTAGTTTCTAGAAAAAAAATACTCAATTTGGCTCGAAATTCAAAAATTTTGGTACCATTCGAAAGAGCATCGCGAGAAAATGACAATCATATTTTAACATTGGAATTTTTATCAATTTTTCATAAAGTTATGCTCAATTTAAATTTTGATAATTAAAGCAATCTCTGGAAAAAAAATACTCAATTTGGCTTGAAATTCAAAAATTTTGGTACCATTCGAAAGAGCATCGCGAGAAAATGACAATCATATTTTAACATTTGAATTTTTATCAATTTTTCATAAAGTTATGCTCAATTTAAATTTTGAGCATTTTAGTTGTCTCTAGAAAAAAAATACTCAATTTGGCTCGAAATTCAAAAATTTTGGTACCATTCGAAAGAGCATCACGAGAAAATGACAATCATATTTTAACATTTGAATTTTCATCAATTTTTCATAAAGTTATGCTCAATTTAAATTTTGATAATTAAAGCAATCTCTGGAAAAAAAATACTCAATTTGGCTCGAAATTCAAAAATTTTGGTACCATTCGAAAGAGCATCGCGAGAAAATGACACTCATATTTTAACATTTGAATTTTCATCAATTTTTCATAAAGTTATGCTCAATTTAAAATTAGACTGATTACTGTAGTTTCTAGAAAAAAAATACTCAATTTGGCTCGAAATTCAAAAATTTTGGTACCATTCGAAAGAGCATCGCGAGAAAATGACAATCATATTTTAACATTTGAATTTTCATCAATTTTTCATAAAGTTATGCTCAATTTAAATTTTGATAATTAAAGCAATCTCTGGAAAAAAAATACTCAATTTGGCTTGAAATTCAAAAATTTTGGTACCATTCGAAAGAGCATCGCGAGAAAATGACAATCATATTTTAACATTTGAATTTTCATCAATTTTTCATAAAGTTATGCTCAATTTAAAATTAGACTGATTACTGTAGTTTCTAGAAAAAAAATACTCAGTTTGGCTCGAAATTCAAAAATTTTGGTACCATTCGAAAGAGCATCGCGAGAAAAAGACAATCATATTTTAACATTTGAATTTTTTTCAATTTTTCATTAAGTTATGCTCAATTTAAAATTAGACTGATTACTGTAGTTTCTAGAAAAAAAATACTCAATTTGGCTCGAAATTCAAAAATTTTGGTACCATTCGAAAGAGCATCGCGAGAAAATGACAATCATATTTTAACATTTGAATTTTCATCAATTTTTCATAAAGTTATGCTCAATTTAAAATTAGCCTGATTACTGTAGTTTCTAGAAAAAAAATACTCAATTTGGCTCGAAATTCAAAAATTTTGGTACCATTCGAAAGAGCATCGCGAGAAAATGACAATCATATTTTAACATTTGAATTTTCATCAATTTTTCATAAAGTTATGCTCAATTTAAAATTAGACTGATTACTGTAGTTTCTAGAAAAAAAATACTCAATTTGGCTCGAAATTCAAAAATTTTGGTACCATTCGAAAGAGCATCGCGAGAAAATGACAATCATATTTTAACATTTGAATTTTCATCGATTTTTCATAAAGTTATGCTCAATTTAAAATGGGCCTGATTACTGTAGTTTCTAGAAAAAAAATACTCAATTTGGCTCGAAATTCAAAAATTTTGGTACCATTCGAAAGAGCATCGCGAGAAAATGACAATCATATTTTAACATTTGAATTTTCATCAATTTTTCATAAAGTTATGCTCAATTTAAATTTTGATAATTAAAGCAATCTCTGGAAAAAAAATACTCAATTTGGCTTGAAATTCAAAAATTTTGGTACCATTCGAAAGAGCATCGCGAGAAAATGACAATCATATTTTAACATTTGAATTTTCATCAATTTTTCATAAAGTTATGCTCAATTTAAAATTAGACTGATTACTGTAGTTTCTAGAAAAAAAATACTCAATTTGGGTCGAAATTCAAAAATTTTGGTACCATTCGAAAGAGCATCGCGAGAAAAAGACAATCATATTTTAACATTTGAATTTTTTTCAATTTTTCATAAAGTTATGCTCAATTTAAAATTAGACTGATTACTGTAGTTTCTAGAAAAAAAATACTCAATTTGGCTCGAAATTCAAAAATTTTGGTACCATTCGAAAGAGCATCGCGAGAAAATGACAATCATATTTTAACATTTGAATTTTCATCAATTTTTCATAAAGTTATGCTCAATTTAAAATTAGCCTGATTACTGTAGTTTCTAGAAAAAAAATACTCAATTTGGCTCGAAATTCAAAAATTTTGGTACCATTCGAAAGAGCATCGCGAGAAAATGACAATCATATTTTAACATTTGAATTTTCATCAATTTTTCATAAAGTTATGCTCAATTTAAAATTAGCCTGATTACTGTAGTTTCTAGAAAAAAAATACTCAATTTGGCTCGAAATTCAAAAATTTTGGTACCATTCGAAAGAGCATCGCGAGAAAATGACAATCATATTTTAACATTTGAATTTTCATCAATTTTTCATAAAGTTATGCTCAATTTAAAATTAGACTGATTACTGTAGTTTCTAGAAAAAAAATACTCAATTTGGCTCGAAATTCAAAAATTTTGGTACCATTCGAAAGAGCATCGCGAGAAAATGACAATCATATTTTAACATTTGAATTTTCATCAATTTTTCATAAAGTTATGCTCAATTTAAATTTTGATAATTAAAGCAATCTCTGGAAAAAAAATACTCAATTTGGCTTGAAATTCAAAAATTTTGGTACCATTCGAAAGAGCATCGCGAGAAAATGACAATCATATTTTAACATTTGAATTTTCATCAATTTTTCATAAAGTTATGCTCAATTTAAAATTAGACTGATTACTGTAGTTTCTAGAAAAAAAATACTCAGTTTGGCTCGAAATTCAAAAATTTTGGTACCATTCGAAAGAGCATCGCGAGAAAAAGACAATCATATTTTAACATTTGAATTTTTTTCAATTTTTCATTAAGTTATGCTCAATTTAAAATTAGACTGATTACTGTAGTTTCTAGAAAAAAAATACTCAATTTGGCTCGAAATTCAAAAATTTTGGTACCATTCGAAAGAGCATCGCGAGAAAATGACAATCATATTTTAACATTTGAATTTTCATCAATTTTTCATAAAGTTATGCTCAATTTAAAATTAGCCTGATTACTGTAGTTTCTAGAAAAAAAATACTCAATTTGGCTCGAAATTCAAAAATTTTGGTACCATTCGAAAGAGCATCGCGAGAAAATGACAATCATATTTTAACATTTGAATTTTCATCAATTTTTCATAAAGTTATGCTCAATTTAAAATTAGACTGATTACTGTAGTTTCTAGAAAAAAAATACTCAATTTGGCTCGAAATTCAAAAATTTTGGTACCATTCGAAAGAGCATCGCGAGAAAATGACAATCATATTTTAACATTTGAATTTTCATCGATTTTTCATAAAGTTATGCTCAATTTAAAATGGGCCTGATTACTGTAGTTTCTAGAAAAAAAATACTCAATTTGGCTCGAAATTCAAAAATTTTGGTACCATTCGAAAGAGCATCGCGAGAAAATGACAATCATATTTTAACATTTGAATTTTCATCAATTTTTCATAAAGTTATGCTCAATTTAAATTTTGATAATTAAAGCAATCTCTGGAAAAAAAATACTCAATTTGGCTTGAAATTCAAAAATTTTGGTACCATTCGAAAGAGCATCGCGAGAAAATGACAATCATATTTTAACATTTGAATTTTCATCAATTTTTCATAAAGTTATGCTCAATTTAAAATTAGACTGATTACTGTAGTTTCTAGAAAAAAAATACTCAATTTGGGTCGAAATTCAAAAATTTTGGTACCATTCGAAAGAGCATCGCGAGAAAAAGACAATCATATTTTAACATTTGAATTTTTTTCAATTTTTCATAAAGTTATGCTCAATTTAAAATTAGACTGATTACTGTAGTTTCTAGAAAAAAAATACTCAATTTGGCTCGAAATTCAAAAATTTTGGTACCATTCGAAAGAGCATCGCGAGAAAATGACAATCATATTTTAACATTTGAATTTTCATCAATTTTTCATAAAGTTATGCTCAATTTAAAATTAGCCTGATTACTGTAGTTTCTAGAAAAAAAATACTCAATTTGGCTCGAAATTCAAAAATTTTGGTACCATTCGAAAGAGCATCGCGAGAAAATGACAATCATATTTTAACATTTGAATTTTCATCAATTTTTCATAAAGTTATGCTCAATTTAAAATTAGCCTGATTACTGTAGTTTCTAGAAAAAAAATACTCAATTTGGCTCGAAATTCAAAAATTTTGGTACCATTCGAAAGAGCATCGCGAGAAAATGACAATCATATTTTAACATTTGAATTTTCATCAATTTTTCATAAAGTTATGCTCAATTTAAAATTAGACTGATTACTGTAGTTTCTAGAAAAAAAATACTCAATTTGGCTCGAAATTCAAAAATTTTGGTACCATTCGAAAGAGCATCGCGAGAAAATGACAATCATATTTTAACATTTGAATTTTTATCAATTTTTCATAAAGTTATGCTCAATTTAAATTTTGATAATTAAAGCAATCTCTGGAAAAAAAATACTCAATTTGGCTTGAAATTCAAAAATTTTGGTACCATTCGAAAGAGCATCGCGAGAAAATGACAATCATATTTTAACATTTGAATTTTTATCAATTTTTCATAAAGTTATGCTCAATTTAAATTTTGAGCATTTTAGTTGTCTCTAGAAAAAAAATACTCAATTTGGCTCGAAATTCAAAAATTTTGGTACCATTCGAAAGAGCATCACGAGAAAATGACAATCATATTTTAACATTTGAATTTTCATCAATTTTTCATAAAGTTATGCTCAATTTAAATTTTGATAATTAAAGCAATCTCTGGAAAAAAAATACTCAATTTGGCTCGAAATTCAAAAATTTTGGTACCATTCGAAAGAGCATCGCGAGAAAATGACACTCATATTTTAACATTTGAATTTTCATCAATTTTTCATAAAGTTATGCTCAATTTAAAATTAGACTGATTACTGTAGTTTCTAGAAAAAAAATACTCAATTTGGCTCGAAATTCAAAAATTTTGGTACCATTCGAAAGAGCATCGCGAGAAAATGACAATCATATTTTAACATTTGAATTTTCATCAATTTTTCATAAAGTTATGCTCAATTTAAATTTTGATAATTAAAGCAATCTCTGGAAAAAAAATACTCAATTTGGCTTGAAATTCAAAAATTTTGGTACCATTCGAAAGAGCATCGCGAGAAAATGACAATCATATTTTAACATTTGAATTTTCATCAATTTTTCATAAAGTTATGCTCAATTTAAAATTAGACTGATTACTGTAGTTTCTAGAAAAAAAATACTCAGTTTGGCTCGAAATTCAAAAATTTTGGTACCATTCGAAAGAGCATCGCGAGAAAAAGACAATCATATTTTAACATTTGAATTTTTTTCAATTTTTCATTAAGTTATGCTCAATTTAAAATTAGACTGATTACTGTAGTTTCTAGAAAAAAAATACTCAATTTGGCTCGAAATTCAAAAATTTTGGTACCATTCGAAAGAGCATCGCGAGAAAATGACAATCATATTTTAACATTTGAATTTTCATCAATTTTTCATAAAGTTATGCTCAATTTAAAATTAGCCTGATTACTGTAGTTTCTAGAAAAAAAATACTCAATTTGGCTCGAAATTCAAAAATTTTGGTACCATTCGAAAGAGCATCGCGAGAAAATGACAATCATATTTTAACATTTGAATTTTCATCAATTTTTCATAAAGTTATGCTCAATTTAAAATTAGACTGATTACTGTAGTTTCTAGAAAAAAAATACTCAATTTGGCTCGAAATTCAAAAATTTTGGTACCATTCGAAAGAGCATCGCGAGAAAATGACAATCATATTTTAACATTTGAATTTTCATCAATTTTTCATAAAGTTATGCTCAATTTAAAATTAGCCTGATTACTGTAGTTTCTAGAAAAAAAATACTCAATTTGGCTCGAAATTCAAAAATTTTGGTACCATTCGAAAGAGCATCGCGAGAAAATGACAATCATATTTTAACATTTGAATTTTCATCAATTTTTCATAAAGTTATGCTCAATTTAAATTTTGAGCATTTTAGTTGTCTCTAGAAAAAAAATACTCAATTTGGCTCGAAATTCAAAAATTTTGGTACCATTCGAAAGAGCATCACGAGAAAATGACAATCATATTTTAACATTTGAATTTTCATCAATTTTTCATAAAGTTATGCTCAATTTAAAATTAGCCTGATTACTGTAGTTTCTAGAAAAAAAATACTCAATTTGGCTCGAAATTCAAAAATTTTGGTACCATTCGAAAGAGCATCGCGAGAAAATGACAATCATATTTTAACATTTGAATTTTCATCAATTTTTCATAAAGTTATGCTCAATTTAAATTTTGATAATTAAAGCAATCTCTGGAAAAAAAATACTCAATTTGGCTCGAAATTCAAAAATTTTGGTACCATTCGAAAGAGCATCGCGAGAAAATGACAATCATATTTTAACATTTGAATTTTCATCAATTTTTCATAAAGTTATGCTCAATTTAAATTTTGAGCATTTTAGTTGTCTCTAGAAAAAAAATACTCAATTTGGCTCGAAATTCAACAATTTTGGTACCATTCGAAAGAGCATCGCGAGAAAATGACAATCATATTTTAACATTTGAATTTTCATCGATTTTTCATAAAGTTATGCTCAATTTAAAATGGGCCTGATTACTGTAGTTTCTAGAAAAAAAATACTCAATTTGGCTCGAAATTCAAAAATTTTGGTACCATTCGAAAGAGCATCGCGAGAAAATGACAATCATATTTTAACATTTGAATTTTCATCAATTTTTCATAAAGTTATGCTCAATTTAAAATTAGACTGATTACTGTAGTTTCTAGAAAAAAAATACTCAATTTGGCTCGAAATTCAAAAATTTTGGTACCATTCGAAAGAGCATCGCGAGAAAATGACAATCATATTTTAACATTTGAATTTTCATCAATTTTTCATAAAGTTATGCTCAATTTAAATTTTGATAATTAAAGCAATCTCTGGAAAAAAAATACTCAATTTGGCTTGAAATTCAAAAATTTTGGTACCATTCGAAAGAGCATCGCGAGAAAATGACAATCATATTTTAACATTTGAATTTTTATCAATTTTTCATAAAGTTATGCTCAATTTAAATTTTGAGCATTTTAGTTGTCTCTAGAAAAAAAATACTCAATTTGGCTCGAAATTCAAAAATTTTGGTACCATTCGAAAGAGCATCACGAGAAAATGACAATCATATTTTAACATTTGAATTTTCATCAATTTTTCATAAAGTTATGCTCAATTTAAATTTTGATAATTAAAGCAATCTCTGGAAAAAAAATACTCAATTTGGCTTGAAATTCAAAAATTTTGGTACCATTCGAAAGAGCATCGCGAGAAAATGACAATCATATTTTAACATTTGAATTTTCATCAATTTTTCATAAAGTTATGCTCAATTTAAAATTAGACTGATTACTGTAGTTTCTAGAAAAAAAATACTCAATTTGGCTCGAAATTCAAAAATTTTGGTACCATTCGAAAGAGCATCGCGAGAAAAAGACAATCATATTTTAACATTTGAATTTTTTTCAATTTTTCATTAAGTTATGCTCAATTTAAAATTAGACTGATTACTGTAGTTTCTAGAAAAAAAATACTCAATTTGGCTCGAAATTCAAAAATTTTGGTACCATTCGAAAGAGCATCGCGAGAAAAAGACAATCATATTTTAACATTTGAATTTTCATCAATTTTTCATAAAGTTATGCTCAATTTAAAATTAGACTGATTACTGTAGTTTCTAGAAAAAAAATACTCAATTTGGCTCGAAATTCAAAAATTTTGGTACCATTCGAAAGAGCATCGCGAGAAAATGACAATCATATTTTAACATTTGAATTTTCATCAATTTTTCATAAAGTTATGCTCAATTTAAAATTAGCCTGATTACTGTAGTTTCTAGAAAAAAAATACTCAATTTTGCTCGAAATTCAAAAATTTTGGTACCATTCGAAAGAGCATCGCGAGAAAATGACAATCATATTTTAACATTTGAATTTTCATCAATTTTTCATAAAGTTATGCTCAATTTAAATTTTGAGCATTTTAGTTGTCTCTAGAAAAAAAATACTCAATTTGGCTCGAAATTCAAAAATTTTGGTACCATTCGAAAGAGCATCACGAGAAAATGACAATCATATTTTAACATTTGAATTTTCATCAATTTTTCATAAAGTTATGCTCAATTTAAAATTAGCCTGATTACTGTAGTTTCTAGAAAAAAAATACTCAATTTGGCTCGAAATTCAAAAATTTTGGTACCATTCGAAAGAGCATCGCGAGAAAATGACAATCATATTTTAACATTTGAATTTTCATCAATTTTTCATAAAGTTATGCTCAATTTAAATTTTGATAATTAAAGCAATCTCTGGAAAAAAAATACTCAATTTGGCTCGAAATTCAAAAATTTTGGTACCATTCGAAAGAGCATCGCGAGAAAATGACAATCATATTTTAACATTTGAATTTTCATCAATTTTTCATAAAGTTATGCTCAATTTAAAATTAGCCTGATTACTGTAGTTTCTAGAAAAAAAATACTCAATTTGGCTCGAAATTCAAAAATTTTGGTACCATTCGAAAGAGCATCGCGAGAAAATGACAATCATATTTTAACATTTGAATTTTCATCAATTTTTCATAAAGTTATGCTCAATTTAAAATTAGCCTGATTACTGTAGTTTCTAGAAAAAAAATACTCAATTTGGCTCGAAATTCAAAAATTTTGGTACCATTCGAAAGAGCATCGCGAGAAAATGACAATCATATTTTAACATTTGAATTTTCATCAATTTTTCATAAAGTTATGCTCAATTTAAAATTAGACTGATTACTGTAGTTTCTAGAAAAAAAATACTCAATTTGGCTCGAAATTCAAAAATTTTGGTACCATTCGAAAGAGCATCACGAGAAAATGACAATCATATTTTAACATTTGAACTTTCATCAATTTTTCATAAAGTTATGCTCAATTTAAAATTAGACTGATTACTGTAGTTTCTAGAAAAAAAATACTCAATTTGGTTCGAAATTCAAAAATTTTGGTACCATTCGAAAGAGCATCGCGAGAAAATGACAATCATATTTTAACATTTGAATTTTCATCAATTTTTCATAAAGTTATGCTCAATTTAAAATTAGACTGATTACTGTAGTTTCTAGAAAAAAATACTCAATTTGGCTCGAAATTCAAAAATTTTGGTACCATTCGAAAGAGCATCGCGAGAAAATGACAATCATATTTTAACATTTGAATTTTCATAAATTTTTCATAAAGTTATGCTCAATTTAAAATTAGACTGATTACTGTAGTTTCTAGAAAAAAAATACTCAATTTGGTTCGAAATTCAAAAATTTTGGTACCATTCGAAAGAGCATCGCGAGAAAATGACAATCATATTTTAACATTTGAATTTTCATCAATTTTTCATAAAGTTATGCTCAATTTAAAATTAGACTGATTACTGTAGTTTCTAGAAAAAAAATACTCAATTTGGGTCGAAATTCAAAAATTTTGGTACCATTCGAAAGAGCATCGCGAGAAAATGACAATCATATTTTAACATTTGAATTTTCATCAATTTTTCATAAAGTTATGCTCAATTTAAATTTTGATAATTAAAGCAATCTCTGGAAAAAAAATACTCAATTTGGCTTGAAATTCAAAAATTTTGGTACCATTCGAAAGAGCATCGCGAGAAAATGACAATCATATTTTAACATTTGAATTTTCATCAATTTTTCATAAAGTTATGCTCAATTTAAAATTAG
The DNA here is from genome assembly GCA_964036255.1 of Caenorhabditis virilis. Taxonomy (NCBI): domain Eukaryota; kingdom Metazoa; phylum Nematoda; class Chromadorea; order Rhabditida; family Rhabditidae; genus Caenorhabditis; species Caenorhabditis virilis. Next base: position 3,475,738 of record OZ038418.1, on the reverse strand, counting down.
ACTGATTACTGTAGTTTCTAGAAAAAAAATACTCAATTTGGGTCGAAATTCAAAAATTTTGGTACCATTCGAAAGAGCATCGCGAGAAAAAGACAATCATATTTTAACATTTGAATTTTTATCAATTTTTCATAAAGTTATGCTCAATTTAAAATTAGACTGATTACTGTAGTTTCTAGAAAAAAAATACTCAATTTGGGTCGAAATTCAAAAATTTTGGTACCATTCGAAAGAGCATCGCGAGAAAATGACAATCATATTTTAACATTTGAATTTTCATCAATTTTTCATAAAGTTATGCTCAATTTAAATTTTGAGCATTTTAGTTGTCTCTAGAAAAAAAATACTCAATTTGGGTCGAAATTCAAAAATTTTGGTACCATTCGAAAGAGCATCGCGAGAAAATGACAATCATATTTTAACATTTGAATTTTCATCAATTTTTCATAAAGTTATGCTCAATTTAAAATTAGACTGATTACTGTAGTTTCTAGAAAAAAAATACTCAATTTGGGTCGAAATTCAAAAATTTTGGTACCATTCGAAAGAGCATCGCGAGAAAATGACAATCATATTTTAACATTTGAATTTTCATCAATTTTTCATAAAGTTATGCTCAATTTAAAATTAGACTGATTACTGTAGTTTCTAGAAAAAAAATACTCAATTTGGGTCGAAATTCAAAAATTTTGGTACCATTCGAAAGAGCATCGCGAGAAAATGACAATCATATTTTAACATTTGAATTTTCATCAATTTTTCATAAAGTTATGCTCAATTTAAATTTTGAGCATTTTAGTTGTCTCTAGAAAAAAAATACTCAATTTGGGTCGAAATTCAAAAATTTTGGTACCATTCGAAAGAGCATCGCGAGAAAATGACAATCATATTTTAACATTTGAATTTTCATCAATTTTTCATAAAGTTATGCTCAATTTAAAATTAGACTGATTACTGTAGTTTCTAGAAAAAAAATACTCAATTTGGGTCGAAATTCAAAAATTTTGGTACCATTCGAAAGAGCATCGCGAGAAAATGACAATCATATTTTAACATTTGAATTTTCATCAATTTTTCATAAAGTTATGCTCAATTTAAATTTTGAGCATTTTAGTTGTCTCTAGAAAAAAAATACTCAATTTGGCTCGAAATTCAAAAATTTTGGTACCATTCGAAAGAGCATCGCGAGAAAATGACAATCATATTTTAACATTTGAATTTTCATCAATTTTTCATAAAGTTATGCTCAATTTAAATTTTGATAATTACAGTAGTTTCTAGAAAAAAATACTCAATTTGGCTCGAAATTCAAAAATTTTGGTACCATTCGAAAGAGCATCACGAGAAAATGACAATCATGTTTTAACATTTGAATTTTCATCAATTTTTCATAAAGTTATGCTCAATTTAAATTTTGATAATTACAGTAGTTTCTAGAAAAAAATACTCAATTTTGGTCGAAATTCAAAAATTTTGGTATCATTCGAAAGAGCATCGCGAGAAAATGACAATCATATTTTAACATTTGAATTTTCATCAATTTTTCATAAAGTTATGCTCAATTTAAATTTTGATAATTAAAGCAATCTCTGGAAAAAAAATACTCAATTTGGCTCGAAATTCAAAAATTTTGGTACCATTCGAAAGAGCATCGCGAGAAAATGACAATCATATTTTAACATTTGAATTTTCATCAATTTTTCATAAAGTTATGCTCAATTTAAAATTAGACTGATTACTGTAGTTTCTAGAAAAAAAATACTCAATTTGGCTCGAAATTCAAAAATTTTGGTACCATTCGAAAGAGCATCGCGAGAAAATGACAATCATATTTTAACATTTGAATTTTCATCAATTTTTCATAAAGTTATGCTCAATTTAAATTTTGATAATTAAAGCAATCTCTGGAAAAAAAATACTCAATTTGGCTTGAAATTCAAAAATTTTGGTACCATTCGAAAGAGCATCGCGAGAAAATGACAATCATATTTTAACATTTGAATTTTCATCAATTTTTCATAAAGTTATGCTCAATTTAAAATTAGACTGATTACTGTAGTTTCTAGAAAAAAAATACTCAATTTGGGTCGAAATTCAAAAATTTTGGTACCATTCGAAAGAGCATCGCGAGAAAAAGACAATCATATTTTAACATTTGAATTTTTATCAATTTTTCATAAAGTTATGCTCAATTTAAAATTAGACTGATTACTGTAGTTTCTAGAAAAAAAATACTCAATTTGGGTCGAAATTCAAAAATTTTGGTACCATTCGAAAGAGCATCGCGAGAAAATGACAATCATATTTTAACATTTGAATTTTCATCAATTTTTCATAAAGTTATGCTCAATTTAAATTTTGAGCATTTTAGTTGTCTCTAGAAAAAAAATACTCAATTTGGGTCGAAATTCAAAAATTTTGGTACCATTCGAAAGAGCATCGCGAGAAAATGACAATCATATTTTAACATTTGAATTTTCATCAATTTTTCATAAAGTTATGCTCAATTTAAAATTAGACTGATTACTGTAGTTTCTAGAAAAAAAATACTCAATTTGGGTCGAAATTCAAAAATTTTGGTACCATTCGAAAGAGCATCGCGAGAAAATGACAATCATATTTTAACATTTGAATTTTCATCAATTTTTCATAAAGTTATGCTCAATTTAAATTTTGAGCATTTTAGTTGTCTCTAGAAAAAAAATACTCAATTTGGGTCGAAATTCAAAAATTTTGGTACCATTCGAAAGAGCATCGCGAGAAAATGACAATCATATTTTAACATTTGAATTTTCATCAATTTTTCATAAAGTTATGCTCAATTTAAAATTAGACTGATTACTGTAGTTTCTAGAAAAAAAATACTCAATTTGGGTCGAAATTCAAAAATTTTGGTACCATTCGAAAGAGCATCGCGAGAAAATGACAATCATATTTTAACATTTGAATTTTCATCAATTTTTCATAAAGTTATGCTCAATTTAAATTTTGATAATTAAAGCAATCTCTGGAAAAAAAATACTCAATTTGGCTCGAAATTCAAAAATTTTGGTACCATTCGAAAGAGCATCGCGAGAAAATGACAATCATATTTTAACATTTGAATTTTCATCAATTTTTCATAAAGTTATGCTCAATTTAAAATTAGCCTGATTACTGTAGTTTCTAGAAAAAAAATACTCAATTTGGGTCGAAATTCAAAAATTTTGGTACCATTCGAAAGAGCATCGCGAGAAAATGACAATCATATTTTAACATTTGAATTTTCATTAATTTTTCATAAAGTTATGCTCAATTTAAAATTAGCCTGATTACTGTAGTTTCTAGAAAAAAAATACTCAATTTGGCTCGAAATTCAAAAATTTTGGTACCATTCGAAAGAGCATCGCGAGAAAATGACAATCATATTTTAACATTTGAATTTTCATTAATTTTTCATAAAGTTATGCTCAATTTAAAATTAGCCTGATTACTGTAGTTTCTAGAAAAAAAATACTCAATTTGGCTCGAAATTCAAAAAGTTTGGTACCATTCGAAAGAGCATCGCGAGAAAATGACAATCATATTTTAACATTTGAATTTTCATCAATTTTTCATAAAGTTATGCTCAATTTAAATTTTGATAATTAAAGCAATCTCTGGAAAAAAAATACTCAATTTGGCTTGAAATTCAAAAATTTTGGTACCATTCGAAAGAGCATCGCGAGAAAATGACAATCATATTTTAACATTTGAATTTTCATCAATTTTTCATAAAGTTATGCTCAATTTAAAATTAGACTGATTACTGTAGTTTCTAGAAAAAAAATACTCAATTTGGGTCGAAATTCAAAAATTTTGGTACCATTCGAAAGAGCATCGCGAGAAAATGACAATCATATTTTAACATTTGAATTTTCATCAATTTTTCATAAAGTTATGCTCAATTTAAAATTAGCCTGATTACTGTAGTTTCTAGAAAAAAAATACTCAATTTGGCTCGAAATTCAAAAAGTTTGGTACCATTCGAAAGAGCATCGCGAGAAAATGACAATCATATTTTAACATTTGAATTTTCATCAATTTTTCATAAAGTTATGCTCAATTTAAATTTTGAGCATTTTAGTTGTCTCTAGAAAAAAAATACTCAATTTGGGTCGAAATTCAAAAATTTTGGTACCATTCGAAAGAGCATCGCGAGAAAATGACAATCATATTTTAACATTTGAATTTTCATCAATTTTTCATAAAGTTATGCTCAATTTAAAATTAGACTGATTACTGTAGTTTCTAGAAAAAAAATACTCAATTTGGGTCGAAATTCAAAAATTTTGGTACCATTCGAAAGAGCATCGCGAGAAAATGACAATCATATTTTAACATTTGAATTTTCATCAATTTTTCATAAAGTTATGCTCAATTTAAATTTTGATAATTAAAGCAATCTCTGGAAAAAAAATACTCAATTTGGCTCGAAATTCAAAAATTTTGGTACCATTCGAAAGAGCATCGCGAGAAAATGACAATCATATTTTAACATTTGAATTTTCATCAATTTTTCATAAAGTTATGCTCAATTTAAAATTAGCCTGATTACTGTAGTTTCTAGAAAAAAAATACTCAATTTGGGTCGAAATTCAAAAATTTTGGTACCATTCGAAAGAGCATCGCGAGAAAATGACAATCATATTTTAACATTTGAATTTTCATTAATTTTTCATAAAGTTATGCTCAATTTAAAATTAGCCTGATTACTGTAGTTTCTAGAAAAAAAATACTCAATTTGGCTCGAAATTCAAAAATTTTGGTACCATTCGAAAGAGCATCGCGAGAAAATGACAATCATATTTTAACATTTGAATTTTCATTAATTTTTCATAAAGTTATGCTCAATTTAAAATTAGCCTGATTACTGTAGTTTCTAGAAAAAAATACTCAATTTGGCTCGAAATTCAAAAAGTTTGGTACCATTCGAAAGAGCATCGCGAGAAAATGACAATCATATTTTAACATTTGAATTTTCATCAATTTTTCATAAAGTTATGCTCAATTTAAAATTAGCCTGATTACTGTAGTTTCTAGAAAAAAAATACTCAATTTGGGTCGAAATTCAAAAATTTTGGTACCATTCGAAAGAGCATCGCGAGAAAATGACAATCATATTTTAACATTTGAATTTTCATTAATTTTTCATAAAGTTATGCTCAATTTAAAATTAGCCTGATTACTGTAGTTTCTAGAAAAAAAATACTCAATTTGGCTCGAAATTCAAAAATTTTGGTACCATTCGAAAGAGCATCGCGAGAAAATGACAATCATATTTTAACATTTGAATTTTCATCAATTTTTCATAAAGTTATGCTCAATTTAAATTTTGATAATTACAGTAGTTTCTAGAAAAAAAATACTCAATTTGGGTCGAAATTCAAAAATTTTGGTACCATTCGAAAGAGCATCGCGAGAAAATGACAATCATATTTTAACATTTGAATTTTCATCAATTTTTCATAAAGTTATGCTCAATTTAAAATTAGACTGATTACTGTAGTTTCTAGAAAAAAAATACTCAATTTGGGTCGAAATTCAAAAATTTTGGTACCATTCGAAAGAGCATCGCGAGAAAATGACAATCATATTTTAACATTTGAATTTTCATCAATTTTTCATAAAGTTATGCTCAATTTAAAATTAGACTGATTACTGTAGTTTCTAGAAAAAAAATACTCAATTTCGCTCGAAATTCAAAAATTTTGGTACCATTCGAAAGAGCATCGCGAGAAAATGACAATCATATTTTAACATTTGAATTTTCATTAATTTTTCATAAAGTTATGCTCAATTTAAAATTAGCCTGATTCCTGTAGTTTCTAGAAAAAAAATACTCAATTTCGCTCGAAATTCAAAAATTTTGGTACCATTCGAAAGAGCATCGCGAGAAAATGACAATCATATTTTAACATTTGAATTTTCATCAATTTTTCATAAAGTTATGCTCAATTTAAAATTAGCCTGATTACTGTAGTTTCTAGAAAAAAAATACTCAATTTGGGTCGAAATTCAAAAATTTTGGTACCATTCGAAAGAGCATCGCGAGAAAATGACAATCATATTTTAACATTTGAATTTTCATTAATTTTTCATAAAGTTATGCTCAATTTAAAATTAGCCTGATTACTGTAGTTTCTAGAAAAAAAATACTCAATTTGGCTCGAAATTCAAAAATTTTGGTACCATTCGAAAGAGCATCGCGAGAAAATGACAATCATATTTTAACATTTGAATTTTCATTAATTTTTCATAAAGTTATGCTCAATTTAAAATTAGCCTGATTACTGTAGTTTCTAGAAAAAAAATACTCAATTTGGCTCGAAATTCAAAAAGTTTGGTACCATTCGAAAGAGCATCGCGAGAAAATGACAATCATATTTTAACATTTGAATTTTCATCAATTTTTCATAAAGTTATGCTCAATTTAAATTTTGATAATTAAAGCAATCTCTGGAAAAAAAATACTCAATTTGGCTTGAAATTCAAAAATTTTGGTACCATTCGAAAGAGCATCGCGAGAAAATGACAATCATATTTTAACATTTGAATTTTCATCAATTTTTCATAAAGTTATGCTCAATTTAAAATTAGACTGATTACTGTAGTTTCTAGAAAAAAAATACTCAATTTGGGTCGAAATTCAAAAATTTTGGTACCATTCGAAAGAGCATCGCGAGAAAAAGACAATCATATTTTAACATTTGAATTTTTATCAATTTTTCATAAAGTTATGCTCAATTTAAAATTAGACTGATTACTGTAGTTTCTAGAAAAAAAATACTCAATTTGGGTCGAAATTCAAAAATTTTGGTACCATTCGAAAGAGCATCGCGAGAAAATGACAATCATATTTTAACATTTGAATTTTCATCAATTTTTCATAAAGTTATGCTCAATTTAAATTTTGAGCATTTTAGTTGTCTCTAGAAAAAAAATACTCAATTTGGGTCGAAATTCAAAAATTTTGGTACCATTCGAAAGAGCATCGCGAGAAAATGACAATCATATTTTAACATTTGAATTTTCATCAATTTTTCATAAAGTTATGCTCAATTTAAATTTTGAGCATTTTAGTTGTCTCTAGAAAAAAAATACTCAATTTGGGTCGAAATTCAAAAATTTTGGTACCATTCGAAAGAGCATCGCGAGAAAATGACAATCATATTTTAACATTTGAATTTTCATCAATTTTTCATAAAGTTATGCTCAATTTAAATTTTGATAATTAAAGCAATCTCTGGAAAAAAAATACTCAATTTGGCTCGAAATTCAAAAATTTTGGTACCATTCGAAAGAGCATCGCGAGAAAATGACAATCATATTTTAACATTTGAATTTTCATCAATTTTTCATAAAGTTATGCTCAATTTAAAATTAGCCTGATTACTGTAGTTTCTAGAAAAAAAATACTCAATTTGGCTCGAAATTCAAAAATTTTGGTACCATTCGAAAGAGCATCGCGAGAAAATGACAATCATATTTTAACATTTGAATTTTCATTAATTTTTCATAAAGTTATGCTCAATTTAAAATTAGCCTGATTACTGTAGTTTCTAGAAAAAAAATACTCAATTTGGCTCGAAATTCAAAAAGTTTGGTACCATTCGAAAGAGCATCGCGAGAAAATGACAATCATATTTTAACATTTGAATTTTCATCAATTTTTCATAAAGTTATGCTCAATTTAAATTTTGATAATTAAAGCAATCTCTGGAAAAAAAATACTCAATTTGGCTTGAAATTCAAAAATTTTGGTACCATTCGAAAGAGCATCGCGAGAAAATGACAATCATATTTTAACATTTGAATTTTCATCAATTTTTCATAAAGTTATGCTCAATTTAAAATTAGACTGATTACTGTAGTTTCTAGAAAAAAAATACTCAATTTGGGTCGAAATTCAAAAATTTTGGTACCATTCGAAAGAGCATCGCGAGAAAAAGACAATCATATTTTAACATTTGAATTTTTATCAATTTTTCATAAAGTTATGCTCAATTTAAAATTAGACTGATTACTGTAGTTTCTAGAAAAAAAATACTCAATTTGGGTCGAAATTCAAAAATTTTGGTACCATTCGAAAGAGCATCGCGAGAAAATGACAATCATATTTTAACATTTGAATTTTCATCAATTTTTCATAAAGTTATGCTCAATTTAAATTTTGAGCATTTTAGTTGTCTCTAGAAAAAAAATACTCAATTTGGGTCGAAATTCAAAAATTTTGGTACCATTCGAAAGAGCATCGCGAGAAAATGACAATCATATTTTAACATTTGAATTTTCATCAATTTTTCATAAAGTTATGCTCAATTTAAAATTAGACTGATTACTGTAGTTTCTAGAAAAAAAATACTCAATTTGGGTCGAAATTCAAAAATTTTGGTACCATTCGAAAGAGCATAGCGAGAAAATGACAATCATATTTTAACATTTGAATTTTCATCAATTTTTCATAAAGTTATGCTCAATTTAAATTTTGATAATTAAAGCAATCTCTGGAAAAAAAATACTCAATTTGGCTCGAAATTCAAAAATTTTGGTACCATTCGAAAGAGCATCGCGAGAAAATGACAATCATATTTTAACATTTGAATTTTCATCAATTTTTCATAAAGTTATGCTCAATTTAAAATTAGCCTGATTACTGTAGTTTCTAGAAAAAAAATACTCAATTTGGGTCGAAATTCAAAAATTTTGGTACCATTCGAAAGAGCATCGCGAGAAAATGACAATCATATTTTAACATTTGAATTTTCATTAATTTTTCATAAAGTTATGCTCAATTTAAAATTAGCCTGATTACTGTAGTTTCTAGAAAAAAAATACTCAATTTGGCTCGAAATTCAAAAATTTTGGTACCATTCGAAAGAGCATCGCGAGAAAATGACAATCATATTTTAACATTTGAATTTTCATTAATTTTTCATAAAGTTATGCTCAATTTAAAATTAGCCTGATTACTGTAGTTTCTAGAAAAAAATACTCAATTTGGCTCGAAATTCAAAAAGTTTGGTACCATTCGAAAGAGCATCGCGAGAAAATGACAATCATATTTTAACATTTGAATTTTCATCAATTTTTCATAAAGTTATGCTCAATTTAAAATTAGCCTGATTACTGTAGTTTCTAGAAAAAAAATACTCAATTTGGGTCGAAATTCAAAAATTTTGGTACCATTCGAAAGAGCATCGCGAGAAAATGACAATCATATTTTAACATTTGAATTTTCATTAATTTTTCATAAAGTTATGCTCAATTTAAAATTAGCCTGATTACTGTAGTTTCTAGAAAAAAAATACTCAATTTGGCTCGAAATTCAAAAATTTTGGCACCATTCGAAAGAGCATCGCGAGAAAATGACAATCATATTTTAACATTTGAATTTTCATTAATTTTTCATAAAGTTATGCTCAATTTAAAATTAGCCTGATTACTGTAGTTTCTAGAAAAAAAATACTCAATTTGGCTCGAAATTCAAAAAGTTTGGTACCATTCGAAAGAGCATCGCGAGAAAATGACAATCATATTTTAACATTTGAATTTTCATCAATTTTTCATAAAGTTATGCTCAATTTAAAATTAGACTGATTACTGTAGTTTCTAGAAAAAAAAATACTCAATTTGGCTCGAAATTCAAAAATTTTGGTACCATTCGAAAGAGCATCGCGAGAAAATGACAATCATATTTTAACATTTGAATTTTCATCAATTTTTCATAAAGTTATGCTCAATTTAAAATTAGACTGATTACTGTAGTTTCTAGAAAAAAAAATACTCAATTTGGCTCGAAATTCAAAAATTTTGGTACCATTCGAAAGAGCATCGCGAGAAAATGACAATCATATTTTAACATTTGAATTTTCATCAATTTTTCATAAAGTTATGCTCAATTTAAATTTTGATAATTACAGTAGTTTCTAGAAAAAAAATACTCAATTTGGCTCGAAATTCAAAAATTTTGGTACCATTCGAAAGAGCATCGCGAGAAAATGACAATCATATTTTAACATTTGAATTTTCATCAATTTTTCATAGAGTTATGCTCAATTTAAAATTAGACTGATTACTGTAGTTTCTAGAAAAAAAATACTCAATATGGGTCGAAATTCAAAAATTTTGGTACCATTCGAAAGAGCATCGCGAGAAAATGACAATCATATTTTAACATTTGAATTTTCATCAATTTTTCATAAAGTTATGCTCAATTTAAAATTAGACTGATTACTGTAGTTTCTAGAAAAAAAAAACTCAATTTGGGTCGAAATTCAAAAATTTTGGTACCATTCGAAAGAGCATCGCGAGAAAATGACAATCATATTTTAACATTTGAATTTTCATCAATTTTTCATAAAGTTATGCTCAATTTAAAATTAGACTGATTACTGTAGTTTCTAGAAAAAAAAATACTCAATTTGGCTCGAAATTCAAAAATTTTAGTACCATTCGAAAGAGCATCGCGAGAAAATGACAATCATATTTTAACATTTGAATTTTCATCAATTTTTCATAAAGTTATGCTCAATTTAAATTTTGATAATTACAGTAGTTTCTAGAAAAAAAATACTCAATTTGGCTCGAAATTCAAAAATTTTGGTACCATTCGAAAGAGCATCGCGAGAAAATGACAATCATATTTTAACATTTGAATTTTCATCAATTTTTCATAAAGTTATGCTCAATTTAAATTTTGATAATTACAGTAGTTTCTAGAAAAAAAATACTCAATTTGGGTCGAAATTCAAAAATTTTGGTACCATTCGAAAGAGCATCGCGAGAAAATGACAATCATATTTTAACATTTGAATTTTCATCAATTTTTCATAAAGTTATGCTCAATTTAAAATTAGACTGATTACTGTAGTTTCTAGAAAAAAAATACTCAATTTGGGTCGAAATTCAAAAATTTTGGTACCATTCGAAAGAGCATCGCGAGAAAATGACAATCATATTTTAACATTTGAATTTTCATCAATTTTTCATAAAGTTATGCTCAATTTAAATTTTGATAATTAAAGCAATCTCTGGAAAAAAAATACTCAATTTGGCTCGAAATTCAAAAATTTTGGTACCATTCGAAAGAGCATCGCGAGAAAATGACAATCATATTTTAACATTTGAATTTTCATCAATTTTTCATAAAGTTATGCTCAATTTAAAATTAGCCTGATTACTGTAGTTTCTAGAAAAAAAATACTCAATTTGGGTCGAAATTCAAAAATTTTGGTACCATTCGAAAGAGCATCGCGAGAAAATGACAATCATATTTTAACATTTGAATTTTCATTAATTTTTCATAAAGTTATGCTCAATTTAAAATTAGCCTGATTACTGTAGTTTCTAGAAAAAAAATACTCAATTTGGCTCGAAATTCAAAAATTTTGGTACCATTCGAAAGAGCATCGCGAGAAAATGACAATCATATTTTAACATTTGAATTTTCATCAATTTTTCATAAAGTTATGCTCAATTTAAAATTAGACTGATTACTGTAGTTTCTAGAAAAAAAAATACTCAATTTGGGTCGAAATTCAAAAAGTTTGGTACCATTCGAAAGAGCATCGCGAGAAAATGACAATCATATTTTAACATTTGAATTTTCATCAATTTTTCATAAAGTTATGCTCAATTTAAAATTAGACTGATTACTGTAGTTTCTAGAAAAAAAAATACTCAATTTGGCTCGAAATTCAAAAATTTTGGTACCATTCGAAAGAGCATCGCGAGAAAATGACAATCATATTTTAACATTTGAATTTTCATCAATTTTTCATAAAGTTATGCTCAATTTAAATTTTGATAATTACAGTAGTTTCTAGAAAAAAAATACTCAATTTGGGTCGAAATTCAAAAATTTTGGTACCATTCGAAAGAGCATCGCGAGAAAATGACAATCATATTTTAACATTTGAATTTTCATCAATTTTTCATAAAGTTATGCTCAATTTAAAATTAGACTGATTACTGTAGTTTCTAGAAAAAAAATACTCAATTTGGGTCGAAATTCAAAAATTTTGGTACCATTCGAAAGAGCATCGCGAGAAAATGACAATCATATTTTAACATTTGAATTTTCATCAATTTTTCATAAAGTTATGCTCAATTTAAATTTTGATAATTAAAGCAATCTCTGGAAAAAAATACTCTGTCGTCACCGATGCATGAAAAGGATGAAAGGTCAACGTTCGCGTGAAAACGTGAACGACGTGAAGACGCGCGGTCAAGGCACACAGCCGAAGATTACACTTCTTACACATGTAACTACTTCTCTTTACTCTTCGTGTTGTGATACCTTATTTGCGGCGCTTATAACGCCAAACCGCTTTATATCCTTATGATGTTTTACCTTTATTATGATGGTGTACTTAGACTGTAATAAACCTTATATATTAATCCCAAGACGTGTTCTCTTGCTTCTCCCTTTCAGAGTCCGCCACAAGGCCACTGGCCACCACAAATTGGTGCATCGACAAACTCAAGGTGGGTCGATAACGTGTGGATTTTGGCGAGCAGGATAAAACAAGAAGTTTCGAAGCCTTCCGTTTCCAATCAAATTTAGTTTTGATCAAGAGAGATGGAAAAGAAACGTGGAAAGGGCTTGAGGCGCAGAGAAGCGGGAGGAAAAGAGGCAGTCTGTGTGGATAGGAAAGAGACGCAGAGATAAGGTTGGAAAGATGGTGAAAGGATACGTTAAGGTATGCGGAATGTGTGGCGTTATAAAAAAGGCATAAATAAAGGGGTAAGTAGTGTGTGCACCCACCCTTTGAGCCTGATATAGGTAGGAAGAGGCGAACAGACGGCATATGGCCAAAAGTTGCAATTTGGTGGAAAAAGACAAAAATTTCAAGATTTTTGCAAAAGAAGACAAAAATTATAAGATTTTTGCATTGTTGTTCGAAATAGAACTGCTCTATATTCTTGAGAGAAGTATGTTATTGGATACTATGTGTATGCCATATAAAAGTGTGGAAAAGTGCGAATTTTTAAGAAATTCCACAAAAATTGAGAAAAATGTGAAATTAAGTGATAAGTCACATATATTGTTGAGATATAGAGGGATGCCTTATGTATGGCGATCCAGAGGATACTGGTGATAGTATTTCGTTGTTTTTTTTGAATATCAGACGATTCTTGTGTATTTGTGGCGAAATTGTGAGAAAAACGCACAAATTAAAATTTAAAAATTTGAATTCGCGCCGAAAACGGTTAAAGGCACATAGCGGTCCTGAAGCGAGGAGCCGTGTGGAGGATTTACGAGAATTATAAATATATGGAAATTTTGTGCAATTCGTTCAATTTTTTCGTTTTTTATGTCAAATCGTGGAAAATTTTGTGTTTCAGAGGTGGATAAAAGGACGGAGAAGTCAATCTGCTTGTTGGAAAGTCGCCAGTCGACAAAAATTGATGGAAATCCCCGAAAATGGTGGATCAGCTGGAAGTTAAGGTATCCAATGGGATTGAGGCAGTGTAAAAGGTATTAATATAGTTTAGTTAAGCCTTTAATTAAATGGTTGTCTGTTTAGGATGAATTCCAACTAAAGAAGGATAGGAAATCAGAATCTTTGACGAATCGACGAGATTAAAAGGATTTCGTGTTGAAAGGCAGAAAATTGGTTGATTAGGATTTTAGTGTTGAAGAACAGAAAATTGGTTGATTAACGAATGAGAATGACGAATCTATCAACTTCTTGGATTGAAAGATAATGAGGTGAATTCATAAATTCAAATGACATTTTCAATTTGTATTTTCAGTGGTTGGAGGTCCACACGAATGTTGGGAAGCGAGACTATGTTGAGTTTCGACAAAATGCTGATATAAAGGGACTTTGTCCAACAGAAGAGACGGTGAACCAGAAGCTGATGATGCAAGTCAAGGCAGAAAATTGTGGATTTGAGGCCGAAGTGAGGTAAAATTGAAAGTTATTTATGAAAAATGAATGAAATTCTTTCAGCGTGAACTCATGAAGCTCATGAAGCTGCGACAAGTTGAAAGATTCCAAGGACTATGGAGGTTGATGACTGAATGTCGGGGGAAAAGAAGGAAATCGATGACGATTTATGAACTTTCCTCAACTTCTTGGTGTTTGGATGGAATGTGGAAGGACACAGGAGGCCGGATGTGGCTAGAAAAATGTCGGATCTTTTGGATTTGGAGACAAAAGAGATGGAAAACTCCAGAAGAAAATTAATAAATGGGTTAGAGGTTTATTAATAAAAAATAAATGATTATGTGGAAGATGTTTCTTGTTGATTTAATAATTAAATGGACGTGGTCCGTTAAATATTTAAATATAATCATGAAGCAGAAGAATTCGATGAGAGATCGAACTTTGGGAAACAAATGAAGTTGTGAAAAGTGAGTAACTGTGTTAGAAGTTTCAAAATTTCGAGTCAGTCTATCACATGAGAATTGATAGCAATGATTGAGGTGGAGTATTGTTAAGTGAAGACTTGGAGCACGCATTAAAGAGATTGAGTCTCCATGTGAAAGTGAGAGTAGAGGTTGTGAGAAGATTTGGTGAAGGAACAGATTAAAAGGTGTCTGATTGAATAAAGACAAGGTAATTTTAGTTTAGTTTGGAAATTCGTGGGCGAGGTTAAGACCCTGAATTTTACTACTTTAGCGAGCGGTACTAACGATACCTAGCGGAGTATTCCTTGGATTTATTAGTAAATGGAAGTTGAAATCTGTTGAAATCTGTTTCTTCTAGTTACTAGTATACTAGATTGTTTTGTAGAATTTGTGTATTTAATAGAAACTTTTGTAAAGTATCAGTAGTTATTGTTATTTTTTAGTTTTTTCTTATGAACGGTTCATATTGTTATTATGAAATCGTGGAAAAAGTCCCAAGAGGCAGGAAGTTGTTATCTTCCTAAAGTCCTGAAAAAGGCAGGGAGTTGTTATCTTCCTACGATGTTCATAGGCGCGCGGGATCTATGAGCATTCGGAAAGTCCAGGTAGGACGCATTGCCGGCCGGCTTACTAACTAAATACTAAAGGAAAAGGATATCGTATTAAAGGAAAATATAGGATGTTAAGGTACCCGATGTTAGGGGTAGTTTTTCGGAACCTAATACTGACTATGGTCATGAGATTTGGCTTAGGACTGCGGTGAAACAGGGCGATTTCCCGTTAGTTATATTTCTTGAAACAGGTCGTTTCTTTAAGGAAATAGTTTTTGATTTTTTTAATGATTATTGTTTTGTATAAATCTGAGGTGTTCATAAGATACCAGTCGTTTTAATACTAATTTCGATTCAAGTGTTGCGCAGCATTTGAAACACACGAGTCAAGATTTGTCTGAAGAGAGAGTGTGTGCAAATTGTCGTGAAAGTGTTGACACCGTTTAAAGGGACATGTAGTGTAGTGAGACGTTCTCACCTCGTAAAAGACCACCCACGCAGCATACGCGTCACGGCCAAGAAGCGGTTGTAGGGGCGGTCGTAAAAAAATCGATGAATTTCGGCCAATTTTTATCGGTTTTTTTCCCTTTTTTGTTGCGTACTGAACTTTCGCGTGTTGTACTTTCTTGTTCATATATCATAAACTAGTAATGATATTATTATTTCAGGCAGAAACTTGGAAGAAAAAAAAAAAACACTCAAAGATCTAACCGCGATTGTCATGGCGGATTTGGAGTTCAATTATGACAAGGTGGAGGACGGAAAATTTTCGGTTACTTCGGATGATTTGAGAGTCGCTGCCGGAGGAGATGCGATTGGTGGATTGAAACAATCGGCGACCAAAGGTATCGATAAGGCTAGGAAGAACTGTCAAGCCTTCGAAATGGGGATCCAGGAGGCGGAGAATGCGGAAATACCGATGACGTTGGATGAGCTCGAAGGTTGGAGGAATATTTTCCAAAAAAGTGAGCAAAAAATTTCGAATTTCGAAGTTGTTGCGGAGGAAAAATGGAGAGAAATGAAACTCGATATTGCACTTAGGAGTTCGTACAACCAGAAGCTCAAGCAACACTATGAGGAGAAGCATCGTGATGTCTGGTGGAGGAAAGTGAAGGCGAATTTGGAGTTATTAACAAGACAAATCGACAACTTCCATGTGCCATCGGAGACGGACGTTAATGATGATAATGGAGGCGTGATTGATGAAAGCCGAGCACCATCTCGGAACGGATCGGAGGTTGGAATTCCAACAGCTATTGGAGGAACTCCTCAATTTAAAAAAGGCGAGTTACTTGGAGATTTCGTAGAAAATGTTGAAAGAAATCCTAATGAGGAACAAAACATCTTGAGGATGTCTAGAAATGACGGAGCTCGTGGATATGCCACGAATCCGAATGTTGGGAAACATGATGAGCATGTTCAAAATGATTATTGGAATCAGCAAAGAGTCCATAATGAGTGGAAAGCCCAGGGTATTCCAATTAACGGCTATGAGACGCCAATTTTGGGAAATAATAAGAGCTCAGATAATTTCGGAGAAAATTATTATGATGATGATTTCTATAATAAATCTAGTTCAAAAAACGTTGAGCAAACTTTTCAATTGACTGAAACAGAGCTAGGAAAAATCGTTGATCAATGTGTGACTAGAAAATTGAGAGATATTTCGAAAAGTAGGAAACCGAGATCTCGTTCTCGATCTTCTGAAAAATACAGAGCTGAAAATGTGATGAATACAATTAAAAGTGTGGATAATGATTTGAAATTGATTGATGTTTTTTCAGATCGCGTTGAAGCGACAAATTGTCAGAAGGGCATGGATGTGGTGACGGATGGAGGACATCAACATGACATGAAGAACTTTATCAGATCTCAGATGCTGGAGATGGTCGAGGAGTTGAATTTGAAACCAAAGGCGGACAAAGCGATTGTCAAAAAGGAATCTTGGTATCAAAAAAAGTTAGCGAGCAGTGTTATTGCAGGGAGGATTGCATTCGAACAGTATAAAAGACCGAAATTGGTAATTCCACAATTTGATGGTGATATTTCGAATTATGAATCTTTCAGAAATATGTTTTTCGAAGGCGTTCATTGCGCAACTGACTTGACAGCTCAAGGCAAGATGATGACACTACGATCATTGGTCACAAAACGAGCAGAAGATGTTATTAAAGGTTTGCCAATTGATGGAGAACATTACTTGAAGGCATTGGAATTGCTGGAAGATCGTTTTGCGACCCCTGAAACTTGGATGAATGGCATGTTGCTAAAATTGAGAAATCTTCAGCGGGAAGGAAATTCAAAAGATGATGTTCTTCATATGTGCGACAAGATTCGACAGTATGCGTTGCAAATTGGCGGGCGGCGGCCAAAAAATTTGGATAATCAAATTATGACGGACGAATTGGTTGAGAAATTTCCGGACATGTTGAAGATGAAAGTGTTGGAAAAGAAGGCTGAAACGAATGAAGAATGGGATTATATGGATATGCTGGAAGAGTTCGTTAAAGCTGTAAACATTGTACCGGATATTAGTTGGAGGAACAAGGTTGAACTTGAAGGTGAGAAAATTATCAAGCATTCTTCAACGAATAAAAATCTGTATACAGGAGAGTCGATGGAGCTTATGGTTGCAAACATGAACGGTCAACGTTCAAATGGAGGACCAAAGAAGCCCAATGATGTTCAATGTTATTTTGAAGATGGCAATCATCGCGTGAGAAATTGCAAATTGCCGTTGGAGGAAAAACGAAGGCTCATTCAACTGAAAAAACTGTGTTATCGTTGTCTGGAGACTGGACACATGTGTTCGATTTGCCCAAAATGCTGTGAAAAATGTGGATCTGGACATCATGTCACTCTTTGTCCATTGTTGTACAACAAATCAACTGGAAGACGTATCGAGTATGGAAGACAGACTGCGAGAGGTTCTGGTGGATACCAATCGAGTCCGTTCAGCAGAAATAAGAACTTGGGAGGTTTTTATGGAAGCCGTTTTGCTCAGAAACCAAATTTTGGTAGGAACAATAATGATGGATACAGTCATAATGGAAATTTCAGGTTTTCCAACAACATGAATATGAATCCAGTTGGGCAGTACCAACAGAATGGTGGACATCAAGGTCCGAACGGTCCTAATGGTGGATATCAAGGTCCGAATGGTCCGAATGGTGGATATCAAGGTCCGAATGGTCCGAATGGTGGACATCAAGGTCCTAATGGTCCTAATGGTGGATATCAAGGTCCGAATGGTCCGAATGGAGGATATCAAGGTCAGAATGGTGGATATCAAGGTCCGAATGTTCAATACGGAGGTCCGAATGCCCAATACGGAGCCCATATGAATCATGAAGCTTCTCGTGGAGGTTCCAATGATCAGCCTAACAATGGACGCAGGGTTCCGGAAGTTAACGTATTATGTATGGACAATCGAGATCGGGAAAAATTCATCGAAGAAGATCAGAAAAGGATTAGCGAAGCAATTGCCAATCGAATTGTTTCAAATATGGGTGAAAACGAGAAAATTCAGTTTTTTCGTGAACAACCTAAATCCCAATAAATCAATCTCTAATTCAAATTCAAGTCTTCATCGTAATGTAGGTGTTGATGGCGTTGAAGATATTTGTCGTGTTGGTGGAGGCGGCGAGATTGAAGAGATCGATTTGAATTTAGGTGAGATTAATGTTTATGAAAATGCTGGTTTAATGTATTGTTGGTTTCAGACGACGAACAATGAAGAGTGTTGCGCGCTGCTAGACAGTGGAGCACAAAGAACGGTGGTCACAGAAGAATGTGCTAAGAGGATCAATGCACAATTGGCACCGAAAAGTCTATTGCGACTGAAAGGAATAAACAGCGAAAAGATTGTGGAATCTTCAGAACTTTTATTCGATATAAAAGTGTCAGGAGTCAAAAACGTTGAATTTTTACGATGGTCAGGAAGAACTGTCCCAAATATTTCAACAAAATGGCGAGCGGAGGAAATGAGTGAAGAAGATTTCTCGAAGCTTACAAAAATCGGATTGAATGTTGAAAATTGGAAAAATTCAAGAAATGTTGATATGATCATCGGAATGGATCATTTTCTTACAACTTGGGGCAACAATTACAGAAGGTCGGTTCTGGAAAGTTGGTTGACATGGTTTACACCTTTCGGATGGGTCGTAAGCAAAGTACGTGGAGTACCGGAATTGGAGTTGAAGGTTCTAGCGGTTATGGAACGCAACTCAGCGGAAATGGAGGTCGATATTGAAGTTTTGGAGATCAATTCGGCAGAATTTGATGAAGAGTCGGAAGCTAAGTTGGATTCAAATATCGAAAGTATGTGGAAAATCGATTATCTTGGAATCGGACCAGAGGACATTAGTGAAGAGGATTCAGAGAAGTACGCTGGAATTATCAAAGAATTCACTGAGAAAGTTCAATTAATTGATGGATCAGTACACGTTGCGCTGCCATATAATGGACGAGAAACTTATTTGAGTGATAACTACAACCTGGCGAAAAGGAGGCTCCTTTCGTTGATGACTCGTTTAAGGGATGATCCAAAATTATTGAAAGATTATGACGGAATTATTCAAGAACAATTGACAAAGGGAATTATTGAGGAAGTTCCGAAAAATGAGTTGAATTTGATTAATGAAAATGGTAAGTCACCAGTTTATTATATTCCGCATTCGGCGGTTATTAAAAATTCTTCTAATACGACAAAAGTTAGAATAGTGTATGATTGCAGCTCACATCAAAGAGGCGAATTATCACTGAATGATTGTCTTCACGCGGGACCATCAATTCTGAAGAATTTGGGAGGAATTTTGTTGAGGACTCGAGAGTATAGAAACATATTGATTGGAGACATAGAGAAAGCGTTTCATCAGATAGGTTTACGAGTGGAAGATCGAAATGTTAATCGTTTCATGTGGTGGAGAAATGCTAGTTTGGATAAGGATGATGGGAATATTCAAGAATATCGATTTACGAAAATTCCTTTCGGTATGAATTGTTCACCATTTCTTCTTGCTATCTCAATCTTCTATTTTTTAGCTAGAAATCAGAACAAATTGAACGATATGATAAAGAACAACCTGTACGTTGACAATCTAGTCTTTGGTGGAAATGAAGCTGAAGAATTGTTAGATGTTTATACGGAGGTCAAGAAGATATTTAACAACATGAATATGAATATTCGTGAGTTTATGAGCAATGTTAAAGAAGTAAATGACAATATTCCAGAGGTGGACAAAGTTGTAAAGGATGAAACAAAATTGTTGGGATATATGTGGAACAGCATCAAGGATACACTTGAAGTGAAGATACCTTCGGTGGATGGAGAAATTTGGACAAAGCGTAAAATTGCGTCAGTTGTTTCGTCAGTTTATGATCCACTAGGACAATTTGTTCCAATTGTTGTGAGGATGAAAATATTTCTTCAATCGGTATGGTTGAGACAGCTGGAATGGGATGAAGCAATCCCGGAAGACATGGAAAAGCGCTGGAATGAAGTGAAAAAGGATCTGGACCACAAAGACAAAGTTTTGATCAATCGTAAGATTTTGGAGGATCGACCAGTTAAGAAGGTAGATTTAATCGGTTTTTCCGATGCTTCCAATAATAATCATGCAGCTTGTATTTATTACAGGATAACATACGAAGATGAATCGGTGGCAGTTCAGTTAGCAATGGCTAAAAGTCGAATCAATCCGTCATCAGGAGATTGGCCTATCGCCAAGTTGGAACTTCTTGGAGTTCTAATAATGTCAAATTTAATGGAGTTTGTGTTAAAGGAGACGCAGTTTTCAATCAATTCGGTTACAATGTTTTGTGATAACAAAACAGCCCTATATTGGTTAGCGGGTACAAAATTATTGAAAACTCAAATTCGGAATACAAAGAAGAAGATTGAGGAGTCCATGGGAAGGATCAACCAGAAGGTTGGAGTTGAACCGAAATTGTTTTATGTGGACACTAAACAAAATCCCGCAGACATTGGATCTCGAGGTTGTTCCTTGGAGGAGTTACAAGGTAATAGACTTTGGCATTTCGGGCCTACATTTCTTAAGGATCGTAGCAAAGATTGGCCCCACATCCATTTAAATTTCAAAGAAATACCTAAAAGTTTAGAGGTTCATTATCTGGATGGAATCGAAGTGAACGATTGGGAAGATAGTGGAATTTGCATACATGGTGTCGAAATGAATCATATGGAGGATTGTGAAAAATGCTCATACAAAAGCATTGTTCCATTTGAAAGGACAAATTCGCTATGGAGGCTGATTTGGATTCTGAAAAAATTGGAAGATAGTGTGACGATTTGGAATGAAATGATTACGATCAATCCGGCTCGAGAAAGTTTGGGATTAAAGGTAAAAGAACACATTTCGAAAAGAGTTGAACGTTTTGAAAAATTTATTATTTCAGAACACATCAAAGAGATGGAAAGTCAGAACTTGCTGAAAATTCCTCAGAATTTGCAAGTGGTGAAAGACAATGACAATTGTTTACATGTCAATACGAGACTGGAGAAATCTCAACTAGGAGATGAAACGATAAATCCATACTTCATCAGTGGTGATCACAAGTTGGCGGAGTTAATAGTTCGAGATGTGCACGAGAGGAGGCATGTTGGAGCAGAACAACTGTATTCGGATGTAAGAAGGAGGTTTTGGATCCCGAGGTTAAGGACTATTGCGAGACAAATCGTAGCAAAATGCGTTCGTTGTCGAAGATTCAACGCATGGCCATTCAAACCACCGGAAGCTCCACAGCTACCGCAGTCGAGAGTTGTCAAGGCTGTACCTTTCCAATACATTGGAATTGATTATTGGGGACCAGTAGAAGTGTCGGTTAAAAATGGAGAAAATCCAGATGGATCAGAAAGGATCAAAGTGGCCAAACGATGGATTTTTCTCGCAACCTGCATGATTACAAGAGCTGTTCATTTGGATGTGGTGTTGGACAATTCAACAGGAGAATTTCTTGGAGCTATGAAACGGTTGTTGTCCAGAAGAGGAACTCCCAGACAAATAGTGTGCGATAATGCACCAGCGTTCAAACTCGGTGTTGAGATGTTAAATGAAGAACTTCGGAATTGGGAGGACGATCAGAGATTCCAGCTTTTTCTAGCTACATGGAGGATTGAACAGGTATTTATTACTCCATTCAGTCCATGGCAGGGTGGATTTTATGAAAGAATGGTTGGATTAACTAAAAATTTAGTTTACAGAATCTATGGAAAGAAGAAATGGACTGATTCCGAATTGAACACAGCAATTGTTGAGACGGAAGCGATTCTGAATAATCGACCAATTACGAAAAATAATTCAGCAGACGTTGATCATTTGGCACTTAGACCAGTGGATTTACTGATGCCAGGAGCTGAAATTTCGTTAGGACAAGTCGACAAATATGAGTCTGAAGTTTTTGATGGAGGCATTGCTGAAAAGAGAACAAGATTAATGGTTAAAAGAATGGAGGAGGCAAAAGAGAAGGTTTGGAAATTTTGGAGTGAACATTATTTAACAAATCTCAGGATGTCAAAGGCAAAGGCTGGAAGATTCACAAATCGAGAACCAAGAGTTGGCGAAGTTGTCATCATCGTTGATGGGATGCATTCAAGGAATGTATGGCCGTTGGGATTGATTGTAGAAATCATTAGAAGTTCAGATGGAGCATGTAGAAATGTCAAACTACGATGCAAAGGATCCATTCTTCGAAGATCAGTACAGTTGATAGTACCACTGGAAGTGGAAGCCGAAAATCAGGAGGATTTAGTTCGATTGAATTCCGAGTCAGGAAGCGTAGAGCGAAGAGTACAGCCAGATCGAGCTGCAAAAAAGGTAATGCTATAACCTTTTAATAAAATTCAAGTACTGTAAATTTCAGGAGGACGTAGTGCCTTTCGGAGCTTGTGTCGTTGAAGACAAATTGATGGGTTGTCAAAGTTAGTAGTTAGAGACTACATCGATGTTCTAGAGGAACAAATTTTATATTTTCAATTGTGTTGTTATATCTGTGGGGATATGTTGGGCGACTGTGTTGGGGATATGTTGGGCCGTTCAATTTCTCGTTGAAGAGGGGGAGGATCTTTCTGAGTAAACATCGTGTTTTCAGAACTTGGCACCATTCAAACGCGACAACTGCAATGTCAGATGAACAAATCATCGTGGATGACGAACAAAAGGAAATGGATTCCGGAGATATTTCACTGGAGCATGAGTCTAAGGATCGGGAGGATCTAGATGTCCTCACACCATTGACACCGAGTCTAACGATCCAGGCCGCAAACAAGAAACAACGTGGAATTTTGCATCCGGCTATTATGAGGGAACACTATTCGGCCACAACGAAGACCAAAGTGGAAGCTGCAGCAATCAAGAGAAAGTTGGAGGCGATTGATGGGAAGACGGACGAATTGGGCGCTCATATCGCCAAGATGGAGCGTGTTGTCGTCGACGGATTGTCGGGAGTACACACGATGCTGGTGGAATTGAAGGAAGAAAGAAGAAGACAGGAGGAGTTGTTGTTGTTGAAGGGAGAAGAACAGTCTGAAGGTGAAGAAGAAGAGGAGGAAGACCCATTGGAGCATTTCGAAGGTTATGTCCCAGTGGCGCTTAGAAAGGAGGAGAAGATCAATCCTAAAAGAATGAAGATGGTGAATTCTCATCAGGTTAGTTGAAAGATTAGAAAATAGGTGCTGAAATTCAAAGTTTTAGACTGGACCGGCATCCTTCAAGTTGAGACCGACGACAGTCCCACGTAGAGGCCAAGGAAAGGGCGTTGTGGGACGTAGAGGAGGAGCTGTTGGAAGCCTTGTCGGGATGAAGCCGAAACTTGTGGAAAATAGTGGAGGCAAACCTGGAAAGTCTTGGCCGTGTTTCGTTTGCGACTTTTACGATCACACCGTCATAAACTGCTACAAGTTTGAAACCGCCCAGGAAAGGAGACGTGAATTGATTGCCAGGGAGAAGTGCCTCCGCTGCATGAAACACTCGGCACGAGAAGTATGCCGTACTGCAATCGTCCGTTGTAGTTTCTGCGGAGACAAGCATAACAGCGCACTATGCACCGTTCAGTTTGGTTAGGCAATGGGAGGCCGAAGAAATTGATAATTATTGATTCTTTTGTTGTTGATCAATAAAACTGTTGAATAAGAATGTGTTGAGACATTTAGAAGATTAAAGAATAGCCTAGAGAGGCCAATAGAGATTAAAGAGATTACTTAAACGGTTTAAATTTAGGTTCAGAACATCAAGGTCATTTGGTTGTCATTCAACTTGTATCAAGATCCCATGCTGATCAAGTCCGTCAACTTCATTACCTATACCATCATCAAGTCTACGTCAACATCTACACCAACATCACCTACACACCACACGTCATCAGGAAATCAACCATCGGAGGCTTGTCATTCATGAATCAATGCCTGAACATCGGAGAATCTGGAATCAACACCAACCCGTTTTCCCGCTGCCGTTGACGTCGTTATATGTGATTTGGATCACCGTCGTAGGAGGGGGAGTGTCGTCACCGATGCATGAAAAGGATGAAAGGTCAACGTTCGCGTGAAAACGTGAACGACGTGAAGACGCGCGGTCAAGGCACACAGCCGAAGATTACACTTCTTACACATGTAACTACTTCTCTTTACTCTTCGTGTTGTGATACCTTATTTGCGGCGCTTATAACGCCAAACCGCTTTATATCCTTATGATGTTTTACCTTTATTATGATGGTGTACTTAGACTGTAATAAACCTTATATATTAATCCCAAGACGTGTTCTCTTGCTTCTCAATTTCAGAGTCCGCCACAAGGCCACTGGCCACCACATACTCAATTTGGCTCGAAATTCAAAAATTTTGGTACCATTCGAAAGAGCATCGCGAGAAAATGACAATCATATTTTAACATTTGAATTTTCATCAATTTTTCATAAAGTTATGCTCAATTTAAAATTAGCCTGATTACTGTAGTTTCTAGAAAAAAAATACTCAATTTGGGTCGAAATTCAAAAATTTTGGTACCATTCGAAAGAGCATCGCGAGAAAATGACAATCATATTTTAACATTTGAATTTTCATTAATTTTTCATAAAGTTATGCTCAATTTAAAATTAGCCTGATTACTGTAGTTTCTAGAAAAAAATACTCAATTTGGCTCGAAATTCAAAAATTTTGGTACCATTCGAAAGAGCATCGCGAGAAAATGACAATCATATTTTAACATTTGAATTTTCATTAATTTTTCATAAAGTTATGCTCAATTTAAAATTAGCCTGATTACTGTAGTTTCTAGAAAAAAAATACTCAATTTGGCTCGAAATTCAAAAATTTTGGTACCATTCGAAAGAGCATCGCGAGAAAATGACAATCATATTTTAACATTTGAATTTTCATCAATTTTTCATAAAGTTATGCTCAATTTAAAATTAGACTGATTACTGTAGTTTCTAGAAAAAAAAATACTCAATTTGGGTCGAAATTCAAAAATTTTGGTACCATTCGAAAGAGCATCGCGAGAAAATGACAATCATATTTTAACATTTGAATTTTCATTAATTTTTCATAAAGTTATGCTCAATTTAAATTTTGATAATTACAGTAGTTTCTAGAAAAAAAATACTCAATTTGGGTCGAAATTCAAAAATTTTGGTACCATTCGAAAGAGCATCGCGAGAAAATGACAATCATATTTTAACATTTGAATTTTCATCAATTTTTCATAAAGTTATGCTCAATTTAAAATTAGACTGATTACTGTAGTTTCTAGAAAAAAAATACTCAATTTGGGTCGAAATTCAAAAATTTTGGTACCATTCGAAAGAGCATCGCGAGAAAATGACAATCATATTTTAACATTTGAATTTTCATCAATTTTTCATAAAGTTATGCTCAATTTAAATTTTGATAATTAAAGCAATCTCTGGAAAAAAAAATACTCAATTTGGCTCGAAATTCAAAAATTTTGGTACCATTCGAAAGAGCATCGCGAGAAAATGACAATCATATTTTAACATTTGAATTTTCATCAATTTTTCATAAAGTTATGCTCAATTTAAAATTAGCCTGATTACTGTAGTTTCTAGAAAAAAAATACTCAATTTGGGTCGAAATTCAAAAATTTTGGTACCATTCGAAAGAGCATCGCGAGAAAATGACAATCATATTTTAACATTTGAATTTTCATCAATTTTTCATAAAGTTATGCTCAATTTAAAATTAGACTGATTACTGTAGTTTCTAGAAAAAAAAACTCAATTTGGGTCGAAATTCAAAAATTTTGGTACCATTCGAAAGAGCATCGCGAGAAAATGACAATCATATTTTAACATTTGAATTTTCATCAATTTTTCATAAAGTTATGCTCAATTTAAAATTAGACTGATGACTGTAGTTTCTAGAAAAAAAATACTCAATTTGGGTCGAAATTCAAAAATTTTGGTACCATTCGAAAGAGCATCGCGAGAAAATGACAATCATATTTTAACATTTGAATTTTCATCAATTTTTCATAAAGTTATGCTCAATTTAAAATTAGACTGATTACTGTAGTTTCTAGAAAAAAAATACTCAATTTGGCTCGAAATTCAAAAATTTTGGTACCATTCGAAAGAGCATCACGAGAAAATGATAATCATATTTTAACATTTGAATTTTCATCAATTTTTCATAAAGTTATGCTCAATTTAAATTTTGATAATTACAGTAGTTTCTAGAAAAAAAATACTCAATTTGGGTCGAAATTCAAAAATTTTGGTACCATTCGAAAGAGCATCGCGAGAAAATGACAATCATATTTTAACATTTGAATTTTCATCAATTTTTCATAAAGTTATGCTCAATTTAAAATTAGACTGATTACTGTAGTTTCTAGAAAAAAAAAACTCAATTTGGGTCGAAATTCAAAAATTTTGGTACCATTCGAAAGAGCATCGCGAGAAAATGACAATCATATTTTAACATTTGAATTTTCATCAATTTTTCATAAAGTTATGCTCAATTTAAAATTAGACTGATGACTGTAGTTTCTAGAAAAAAAATACTCAATTTGGGTCGAAATTCAAAAATTTTGGTACCATTCGAAAGAGCATCGCGAGAAAATGACAATCATATTTTAACATTTGAATTTTCATCAATTTTTCATAAAGTTATGCTCAATTTAAAATTAGACTGATTACTGTAGTTTCTAGAAAAAAAATACTCAATTTGGCTCGAAATTCAAAAATTTTGGTACCATTCGAAAGAGCATCACGAGAAAATGATAATCATATTTTAACATTTGAATTTTCATCAATTTTTCATAAAGTTATGCTCAATTTAAATTTTGATAATTACAGTAGTTTCTAGAAAAAAAATACTCAATTTGGGTCGAAATTCAAAAATTTTGGTACCATTCGAAAGAGCATCGCGAGAAAATGACAATCATATTTTAACATTTGAATTTTCATCAATTTTTCATAAAGTTATGCTCAATTTAAAATTAGCCTGATTACTGTAGTTTCTAGAAAAAAAAATACTCAATTTGGCTCGAAATTCAAAAAGTTTGGTACCATTCGAAAGAGCATCGCGAGAAAATGACAATCATATTTTAACATTTGAATTTTCATCAATTTTTCATAAAGTTATGCTCAATTTAAATTTTGATAATTACAGTAGTTTCTAGAAAAAAAATACTCAATTTGGGTCGAAATTCAAAAATTTTGGTACCATTCGAAAGAGCATCGCGAGAAAATGACAATCATATTTTAACATTTGAATTTTCATCAATTTTTCATAAAGTTATGCTCAATTTAAATTTTGATAATTACAGTAGTTTCTAGAAAAAAAATACTCAATTTGGGTCGAAATTCAAAAATTTTGGTACCATTCGAAAGAGCATCGCGAGAAAATGACAATCATATTTTAACATTTGAATTTTCATCAATTTTTCATAAAGTTATGCTCAATTTAAATTTTGATAATTACAGTAGTTTCTAGAAAAAAAATACTCAATTTGGGTCGAAATTCAAAAATTTTGGTACCATTCGAAAGAGCATCGCGAGAAAATGACAATCATATTTTAACATTTGAATTTTCATCAATTTTTCATAAAGTTATGCTCAATTTAAATTTTGATAATTAAAGCAATCTCTGGAAAAAAAATACTCAATTTGGCTCGAAATTCAAAAATTTTGGTACCATTCGAAAGAGCATCGCGAGAAAATGACAATCATATTTTAACATTTGAATTTTCATCAATTTTTCATAAAGTTATGCTCAATTTAAAATTAGACTGATTACTGTAGTTTCTAGAAAAAAAATACTCAATTTGGGTCGAAATTCAAAAATTTTGGTACCATTCGAAAGAGCATCGCGAGAAAATGACAATCATATTTTAACATTTGAATTTTCATCAATTTTTCATAAAGTTATGCTCAATTTAAAATTAGACTGATTACTGTAGTTTCTAGAAAAAAAATACTCAATTTGGGTCGAAATTCAAAAATTTTGGTACCATTCGAAAGAGCATCGCGAGAAAATGACAATCATATTTTAACATTTGAATTTTCATTAATTTTTCATAAAGTTATGCTCAATTTAAAATTAGCCTGATATCTGTAGTTTCTAGAAAAAAAATACTCAATTTCGCTCGAAATTCAAAAATTTTGGTACCATTCGAAAGAGCATCGCGAGAAAATGACAATCATATTTTAACATTTGAATTTTCATCAATTTTTCATAAAGTTATGCTCAATTTAAATTTTGATAATTACAGTTGTTTCTAGAAAAAAAATACTCAATTTGGGTCGAAATTCAAAAATTTTGGTACCATTCGAAAGAGCATCGCGAGAAAATGACAATCATATTTTAACATTTGAATTTTCATTAATTTTTCATAAAGTTATGCTCAATTTAAAATTAGCCTGATTCCTGTAGTTTCTAGAAAAAAAATACTCAATTTCGCTCGAAATTCAAAAATTTTGGTACCATTCGAAAGAGCATCGCGAGAAAATGACAATCATATTTTAACATTTGAATTTTCATCAATTTTTCATAAAGTTATGCTCAATTTAAAATTAGACTGATTACTGTAGTTTCTAGAAAAAAAATACTCAATTTGGGTCGAAATTCAAAAATTTTGGTACCATTCGAAAGAGCATCGTGAGAAAATGACAATCATATTTTAACATTTGAATTTTCATCAATTTTTCATAAAGTTATGCTCAATTTAAAATTAGACTGATTACTGTAGTTTCTAGAAAAAAAAAACTCAATTTGGGTCGAAATTCAAAAATTTTGGTACCATTCGAAAGAGCATCGTGAGAAAATGACAATCATATTTTAACATTTGAATTTTCATCAATTTTTCATAAAGTTATGCTCAATTTAAAATTAGACTGATTACTGTAGTTTCTAGAAAAAAAAAACTCAATTTGGGTCGAAATTCAAAAATTTTGGTACCATTCGAAAGAGCATCGCGAGAAAATGACAATCATATTTTAACATTTGAATTTTCATCAATTTTTCATAAAGTTATGCTCAATTTAAAATTAGACTGATGACTGTAGTTTCTAGAAAAAAAATACTCAATTTGGCTCGAAATTCAAAAATTTTGGTACCATTCGAAAGAGCATCGCGAGAAAATGACAATCATATTTTAACACTTGAATTTTCATCAATTTTTCATAAAGTTATGCTCAATTTAAAATTAGCCTGATTACTGTAGTTTCTAGAAAAAAAATACTCAATTTGGCTCGAAATTCAAAAAGTTTGGTACCATTCGAAAGAGCATCGCGAGAAAATGACAATCATATTTTAACATTTGAATTTTCATCAATTTTTCATAAAGTTATGCTCAATTTAAATTTTGATAATTACAGTAGTTTCTAGAAAAAAAATACTCAATTTGGCTCGAAATTCAAAAATTTTGGTACCATTCGAAAGAGCATCGCGAGAAAATGACAATCATATTTTAACATTTGAATTTTCATTAATTTTTCATAAAGTTATGCTCAATTTAAAATTAGCCTGATTCCTGTAGTTTCTAGAAAAAAAATACTCAATTTCGCTCGAAATTCAAAAATTTTGGTACCATTCGAAAGAGCATCGCGAGAAAATGACAATCATATTTTAACATTTGAATTTTCATCAATTTTTCATAAAGTTATGCTCAATTTAAAATTAGACTGATTACTGTAGTTTCTAGAAAAAAAATACTCAATTTGGGTCGAAATTCAAAAATTTTGGTACCATTCGAAAGAGCATCGCGAGAAAATGACAATCATATTTTAACATTTGAATTTTCATCAATTTTTCATAAAGTTATGCTCAATTTAAATTTTGATAATTAAAGCAATCTCTGGAAAAAAAATACTCAATTTGGCTCGAAATTCAAAAATTTTGGTACCATTCGAAAGAGCATCGCGAGAAAATGACAATCATATTTTAACATTTGAATTTTCATTAATTTTTCATAAAGTTATGCTCAATTTAAAATTAGCCTGATTCCTGTAGTTTCTAGAAAAAAAATACTCAATTTCGCTCGAAATTCAAAAATTTTGGTACCATTCGAAAGAGCATCGCGAGAAAATGACAATCATATTTTAACATTTGAATTTTCATCAATTTTTCATAAAGTTATGCTCAATTTAAAATTAGACTGATTACTGTAGTTTCTAGAAAAAAAATACTCAATTTGGGTCGAAATTCAAAAATTTTGGTACCATTCGAAAGAGCATCGTGAGAAAATGACAATCATATTTTAACATTTGAATTTTCATCAATTTTTCATAAAGTTATGCTCAATTTAAAATTAGACTGATTACTGTAGTTTCTAGAAAAAAAAAACTCAATTTGGGTCGAAATTCAAAAATTTTGGTACCATTCGAAAGAGCATCGCGAGAAAATGACAATCATATTTTAACATTTGAATTTTCATCAATTTTTCATAAAGTTATGCTCAATTTAAAATTAGACTGATGACTGTAGTTTCTAGAAAAAAAATACTCAATTTGGCTCGAAATTCAAAAATTTTGGTACCATTCGAAAGAGCATCGCGAGAAAATGACAATCATATTTTAACACTTGAATTTTCATCAATTTTTCATAAAGTTATGCTCAATTTAAAATTAGCCTGATTACTGTAGTTTCTAGAAAAAAAATACTCAATTTGGCTCGAAATTCAAAAAGTTTGGTACCATTCGAAAGAGCATCGCGAGAAAATGACAATCATATTTTAACATTTGAATTTTCATCAATTTTTCATAAAGTTATGCTCAATTTAAATTTTGATAATTACAGTAGTTTCTAGAAAAAAAATACTCAATTTGGCTCGAAATTCAAAAATTTTGGTACCATTCGAAAGAGCATCGCGAGAAAATGACAATCATATTTTAACATTTGAATTTTCATTAATTTTTCATAAAGTTATGCTCAATTTAAAATTAGCCTGATTCCTGTAGTTTCTAGAAAAAAAATACTCAATTTCGCTCGAAATTCAAAAATTTTGGTACCATTCGAAAGAGCATCGCGAGAAAATGACAATCATATTTTAACATTTGAATTTTCATCAATTTTTCATAAAGTTATGCTCAATTTAAAATTAGACTGATTACTGTAGTTTCTAGAAAAAAAATACTCAATTTGGGTCGAAATTCAAAAATTTTGGTACCATTCGAAAGAGCATCGCGAGAAAATGACAATCATATTTTAACATTTGAATTTTCATCAATTTTTCATAAAGTTATGCTCAATTTAAATTTTGATAATTAAAGCAATCTCTGGAAAAAAAATACTCAATTTGGCTCGAAATTCAAAAATTTTGGTACCATTCGAAAGAGCATCGCGAGAAAATGACAATCATATTTTAACATTTGAATTTTCATCAATTTTTCATAAAGTTATGCTCAATTTAAAATTAGCCTGATTACTGTAGTTTCTAGAAAAAAAATACTCAATTTGGGTCGAAATTCAAAAATTTTGGTACCATTCGAAAGAGCATCGCGAGAAAATGACAATCATATTTTAACATTTGAATTTTCATCAATTTTTCATAAAGTTATGCTCAATTTAAAATTAGACTGATTACTGTAGTTTCTAGAAAAAAAATACTCAATTTGGGTCGAAATTCAAAAATTTTGGTACCATTCGAAAGAGCATCGCGAGAAAATGACAATCATATTTTAACATTTGAATTTTCATCAATTTTTCATAAAGTTATGCTCAATTTAAAATTAGCCTGATTCCTGTAGTTTCTAGAAAAAAAATACTCAATTTCGCTCGAAATTCAAAAATTTTGGTACCATTCGAAAGAGCATCGTGAGAAAATGACAATCATATTTTAACATTTGAATTTTCATCAATTTTTCATAAAGTTATGCTCAATTTAAAATTAGACTGATTACTGTAGTTTCTAGAAAAAAAAAACTCAATTTGGGTCGAAATTCAAAAATTTTGGTACCATTCGAAAGAGCATCGCGAGAAAATGACAATCATATTTTAACATTTGAATTTTCATCAATTTTTCATAAAGTTATGCTCAATTTAAAATTAGACTGATGACTGTAGTTTCTAGAAAAAAAATACTCAATTTGGCTCGAAATTCAAAAATTTTGGTACCATTCGAAAGAGCATCGCGAGAAAATGACAATCATATTTTAACACTTGAATTTTCATCAATTTTTCATAAAGTTATGCTCAATTTAAATTTTGATAATTACAGTAGTTTCTAGAAAAAAAATACTCAATTTGGCTCGAAATTCAAAAATTTTGGTACCATTCGAAAGAGCATCGCGAGAAAATGACAATCATATTTTAACATTTGAATTTTCATTAATTTTTCATAAAGTTATGCTCAATTTAAAATTAGCCTGATTCCTGTAGTTTCTAGAAAAAAAATACTCAATTTCGCTCGAAATTCAAAAATTTTGGTACCATTCGAAAGAGCATCGCGAGAAAATGACAATCATATTTTAACATTTGAATTTTCATCAATTTTTCATAAAGTTATGCTCAATTTAAAATTAGACTGATTACTGTAGTTTCTAGAAAAAAAATACTCAATTTGGGTCGAAATTCAAAAATTTTGGTACCATTCGAAAGAGCATCGCGAGAAAATGACAATCATATTTTAACATTTGAATTTTCATCAATTTTTCATAAAGTTATGCTCAATTTAAAATTAGACTGATTACTGTAGTTTCTAGAAAAAAAAATACTCAATTTGGGTCGAAATTCAAAAATTTTGGTACCATTCGAAAGAGCATCGCGAGAAAATGACAATCATATTTTAACATTTGAATTTTCATCAATTTTTCATAAAGTTATGCTCAATTTAAAATTAGACTGATTACTGTAGTTTCTAGAAAAAAAATACTCAATTTGGCTCGAAATTCAAAAATTTTGGTACCATTCGAAAGAGCATCACGAGAAAATGACAATCATATTTTAACATTTGAATTTTCATCAATTTTTCATAAAGTTATGCTCAATTTAAATTTTGATAATTACAGTAGTTTCTAGAAAAAAAATACTCAATTTGGGTCGAAATTCAAAAATTTTGGTACCATTCGAAAGAGCATCGCGAGAAAATGACAATCATATTTTAACATTTGAATTTTCATTAATTTTTCATAAAGTTATGCTCAATTTAAAATTAGCCTGATTACTGTAGTTTCTAGAAAAAAAATACTCAATTTGGCTCGAAATTCAAAAAGTTTGGTACCATTCGAAAGAGCATCGCGAGAAAATGACAATCATATTTTAACATTTGAATTTTCATCAATTTTTCATAAAGTTATGCTCAATTTAAATTTTGATAATTACAGTAGTTTCTAGAAAAAAAATACTCAATTTGGCTCGAAATTCAAAAATTTTGGTACCATTCGAAAGAGCATCGCGAGAAAATGACAATCATATTTTAACATTTGAATTTTCATCAATTTTTCATAAAGTTATGCTCAATTTAAATTTTGATAATTACAGTAGTTTCTAGAAAAAAAATACTCAATTTGGGTCGAAATTCAAAAATTTTGGTACCATTCGAAAGAGCATCGCGAGAAAATGACAATCATATTTTAACATTTGAATTTTCATCAATTTTTCATAAAGTTATGCTCAATTTAAATTTTGATAATTACAGTAGTTTCTAGAAAAAAAATACTCAATTTGGGTCGAAATTCAAAAATTTTGGTACCATTCGAAAGAGCATCGCGAGAAAATGACAATCATATTTTAACATTTGAATTTTCATCAATTTTTCATAAAGTTATGCTCAATTTAAATTTTGATAATTACAGTAGTTTCTAGAAAAAAAATACTCAATTTGGGTCGAAATTCAAAAATTTTGGTACCATTCGAAAGAGCATCGCGAGAAAATGACAATCATATTTTAACATTTGAATTTTCATCAATTTTTCATAAAGTTATGCTCAATTTAAATTTTGATAATTAAAGCAATCTCTGGAAAAAAAATACTCAATTTGGCTCGAAATTCAAAAATTTTGGTACCATTCGAAAGAGCATCGCGAGAAAATGACAATCATATTTTAACATTTGAATTTTCATCAATTTTTCATAAAGTTATGCTCAATTTAAAATTAGACTGATTACTGTAGTTTCTAGAAAAAAAATACTCAATTTGGCTCGAAATTCAAAAATTTTGGTACCATTCGAAAGAGCATCACGAGAAAATGACAATCATATTTTAACATTTGAATTTTCATCAATTTTTCATAAAGTTATGCTCAATTTAAATTTTGATAATTACAGTAGTTTCTAGAAAAAAAATACTCAATTTGGGTCGAAATTCAAAAATTTTGGTACCATTCGAAAGAGCATCGCGAGAAAATGACAATCATATTTTAACATTTGAATTTTCATTAATTTTTCATAAAGTTATGCTCAATTTAAAATTAGCCTGATTACTGTAGTTTCTAGAAAAAAAATACTCAATTTGGCTCGAAATTCAAAAAGTTTGGTACCATTCGAAAGAGCATCGCGAGAAAATGACAATCATATTTTAACATTTGAATTTTCATCAATTTTTCATAAAGTTATGCTCAATTTAAATTTTGATAATTACAGTAGTTTCTAGAAAAAAAATACTCAATTTGGCTCGAAATTCAAAAATTTTGGTACCATTCGAAAGAGCATCGCGAGAAAATGACAATCATATTTTAACATTTGAATTTTCATCAATTTTTCATAAAGTTATGCTCAATTTAAATTTTGATAATTACAGTAGTTTCTAGAAAAAAAATACTCAATTTGGGTCGAAATTCAAAAATTTTGGTACCATTCGAAAGAGCATCGCGAGAAAATGACAATCATATTTTAACATTTGAATTTTCATCAATTTTTCATAAAGTTATGCTCAATTTAAATTTTGATAATTACAGTAGTTTCTAGAAAAAAAAAACTCAATTTGGGTCGAAATTCAAAAATTTTGGTACCATTCGAAAGAGCATCGCGAGAAAATGACAATCATATTTTAACATTTGAATTTTCATCAATTTTTCATAAAGTTATGCTCAATTTAAAATTAGACTGATGACTGTAGTTTCTAGAAAAAAAATACTCAATTTGGCTCGAAATTCAAAAATTTTGGTACCATTCGAAAGAGCATCGCGAGAAAATGACAATCATATTTTAACACTTGAATTTTCATCAATTTTTCATAAAGTTATGCTCAATTTAAATTTTGATAATTACAGTAGTTTCTAGAAAAAAAATACTCAATTTGGCTCGAAATTCAAAAATTTTGGTACCATTCGAAAGAGCATCGCGAGAAAATGACAATCATATTTTAACATTTGAATTTTCATTAATTTTTCATAAAGTTATGCTCAATTTAAAATTAGCCTGATTCCTGTAGTTTCTAGAAAAAAAATACTCAATTTCGCTCGAAATTCAAAAATTTTGGTACCATTCGAAAGAGCATCGCGAGAAAATGACAATCATATTTTAACATTTGAATTTTCATCAATTTTTCATAAAGTTATGCTCAATTTAAAATTAGACTGATTACTGTAGTTTCTAGAAAAAAAATACTCAATTTGGGTCGAAATTCAAAAATTTTGGTACCATTCGAAAGAGCATCGCGAGAAAATGACAATCATATTTTAACATTTGAATTTTCATCAATTTTTCATAAAGTTATGCTCAATTTAAAATTAGACTGATTACTGTAGTTTCTAGAAAAAAAAATACTCAATTTGGGTCGAAATTCAAAAATTTTGGTACCATTCGAAAGAGCATCGCGAGAAAATGACAATCATATTTTAACATTTGAATTTTCATCAATTTTTCATAAAGTTATGCTCAATTTAAAATTAGACTGATTACTGTAGTTTCTAGAAAAAAAATACTCAATTTGGCTCGAAATTCAAAAATTTTGGTACCATTCGAAAGAGCATCACGAGAAAATGACAATCATATTTTAACATTTGAATTTTCATCAATTTTTCATAAAGTTATGCTCAATTTAAATTTTGATAATTACAGTAGTTTCTAGAAAAAAAATACTCAATTTGGGTCGAAATTCAAAAATTTTGGTACCATTCGAAAGAGCATCGCGAGAAAATGACAATCATATTTTAACATTTGAATTTTCATTAATTTTTCATAAAGTTATGCTCAATTTAAAATTAGCCTGATTACTGTAGTTTCTAGAAAAAAAATACTCAATTTGGCTCGAAATTCAAAAAGTTTGGTACCATTCGAAAGAGCATCGCGAGAAAATGACAATCATATTTTAACATTTGAATTTTCATCAATTTTTCATAAAGTTATGCTCAATTTAAATTTTGATAATTACAGTAGTTTCTAGAAAAAAAATACTCAATTTGGCTCGAAATTCAAAAATTTTGGTACCATTCGAAAGAGCATCGCGAGAAAATGACAATCATATTTTAACATTTGAATTTTCATCAATTTTTCATAAAGTTACGCTCAATTTAAATTTTGATAATTACAGTAGTTTCTAGAAAAAAAATACTCAATTTGGGTCGAAATTCAAAAATTTTGGTACCATTCGAAAGAGCATCGCGAGAAAATGACAATCATATTTTAACATTTGAATTTTCATCAATTTTTCATAAAGTTATGCTCAATTTAAATTTTGATAATTACAGTAGTTTCTAGAAAAAAAATACTCAATTTGGGTCGAAATTCAAAAATTTTGGTACCATTCGAAAGAGCATCGCGAGAAAATGACAATCATATTTTAACATTTGAATTTTCATCAATTTTTCATAAAGTTATGCTCAATTTAAATTTTGATAATTACAGTAGTTTCTAGAAAAAAAAATACTCAATTTGGGTCGAAATTCAAAAATTTTGGTACCATTCGAAAGAGCATCGCGAGAAAATGACAATCATATTTTAACATTTGAATTTTCATCAATTTTTCATAAAGTTATGCTCAATTTAAATTTTGATAATTAAAGCAATCTCTGGAAAAAAAATACTCAATTTGGCTCGAAATTCAAAAATTTTGGTACCATTCGAAAGAGCATCGCGAGAAAATGACAATCATATTTTAACATTTGAATTTTCATCAATTTTTCATAAAGTTATGCTCAATTTAAAATTAGACTGATTACTGTAGTTTCTAGAAAAAAAATACTCAATTTGGCTCGAAATTCAAAAATTTTGGTACCATTCGAAAGAGCATCACGAGAAAATGACAATCATATTTTAACATTTGAATTTTCATCAATTTTTCATAAAGTTATGCTCAATTTAAATTTTGATAATTACAGTAGTTTCTAGAAAAAAAATACTCAATTTGGGTCGAAATTCAAAAATTTTGGTACCATTCGAAAGAGCATCGCGAGAAAATGACAATCATATTTTAACATTTGAATTTTCATTAATTTTTCATAAAGTTATGCTCAATTTAAAATTAGCCTGATTACTGTAGTTTCTAGAAAAAAAATACTCAATTTGGCTCGAAATTCAAAAAGTTTGGTACCATTCGAAAGAGCATCGCGAGAAAATGACAATCATATTTTAACATTTGAATTTTCATCAATTTTTCATAAAGTTATGCTCAATTTAAATTTTGATAATTACAGTAGTTTCTAGAAAAAAAATACTCAATTTGGCTCGAAATTCAAAAATTTTGGTACCATTCGAAAGAGCATCGCGAGAAAATGACAATCATATTTTAACATTTGAATTTTCATCAATTTTTCATAAAGTTATGCTCAATTTAAATTTTGATAATTACAGTAGTTTCTAGAAAAAAAATACTCAATTTGGGTCGAAATTCAAAAATTTTGGTACCATTCGAAAGAGCATCGCGAGAAAATGACAATCATATTTTAACATTTGAATTTTCATCAATTTTTCATAAAGTTATGCTCAATTTAAATTTTGATAATTACAGTAGTTTCTAGAAAAAAAATACTCAATTTGGGTCGAAATTCAAAAATTTTGGTACCATTCGAAAGAGCATCGCGAGAAAATGACAATCATATTTTAACATTTGAATTTTCATCAATTTTTCATAAAGTTATGCTCAATTTAAATTTTGATAATTACAGTAGTTTCTAGAAAAAAAATACTCAATTTGGGTCGAAATTCAAAAATTTTGGTACCATTCGAAAGAGCATCGCGAGAAAATGACAATCATATTTTAACATTTGAATTTTCATCAATTTTTCATAAAGTTATGCTCAATTTAAATTTTGATAATTAAAGCAATCTCTGGAAAAAAAATACTCAATTTGGCTCGAAATTCAAAAATTTTGGTACCATTCGAAAGAGCATCGCGAGAAAATGACAATCATATTTTAACATTTGAATTTTCATCAATTTTTCATAAAGTTATGCTCAATTTAAAATTAGACTGATTACTGTAGTTTCTAGAAAAAAAATACTCAATTTGGGTCGAAATTCAAAAATTTTGGTACCATTCGAAAGAGCATCGCGAGAAAATGACAATCATATTTTAACATTTGAATTTTCATCAATTTTTCATAAAGTTATGCTCAATTTAAAATTAGACTGATTACTGTAGTTTCTAGAAAAAAAATACTCAATTTGGGTCGAAATTCAAAAATTTTGGTACCATTCGAAAGAGCATCGCGAGAAAATGACAATCATATTTTAACATTTGAATTTTCATCAATTTTTCATAAAGTTATGCTCAATTTAAATTTTGATAATTACAGTTGTTTCTAGAAAAAAAATACTCAATTTGGGTCGAAATTCAAAAATTTTGGTACCATTCGAAAGAGCATCGCGAGAAAATGACAATCATATTTTAACATTTGAATTTTCATTAATTTTTCATAAAGTTATGCTCAATTTAAAATTAGCCTGATTCCTGTAGTTTCTAGAAAAAAAATACTCAATTTCGCTCGAAATTCAAAAATTTTGGTACCATTCGAAAGAGCATCGCGAGAAAATGACAATCATATTTTAACATTTGAATTTTCATCAATTTTTCATAAAGTTATGCTCAATTTAAAATTAGACTGATTACTGTAGTTTCTAGAAAAAAAAAACTCAATTTGGGTCGAAATTCAAAAAGTTTGGTACCATTCGAAAGAGCATCGCGAGAAAATGACAATCATATTTTAACATTTGAATTTTCATCAATTTTTCATAAAGTTATGCTCAATTTAAAATTAGACTGATGACTGTAGTTTCTAGAAAAAAAATACTCAATTTGGGTCGAAATTCAAAAATTTTGGTACCATTCGAAAGAGCATCGCGAGAAAATGACAATCATATTTTAACATTTGAATTTTCATCAATTTTTCATAAAGTTATGCTCAATTTAAAATTAGACTGATTACAGTAGTTTCTAGAAAAAAAATACTCAATTTGGCTCGAAATTCAAAAATTTTGGTACCATTCGAAAGAGCATCGCGAGAAAATGACAATCATATTTTAACATTTGAATTTTCATCAATTTTTCATAAAGTTATGCTCAATTTAAAATTAGACTGATTACTGTAGTTTCTAGAAAAAAAAAACTCAATTTGGGTCGAAATTCAAAAATTTTGGTACCATTCGAAAGAGCATCGCGAGAAAATGACAATCATATTTTAACATTTGAATTTTCATCAATTTTTCATAAAGTTATGCTCAATTTAAAATTAGACTGATTACAGTAGTTTCTAGAAAAAAAATACTCAATTTGGCTCGAAATTCAAAAATTTTGGTACCATTCGAAAGAGCATCGCGAGAAAATGACAATCATATTTTAACATTTGAATTTTCATCAATTTTTCATAAAGTTATGCTCAATTTAAAATTAGACTGATGACTGTAGTTTCTAGAAAAAAAATACTCAATTTGGGTCGAAATTCAAAAATTTTGGTACCATTCGAAAGAGCATCGCGAGAAAATGACAATCATATTTTAACATTTGAATTTTCATCAATTTTTCATAAAGTTATGCTCAATTTAAAATTAGACTGATTACAGTAGTTTCTAGAAAAAAAATACTCAATTTGGCTCGAAATTCAAAAATTTTGGTACCATTCGAAAGAGCATCGCGAGAAAATGACAATCATATTTTAACATTTGAATTTTCATCAATTTTTCATAAAGTTATGCTCAATTTAAAATTAGACTGATTACTGTAGTTTCTAGAAAAAAAAAACTCAATTTGGGTCGAAATTCAAAAATTTTGGTACCATTCGAAAGAGCATCGCGAGAAAATGACAATCATATTTTAACATTTGAATTTTCATCAATTTTTCATAAAGTTATGCTCAATTTAAAATTAGACTGATGACTGTAGTTTCTAGAAAAAAAATACTCAAT
The DNA here is from genome assembly GCA_964036255.1 of Caenorhabditis virilis. Lineage (NCBI taxonomy): Eukaryota > Metazoa > Nematoda > Chromadorea > Rhabditida > Rhabditidae > Caenorhabditis > Caenorhabditis virilis. Next base: position 3,435,048 of record OZ038418.1, on the reverse strand, counting down.
TTGGGTCGAAATTCAAAAATTTTGGTACCATTCGAAAGAGCATCGCGAGAAAATGACAATCATATTTTAACATTTGAATTTTCATCAATTTTTCATAAAGTTATGCTCAATTTAAAATTAGACTGATTACAGTAGTTTCTAGAAAAAAAATACTCAATTTGGCTCGAAATTCAAAAATTTTGGTACCATTCGAAAGAGCATCGCGAGAAAATGACAATCATATTTTAACATTTGAATTTTCATCAATTTTTCATAAAGTTATGCTCAATTTAAATTTTGATAATTACAGTTGTTTCTAGAAAAAAAATACTCAATTTGGGTCGAAATTCAAAAATTTTGGTACCATTCGAAAGAGCATCGCGAGAAAATGACAATCATATTTTAACATTTGAATTTTCATCAATTTTTCATAAAGTTATGCTCAATTTAAATTTTGATAATTACAGTTGTTTCTAGAAAAAAAATACTCAATTTGGGTCGAAATTCAAAAATTTTGGTACCATTCGAAAGAGCATCGCGAGAAAATGACAATCATATTTTAACATTTGAATTTTCATTAATTTTTCATAAAGTTATGCTCAATTTAAATTTTGATAATTACAGTTGTTTCTAGAAAAAAAATACTCAATTTGGGTTGAAATTCAAAAATTTTGGTACCATTCGAAAGAGCATCGCGAGAAAATGACAATCATATTTTAACATTTGAATTTTCATCAATTTTTCATAAAGTTATGCTCAATTTAAATTTTGATAATTAAAGCAATCTCTGGAAAAAAAATACTCAATTTGGCTCGAAATTCAAAAATTTTGGTACCATTCGAAAGAGCATCGCGAGAAAATGACAATCATATTTTAACATTTGAATTTTCATCAATTTTTCATAAAGTTATGCTCAATTTAAATTTTGATAATTACAGTAGTTTCTAGAAAAAAAATACTCAATTTGGGTCGAAATTCAAAAATTTTGGTACCATTCAAAAGAGCATCGCGAGAAAATGACAATCATATTTTAACATTTGAATTTTCATCAATTTTTCATAAAGTTATGCTCAATTTAAATTTTGATAATTACAGTAGTTTCTAGAAAAAAAATACTCAATTTGGGTCGAAATTCAAAATTTTTGGTACCATTCGAAAGAGCATCGCGAGAAAATGACAATCATATTTTAACATTTGAATTTTCATCAATTTTTCATAAAGTTATGCTCAATTTAAATTTTGATAATTACAGTAGTTTCTAGAAAAAAAATACTCAATTTGGGTCGAAATTCAAAAATTTTGGTACCATTCGAAAGAGCATCGCGAGAAAATGACAATCATATTTTAACATTTGAATTTTCATCAATTTTTCATAAAGTTATGCTCAATTTAAAATTAGCCTGATTACTGTAGTTTCTAGAAAAAAAATACTCAATTTGGGTCGAAATTCAAAAATTTTGGTACCATTCGAAAGAGCATCGCGAGAAAATGACAATCATATTTTAACATTTGAATTTTCATCAATTTTTCATAAAGTTATGCTCAATTTAAAATTAGACTGATTACAGTAGTTTCTAGAAAAAAAATACTCAATTTGGCTCGAAATTCAAAAATTTTGGTACCATTCGAAAGAGCATCGCGAGAAAATGACAATCATATTTTAACATTTGAATTTTCATCAATTTTTCATAAAGTTATGCTCAATTTAAATTTTGATAATTACAGTTGTTTCTAGAAAAAAAATACTCAATTTGGGTCGAAATTCAAAAATTTTGGTACCATTCGAAAGAGCATCGCGAGAAAATGACAATCATATTTTAACATTTGAATTTTCATCAATTTTTCATAAAGTTATGCTCAATTTAAATTTTGATAATTACAGTTGTTTCTAGAAAAAAAATACTCAATTTGGGTCGAAATTCAAAAATTTTGGTACCATTCGAAAGAGCATCGCGAGAAAATGACAATCATATTTTAACATTTGAATTTTCATTAATTTTTCATAAAGTTATGCTCAATTTAAATTTTGATAATTACAGTTGTTTCTAGAAAAAAAATACTCAATTTGGGTTGAAATTCAAAAATTTTGGTACCATTCGAAAGAGCATCGCGAGAAAATGACAATCATATTTTAACATTTGAATTTTCATCAATTTTTCATAAAGTTATGCTCAATTTAAATTTTGATAATTAAAGCAATCTCTGGAAAAAAAATACTCAATTTGGCTCGAAATTCAAAAATTTTGGTACCATTCGAAAGAGCATCGCGAGAAAATGACAATCATATTTTAACATTTGAATTTTCATCAATTTTTCATAAAGTTATGCTCAATTTAAATTTTGATAATTACAGTAGTTTCTAGAAAAAAAATACTCAATTTGGGTCGAAATTCAAAAATTTTGGTACCATTCAAAAGAGCATCGCGAGAAAATGACAATCATATTTTAACATTTGAATTTTCATCAATTTTTCATAAAGTTATGCTCAATTTAAATTTTGATAATTACAGTAGTTTCTAGAAAAAAAATACTCAATTTGGGTCGAAATTCAAAATTTTTGGTACCATTCGAAAGAGCATCGCGAGAAAATGACAATCATATTTTAACATTTGAATTTTCATCAATTTTTCATAAAGTTATGCTCAATTTAAATTTTGATAATTACAGTAGTTTCTAGAAAAAAAATACTCAATTTGGGTCGAAATTCAAAAATTTTGGTACCATTCGAAAGAGCATCGCGAGAAAATGACAATCATATTTTAACATTTGAATTTTCATCAATTTTTCATAAAGTTATGCTCAATTTAAAATTAGCCTGATTACTGTAGTTTCTAGAAAAAAAATACTCAATTTGGGTCGAAATTCAAAAATTTTGGTACCATTCGAAAGAGCATCGCGAGAAAATGACAATCATATTTTAACATTTGAATTTTCATCAATTTTTCATAAAGTTATGCTCAATTTAAAATTAGACTGATTACTGTAGTTTCTAGAAAAAAAAAACTCAATTTGGGTCGAAATTCAAAAATTTTGGTACCATTCGAAAGAGCATCGCGAGAAAATGACAATCATATTTTAACATTTGAATTTTCATCAATTTTTCATAAAGTTATGCTCAATTTAAAATTAGACTGATTACAGTAGTTTCTAGAAAAAAAATACTCAATTTGGCTCGAAATTCAAAAATTTTGGTACCATTCGAAAGAGCATCGCGAGAAAATGACAATCATATTTTAACATTTGAATTTTCATCAATTTTTCATAAAGTTATGCTCAATTTAAAATTAGACTGATTACTGTAGTTTCTAGAAAAAAAAAACTCAATTTGGGTCGAAATTCAAAAATGTTGGTACCATTCGAAAGAGCATCGCGAGAAAATGACAATCATATTTTAACATTTGAATTTTCATCAATTTTTCATAAAGTTATGCTCAATTTAAAATTAGACTGATTACAGTAGTTTCTAGAAAAAAAATACTCAATTTGGCTCGAAATTCAAAAATTTTGGTACCATTCGAAAGAGCATCACGAGAAAATGACAATCATATTTTAACATTTGAATTTTCATCAATTTTTCATAAAGTTATGCTCAATTTAAATTTTGATAATTACAGTTGTTTCTAGAAAAAAAATACTCAATTTGGCTCGAAATTCAAAAATTTTGGTACCATTCGAAAGAGCATCACGAGAAAATGACAATCATATTTTAACATTTGAATTTTCATCAATTTTTCATAAAGTTATGCTCAATTTAAAATTAGACTGATTACTGTAGTTTCTAGAAAAAAAAAACTCAATTTGGGTCGAAATTCAAAAATTTTGGTACCATTCGAAAGAGCATCGCGAGAAAATGACAATCATATTTTAACATTTGAATTTTCATCAATTTTTCATAAAGTTATGCTCAATTTAAAATTAGACTGATGACTGTAGTTTCTAGAAAAAAAATACTCAATTTGGGTCGAAATTCAAAAATTTTGGTACCATTCGAAAGAGCATCGCGAGAAAATGACAATCATATTTTAACATTTGAATTTTCATCAATTTTTCATAAAGTTATGCTCAATTTAAAATTAGACTGATTACAGTAGTTTCTAGAAAAAAAATACTCAATTTGGCTCGAAATTCAAAAATTTTGGTACCATTCGAAAGAGCATCACGAGAAAATGACAATCATATTTTAACATTTGAATTTTCATTAATTTTTCATAAAGTTATGCTCAATTTAAATTTTGATAATTACAGTTGTTTCTAGAAAAAAAATACTCAATTTGGGTCGAAATTCAAAAATTTTGGTACCATTCGAAAGAGCATCGCGAGAAAATGACAATCATATTTTAACATTTGAATTTTCATTAATTTTTCATAAAGTTATGCTCAATTTAAAATTAGCCTGATTCCTGTAGTTTCTAGAAAAAAAATACTCAATTTCGCTCGAAATTCAAAAATTTTGGTACCATTCGAAAGAGCATCGCGAGAAAATGACAATCATATTTTAACATTTGAATTTTCATTAATTTTTCATAAAGTTATGCTCAATTTAAAATTAGCCTGATTCCTGTAGTTTCTAGAAAAAAAATACTCAATTTCGCTCGAAATTCAAAAATTTTGGTACCATTCGAAAGAGCATCGCGAGAAAATGACAATCATATTTTAACATTTGAATTTTCATCAATTTTTCATAAAGTTATGCTCAATTTAAAATGGGCCTGATTACTGTAGTTTCTAGAAAAAAAATACTCAATTTGGCTCGAAATTCAAAAATTTTGGTACCATTCGAAAGAGCATCGCGAGAAAATGACAATCATATTTTAACATTTGAATTTTCATTAATTTTTCATAAAGTTATGCTCAATTTAAAATTAGCCTGATTCCTGTAGTTTCTAGAAAAAAAATACTCAATTTCGCTCGAAATTCAAAAATTTTGGTACCATTCGAAAGAGCATCGCGAGAAAATGACAATCATATTTTAACATTTGAATTTTCATCAATTTTTCATAAAGTTATGCTCAATTTAAATTTTGATAATTAAAGCAATCTCTGGAAAAAAAATACTCAATTTGGCTCGAAATTCAAAAATTTTGGTACCATTCGAAAGAGCATCGCGAGAAAATGACAATCATATTTTAACACTTGAATTTTCATCAATTTTTCATAAAGTTATGCTCAATTTAAAATTAGCCTGATTACTGTAGTTTCTAGAAAAAAAATACTCAATTTGGCTCGAAATTCAAAAAGTTTGGTACCATTCGAAAGAGCATCGCGAGAAAATGACAATCATATTTTAACATTTGAATTTTCATCAATTTTTCATAAAGTTATGCTCAATTTAAATTTTGATAATTACAGTAGTTTCTAGAAAAAAAATACTCAATTTGGCTCGAAATTCAAAAATTTTGGTACCATTCGAAAGAGCATCGCGAGAAAATGACAATCATATTTTAACATTTGAATTTTCATCAATTTTTCATAAAGTTATGCTCAATTTAAATTTTGATAATTACAGTAGTTTCTAGAAAAAAAATACTCAATTTGGGTCGAAATTCAAAATTTTTGGTACCATTCGAAAGAGCATCGCGAGAAAATGACAATCATATTTTAACATTTGAATTTTCATCAATTTTTCATAAAGTTATGCTCAATTTAAATTTTGATAATTACAGTAGTTTCTAGAAAAAAAATACTCAATTTGGGTCGAAATTCAAAAATTTTGGTACCATTCGAAAGAGCATCGCGAGAAAATGACAATCATATTTTAACATTTGAATTTTCATCAATTTTTCATAAAGTTATGCTCAATTTAAATTTTGATAATTAAAGCAATCTCTGGAAAAAAAATACTCAATTTGGCTCGAAATTCAAAAATTTTGGTACCATTCGAAAGAGCATCGCGAGAAAATGACAATCATATTTTAACATTTGAATTTTCATCAATTTTTCATAAAGTTATGCTCAATTTAAAATTAGCCTGATTCCTGTAGTTTCTAGAAAAAAAATACTCAATTTCGCTCGAAATTCAAAAATTTTGGTACCATTCGAAAGAGCATCGCGAGAAAATGACAATCATATTTTAACATTTGAATTTTCATCAATTTTTCATAAAGTTATGCTCAATTTAAAATTAGACTGATTACTGTAGTTTCTAGAAAAAAAAAACTCAATTTGGGTCGAAATTCAAAAATTTTGGTACCATTCGAAAGAGCATCGCGAGAAAATGACAATCATATTTTAACATTTGAATTTTCATCAATTTTTCATAAAGTTATGCTCAATTTAAAATTAGACTGATGACTGTAGTTTCTAGAAAAAAAATACTCAATTTGGCTCGAAATTCAAAAATTTTGGTACCATTCGAAAGAGCATCGCGAGAAAATGACAATCATATTTTAACACTTGAATTTTCATCAATTTTTCATAAAGTTATGCTCAATTTAAAATTAGCCTGATTACTGTAGTTTCTAGAAAAAAAATACTCAATTTGGCTCGAAATTCAAAAAGTTTGGTACCATTCGAAAGAGCATCGCGAGAAAATGACAATCATATTTTAACACTTGAATTTTCATCAATTTTTCATAAAGTTATGCTCAATTTAAAATTAGCCTGATTACTGTAGTTTCTAGAAAAAAAATACTCAATTTGGCTCGAAATTCAAAAATTTTGGTACCATTCGAAAGAGCATCGCGAGAAAATGACAATCATATTTTAACATTTGAATTTTCATCAATTTTTCATAAAGTTATGCTCAATTTAAAATTAGACTGATTACTGTAGTTTCTAGAAAAAAAATACTCAATTTGGGTCGAAATTCAAAAATTTTCTTACCATTCGAAAGAGCATCACGAGAAAATGACAATCTTATTTTAACATTTGAACTTTCATCAATCTTTTGTGATTTTCAGACAAATGAGCGCAAAAGTACTTTAATTCCGGAAAATCTGAAATTTTTTGCTCTATTTAGAATCTACACGCTACGACGATTCTAACGACACTAATCATTGCCATGTTTCTGCTTTCATTCCGGAATTTTAATTTCTTTTGTGATTTTCAGACAAATGAGCACAAAAGTACTTTAATTCCGGAAAATCTGAAATTTTTTGCTCTATTTAGAATCTACACGCTACGACGATTCTAACGACACTAATCATTGCCATGTTTCTGCTTTCTTTCCGGAATTTTAATTTCTTTTGTGATTTTCAGACAAATGAGCACAAAAGTACTTTAATTCGGAAAATCTGAAATTTTTTGGTACTAGTAGAATCTACACGCTACGACGATTCTAACGACACTAATCATTGCCATGTTTCTGCTTTCTTTCCGGAATTTTAATTTCTTTTGTGATTTTCAGACAAATGAGCACAAAAGTACTTTAATTCCGGAAAATCTGAAATTTTTTGCTCTATTTAGAATCTACACGCTACGACGATTCTAACGACACTAATCATTGCCATGTTTCTGCTTTCTTTCCGGAATTTAATTATTTTTAGTGATTTTCAGACAAATGAGCACAAAAGTACTTTAATTCCGGAAAATCTGAAATTTTTTGGTACTAGTAGAATCTACACGCTACGACGATTCTAACGACACTAATCATTGCCATGTTTCTGCTTTCATTCCGGAATTTTAATTTCTTTTGTGATTTTCAGACAAATGAGCACAAAAGTACTTTAATTCCGGAAAATCTGAAATTTTTTGCTCTATTTAGAATCTACACGCTACGACGATTCTAACGACACTAATCATTGCCATGTTTCTGCTTTCTTTCCGGAATTTTAATTTCTTTTGTGATTTTCAGACAAATGAGCACAAAAGTACTTTAATTCGGAAAATCTGAAATTTTTTGGTACTAGTAGAATCTACACGCTACGACGATTCTAACGACACTAATCATTGCCATGTTTCTGCTTTCTTTCCGGAATTTTAATTTCTTTTGTGATTTTCAGACAAATGAGCACAAAAGTACTTTAATTCCGGAAAATCTGAAATTTTTTGCTCTATTTAGAATCTACACGCTACGACGATTCTAACGACACTAATCATTGCCATGTTTCTGCTTTCATTCCGGAATTTTAATTTCTTTTGTGATTTTCAGACAAATGAGCACAAAAGTACTTTAATTCCGGAAAATCTGAAATTTTTTGCTCTATTTAGAATCTACACGCTACGACGATTCTAACGACACTAATCATTGCCATGTTTCTGCTTTCTTTCCGGAATTTTAATTTCTTTTGTGATTTTCAGACAAATGAGCACAAAAGTACTTTAATTCCGGAAAATCTGAAATTTTTTGCTCTATTTAGAATCTACACGCTACGACGATTCTAACGACACTAATCATTGCCATGTTTCTGCTTTCATTCCGGAATTTTAATTTCTTTTGTGATTTTCAGACAAATGAGCACAAAAGTACTTTAATTCCGGAAAATCTGAAATTTTTTGGTACTAGTAGAATCTACACGCTACGACGATTCTAACGACACTAATCATTGCCATGTTTCTGCTTTCTTTCCGGAATTTTAATTTCTTTTGTGATTTTCAGACAAATGAGCACAAAAGTACTTTAATTCCGGAAAATCTGAAATTTTTTGCTCTATTTAGAATCTACACGCTACGACGATTCTAACGACACTAATCATTGCCATGTTTCTGCTTTCATTCCGGAATTTTAATTTCTTTTGTGATTTTCAGACAAATGAGCACAAAAGTACTTTAATTCCGGAAAATCTGAAATTTTTTGGTACTAGTAGAATCTACACGCTACGACGATTCTAACGACACTAATCATTGCCATGTTTCTGCTTTCTTTCCGGAATTTTAATTTCTTTTGTGATATTCAGACAAATGAGCACAAAAGTACTTTAATTCCGGAAAATCTGAAATTTTTTGGTACTAGTAGAATCTACACGCTACGACGATTCTAACGACACTAATCATTGCCATGTTTCTGCTTTCTTTCCGGAATTTTAATTTCTTTTGTGATTTTCAGACAAATGAGCACAAAAGTACTTTAATTCCGGAAAATCTGAAATTTTTTGCTCTATTTAGAATCTACACGCTACGACGATTCTAACGACACTAATCATTGCCATGTTTCTGCTTTCATTCCGGAATTTTACCTTCTTTTGTGATTTTCAGACAAATGAGCACAAAAGTACTTTAATTCCGGCAAATCTGAAACTTTTTGCTCTATTTAGAATCTACACGCTACGACGATTCTAACGACACTAATCATTGCCATGTTTCTGCTTTCTTTCCGGAATTTTAATTTCTTTTGTGATTTTCAGACAAATGAGCACAAAAGTACTTTAATTCCGGAAAATCTGAAATTTTTTGCTCTATTTAGAATCTACACGCTACGACGATTCTAACGACACTAATCATTGCCATGTTTCTGCTTTCATTCCGGAATTTTAATTTCTTTTGTGATTTTCAGACAAATGAGCACAAAAGTACTTTAATTCTGGAAAATCTGAAATTTTTTGCTCTATTTAGAATCTACACGCTACGACGATTCTAACGACACTAATCATTGCCATGTTTCTGCTTTCTTTCCGGAATTTTAATTTCTTTTGTGATTTTCAGACAAATGAGCACAAAAGTACTTTAATTCCGGAAAATCTGAAATTTTTTGGTACTAGTAGAATCTACACGCTACGACGATTCTAACGACACTAATCATTGCCATGTTTCTGCTTTCTTTCCGGAATTTTAATTTCTTTTGTGATTTTCAGACAAATGAGCACAAAAGTACTTTAATTCCGGAAAATCTGAAATTTTTTGGCACTAATAGAATCTACACGCTACGACGATTCTAACGACACTAATCATTGCCATGTTTCTGCTTTCTTTCCGGAATTTTAATTTCTTTTGTGATTTTCAGACAAATGAGCACAAAAGTACTTTAATTCCGGAAAATCTGAAATTTTTTGGTACTAGTAGAATCTACACGCTACGACGATTCTAACGACACTAATCATTGCCATGTTTCTGCTTTCTTTCCGGAATTTTAATTTCTTTTGTGATTTTCAGACAAATGAGCACAAAAGTACTTTAATTCCGGAAAATCTGAAATTTTTTGCTCTATTTAGAATCTACACGCTACGACGATTCTAACGACACTAATCATTGCCATGTTTCTGCTTTCATTCCGGAATTTTAATTTCTTTTGTGATTTTCAGACAAATGAGCACAAAAGTACTTTAATTCCGGAAAATCTGAAATTTTTTGCTCTATTTAGAATCTACACGCTACGACGATTCTAACGACACTAATCATTGCCATGTTTCTGCTTTCATTCCGGAATTTTAATTTCTTTTGTGATTTTCAGACAAATGAGCACAAAAGTACTTTAATTCCGGAAAATCTGAAATTTTTTGCTCTATTTAGAATCTACACGCTACGACGATTCTAACGACACTAATCATTGCCATGTTTCTGCTTTCTTTCCGGAATTTTAATTTCTTTTGTGATTTTCAGACAAATGAGCACAAAAGTACTTTAATTCCGGAAAATCTGAAATTTTTTGGTACTAGTAGAATCTACACGCTACGACGATTCTAACGACACTAATCATTGCCATGTTTCTGCTTTCTTTCCGGAATTTTAATTTCTTTTGTGATTTTCAGACAAATGAGCACAAAAGTACTTTAATTCCGGAAAATCTGAAATTTTTTGGCACTAATAGAATCTACACGCTACGACGATTCTAACGACACTAATCATTGCCATGTTTCTGCTTTCTTTCCGGAATTTTAATTTCTTTTGTGATTTTCAGACAAATGAGCACAAAAGTACTTTAATTCCGGAAAATCTGAAATTTTTTGGTACTAGTAGAATCTACACGCTACGACGATTCTAACGACACTAATCATTGCCATGTTTCTGCTTTCTTTCCGGAATTTTAATTTCTTTTGTGATTTTCAGACAAATGAGCACAAAAGTACTTTAATTCCGGAAAATCTGAAATTTTTTGCTCTATTTAGAATCTACACGCTACGACGATTCTAACGACACTAATCATTGCCATGTTTCTGCTTTCATTCCGGAATTTTAATTTCTTTTGTGATTTTCAGACAAATGAGCACAAAAGTACTTTAATTCCGGAAAATCTGAAATTTTTTGCTCTATTTAGAATCTACACGCTACGACGATTCTAACGACACTAATCATTGCCATGTTTCTGCTTTCTTTCCGGAATTTTAATTTATTTTGTGATTTTCAGACAAATGAGCACAAAAGTACTTTAATTCCGGAAAATCTGAAATTTTTTGGTACTAGTAGAATCTACACGCTACGACGATTCTAACGACACTAATCATTGCCATGTTTCTGCTTTCTTTCCGGAATTTTAATTTCTTTTGTGATTTTCAGACAAATGAGCACAAAAGTACTTTAATTCCGGAAAATCTGAAATTTTTTGGCACTAATAGAATCTACACGCTACGACGATTCTAACGACACTAATCATTGCCATGTTTCTGCTTTCTTTCCGGAATTTTAATTTCTTTTGTGATTTTCAGACAAATGAGCACAAAAGTACTTTAATTCCGGAAAATCTGAAATTTTTTGGTACTAGTAGAATCTACACGCTACGACGATTCTAACGACACTAATCATTGCCATGTTTCTGCTTTCTTTCCGGAATTTTAATTTCTTTTGTGATTTTCAGACAAATGAGCACAAAAGTACTTTAATTCCGGAAAATCTGAAATTTTTTGCTCTATTTAGAATCTACACGCTACGACGATTCTAACGACACTAATCATTGCCATGTTTCTGCTTTCATTCCGGAATTTTAATTTCTTTTGTGATTTTCAGACAAATGAGCACAAAAGTACTTTAATTCCGGAAAATCTGAAATTTTTTGCTCTATTTAGAATCTACACGCTACGACGATTCTAACGACACTAATCATTGCCATGTTTCTGCTTTCTTTCCGGAATTTTAATTTATTTTGTGATTTTCAGACAAATGAGCACAAAAGTACTTTAATTCCGGAAAATCTGAAATTTTTTGGCACTAATAGAATCTACACGCTACGACGATTCTAACGACACTAATCATTGCCATGTTTCTGCTTTCATTCCGGAATTTTACCTTCTTTTGTGATTTTCAGACAAATGAGCACAAAAGTACTTTAATTCCGGCAAATCTGAAACTTTTTGCTCTATTTAGAATCTACACGCTACGACGATTCTAACGACACTAATCATTGCCATGTTTCTGCTTTCTTTCCGGAATTTTAATTTCTTTTGTGATTTTCAGACAAATGAGCACAAAAGTACTTTAATTCCGGAAAATCTGAAATTTTTTGCTCTATTTAGAATCTACACGCTACGACGATTCTAACGACACTAATCATTGCCATGTTTCTGCTTTCATTCCGGAATTTTACCTTCTTTTGTGATTTTCAGACAAATGAGCACAAAAGTACTTTAATTCCGGCAAATCTGAAACTTTTTGCTCTATTTAGAATCTACACGCTACGACGATTCTAACGACACTAATCATTGCCATGTTTCTGCTTTCTTTCCGGAATTTTAATTTCTTTTGTGATTTTCAGACAAATGAGCACAAAAGTACTTTAATTCCGGAAAATCTGAAATTTTTTGCTCTATTTAGAATCTACACGCTACGACGATTCTAACGACACTAATCATTGCCATGTTTCTGCTTTCATTCCGGAATTTTACCTTCTTTTGTGATTTTCAGACAAATGAGCACAAAAGTACTTTAATTCCGGCAAATCTGAAACTTTTTGCTCTATTTAGAATCTACACGCTACGACGATTCTAACGACACTAATCATTGCCATGTTTCTGCTTTCTTTCCGGAATTTTAATTTCTTTTGTGATTTTCAGACAAATGAGCACAAAAGTACTTTAATTCCGGAAAATCTGAAATTTTTTGCTCTATTTAGAATCTACACGCTACGACGATTCTAACGACACTAATCATTGCCATGTTTCTGCTTTCATTCTGGAATTTTACCTTCTTTTGTGATTTTCAGACAAATGAGCACAAAAGTACTTTAATTCCGGCAAATCTGAAACTTTTTGCTCTATTTAGAATCTACACGCTACGACGATTCTAACGACACTAATCATTGCCATGTTTCTGCTTTCTTTCCGGAATTTTAATTTCTTTTGTGATTTTCAGACAAATGAGCACAAAAGTACTTTAATTCCGGAAAATCTGAAATTTTTTGCTCTATTTAGAATCTACACGCTACGACGATTCTAACGACACTAATCATTGCCATGTTTCTGCTTTCATTCCGGAATTTTAATTTCTTTTGTGATTTTCAGACAAATGAGCACAAAAGTACTTTAATTCCGGAAAATCTGAAATTTTTTGCTCTATTTAGAATCTACACGCTACGACGATTCTAACGACACTAATCATTGCCATGTTTCTGCTTTCATTCCGGAATTTTAATTTCTTTTGTGATTTTCAGACAAATGAGCACAAAAGTACTTTAATTCCGGAAAATCTGAAATTTTTTGGTACTAGTAGAATCTACACGCTACGACGATTCTAACGACACTAATCATTGCCATGTTTCTGCTTTCTTTCCGGAATTTTAATTTCTTTTGTGATTTTCAGACAAATGAGCACAAAAGTACTTTAATTCCGGAAAATCTGAAATTTTTTGGCACTAATAGAATCTACACGCTACGACGATTCTAACGACACTAATCATTGCCATGTTTCTGCTTTCTTTCCGGAATTTTAATTTCTTTTGTGATTTTCAGACAAATGAGCACAAAAGTACTTTAATTCCGGAAAATCTGAAATTTTTTGGTACTAGTAGAATCTACACGCTACGACGATTCTAACGACACTAATCATTGCCATGTTTCTGCTTTCTTTCCGGAATTTTAATTTCTTTTGTGATTTTCAGACAAATGAGCACAAAAGTACTTTAATTCCGGAAAATCTGAAATTTTTTGCTCTATTTAGAATCTACACGCTACGACGATTCTAACGACACTAATCATTGCCATGTTTCTGCTTTCATTCCGGAATTTTACCTTCTTTTGTGATTTTCAGACAAATGAGCACAAAAGTACTTTAATTCCGGCAAATCTGAAACTTTTTGCTCTATTTAGAATCTACACGCTACGACGATTCTAACGACACTAATCATTGCCATGTTTCTGCTTTCTTTCCGGAATTTTAATTTCTTTTGTGATTTTCAGACAAATGAGCACAAAAGTACTTTAATTCCGGAAAATCTGAAATTTTTTGCTCTATTTAGAATCTACACGCTACGACGATTCTAACGACACTAATCATTGCCATGTTTCTGCTTTCATTCCGGAATTTTACCTTCTTTTGTGATTTTCAGACAAATGAGCACAAAAGTACTTTAATTCCGGCAAATCTGAAACTTTTTGCTCTATTTAGAATCTACACGCTACGACGATTCTAACGACACTAATCATTGCCATGTTTCTGCTTTCTTTCCGGAATTTTAATTTCTTTTGTGATTTTCAGACAAATGAGCACAAAAGTACTTTAATTCCGGAAAATCTGAAATTTTTTGCTCTATTTAGAATCTACACGCTACGACGATTCTAACGACACTAATCATTGCCATGTTTCTGCTTTCATTCCGGAATTTTAATTTCTTTTGTGATTTTCAGACAAATGAGCACAAAAGTACTTTAATTCCGGAAAATCTGAAATTTTTTGCTCTATTTAGAATCTACACGCTACGACGATTCTAACGACACTAATCATTGCCATGTTTCTGCTTTCTTTCCGGAATTTTAATTTCTTTTGTGATTTTCAGACAAATGAGCACAAAAGTACTTTAATTCCGGAAAATCTGAAATTTTTTGGTACTAGTAGAATCTACACGCTACGACGATTCTAACGACACTAATCATTGCCATGTTTCTGCTTTCTTTCCGGAATTTTAATTTCTTTTGTGATTTTCAGACAAATGAGCACAAAAGTACTTTAATTCCGGAAAATCTGAAATTTTTTGGCACTAATAGAATCTACACGCTACGACGATTCTAACGACACTAATCATTGCCATGTTTCTGCTTTCTTTCCGGAATTTTAATTTCTTTTGTGATTTTCAGACAAATGAGCACAAAAGTACTTTAATTCCGGAAAATCTGAAATTTTTTGGTACTAGTAGAA
Source organism: Caenorhabditis virilis (assembly GCA_964036255.1). Taxonomy (NCBI): domain Eukaryota; kingdom Metazoa; phylum Nematoda; class Chromadorea; order Rhabditida; family Rhabditidae; genus Caenorhabditis; species Caenorhabditis virilis. The sequence goes on along the minus strand of OZ038418.1, from coordinate 3,419,916 downwards.
TCTACACGCTACGACGATTCTAACGACACTAATCATTGCCATGTTTCTGCTTTCTTTCCGGAATTTTAATTTCTTTTGTGATTTTCAGACAAATGAGCACAAAAGTACTTTAATTCCGGAAAATCTGAAATTTTTTGGCACTAATAGAATCTACACGCTACGACGATTCTAACGACACTAATCATTGCCATGTTTCTGCTTTCTTTCCGGAATTTTAATTTCTTTTGTGATTTTCAGACAAATGAGCACAAAAGTACTTTAATTCCGGAAAATCTGAAATTTTTTGCTCTATTTAGAATCTACACGCTACGACGATTCTAACGACACTAATCATTGCCATGTTTCTGCTTTCATTCCGGAATTTTAATTTCTTTTGTGATTTTCAGACAAATGAGCACAAAAGTACTTTAATTCCGGAAAATCTGAAATTTTTTGCTCTATTTAGAATCTACACGCTACGACGATTCTAACGACACTAATCATTGCCATGTTTCTGCTTTCTTTCCGGAATTTTAATTTCTTTTGTGATTTTCAGACAAATGAGCACAAAAGTACTTTAATTCCGGAAAATCTGAAATTTTTTGGTACTAGTAGAATCTACACGCTACGACGATTCTAACGACACTAATCATTGCCATGTTTCTGCTTTCTTTCCGGAATTTTAATTTCTTTTGTGATTTTCAGACAAATGAGCACAAAAGTACTTTAATTCCGGAAAATCTGAAATTTTTTGGTACTAGTAGAATCTACACGCTACGACGATTCTAACGACACTAATCATTGCCATGTTTCTGCTTTCTTTCCGGAATTTTAATTTCTTTTGTGATTTTCAGACAAATGAGCACAAAAGTACTTTAATTCCGGAAAATCTGAAATTTTTTGGCACTAATAGAATCTACACGCTACGACGATTCTAACGACACTAATCATTGCCATGTTTCTGCTTTCTTTCCGGAATTTTAATTTCTTTTGTGATTTTCAGACAAATGAGCACAAAAGTACTTTAATTCCGGAAAATCTGAAATTTTTTGGTACTAGTAGAATCTACACGCTACGACGATTCTAACGACACTAATCATTGCCATGTTTCTGCTTTCTTTCCGGAATTTTAATTTCTTTTGTGATTTTCAGACAAATGAGCACAAAAGTACTTTAATTCCGGAAAATCTGAAATTTTTTGGTACTAGTAGAATCTACACGCTACGACGATTCTAACGACACTAATCATTGCCATGTTTCTGCTTTCTTTCCGGAATTTTAATTTCTTTTGTGATTTTCAGACAAATGAGCACAAAAGTACTTTAATTCCGGAAAATCTGAAATTTTTTGGTACTAGTAGAATCTACACGCTACGACGATTCTAACGACACTAATCATTGCCATGTTTCTGCTTTCTTTCCGGAATTTTAATTTCTTTTGTGATTTTCAGACAAATGAGCACAAAAGTACTTTAATTCCGGAAAATCTGAAATTTTTTGCTCTATTTAGAATCTACACGCTACGACGATTCTAACGACACTAATCATTGCCATGTTTCTGCTTTCATTCCGGAATTTTAATTTCTTTTGTGATTTTCAGACAAATGAGCACAAAAGTACTTTAATTCCGGAAAATCTGAAATTTTTTGCTCTATTTAGAATCTACACGCTACGACGATTCTAACGACACTAATCATTGCCATGTTTCTGCTTTCTTTCCGGAATTTTAATTTCTTTTGTGATTTTCAGACAAATGAGCACAAAAGTACTTTATTTCCGGAAAATCTGAAATTTTTTGGTACTAGTAGAATCTACACGCTACGACGATTCTAACGACACTAATCATTGCCATGTTTCTGCTTTCTTTCCGGAATTTTAATTTCTTTTGTGATTTTCAGACAAATGAGCACAAAAGTACTTTAATTCCGGAAAATCTGAAATTTTTTGGCACTAATAGAATCTACACGCTACGACGATTCTAACGACACTAATCATTGCCATGTTTCTGCTTTCTTTCCGGAATTTTAATTTCTTTTGTGATTTTCAGACAAATGAGCACAAAAGTACTTTAATTCCGGAAAATCTGAAATTTTTTGGCACTAATAGAATCTACACGCTACGACGATTCTAACGACACTAATCATTGCCATGTTTCTGCTTTCTTTCCGGAATTTTAATTTCTTTTGTGATTTTCAGACAAATGAGCACAAAAGTACTTTAATTCCGGAAAATCTGAAATTTTTTGCTCTATTTAGAATCTACACGCTACGACGATTCTAACGACACTAATCATTGCCATGTTTCTGCTTTCATTCCGGAATTTTAATTTCTTTTGTGATTTTCAGACAAATGAGCACAAAAGTACTTTAATTCCGGAAAATCTGAAATTTTTTGGCACTAATAGAATCTACACGCTACGACGATTCTAACGACACTAATCATTGCCATGTTTCTGCTTTCTTTCCGGAATTTTAATTTCTTTTGTGATTTTCAGACAAATGAGCACAAAAGTACTTTAATTCCGGAAAATCTGAAATTTTTTGCTCTATTTAGAATCTACACGCTACGACGATTCTAACGACACTAATCATTGCCATGTTTCTGCTTTCTTTCCGGAATTTTAATTTCTTTTGTGATTTTCAGACAAATGAGCACAAAAGTACTTTAATTCCGGAAAATCTGAAATTTTTTGGTACTAGTAGAATCTACACGCTACGACGATTCTAACGACACTAATCATTGCCATGTTTCTGCTTTCTTTCCGGAATTTTAATTTCTTTTGTGATTTTCAGACAAATGAGCACAAAAGTACTTTAATTCCGGAAAATCTGAAATTTTTTGCTCTATTTAGAATCTACACGCTACGACGATTCTAACGACACTAATCATTGCCATGTTTCTGCTTTCTTTCCGGAATTTTAATTTCTTTTGTGATTTTCAGACAAATGAGCACAAAAGTACTTTAATTCCGGAAAATCTGAAATTTTTTGGTACTAGTAGAATCTACACGCTACGACGATTCTAACGACACTAATCATTGCCATGTTTCTGCTTTCTTTCCGGAATTTTAATTTCTTTTGTGATTTTCAGACAAATGAGCACAAAAGTACTTTAATTCCGGAAAATCTGAAATTTTTTGGCACTAATAGAATCTACACGCTACGACGATTCTAACGACACTAATCATTGCCATGTTTCTGCTTTCTTTCCGGAATTTTAATTTCTTTTGTGATTTTCAGACAAATGAGCACAAAAGTACTTTAATTCCGGAAAATCTGAAATTTTTTGGCACTAATAGAATCTACACGCTACGACGATTCTAACGACACTAATCATTGCCATGTTTCTGCTTTCTTTCCGGAATTTTAATTTCTTTTGTGATTTTCAGACAAATGAGCACAAAAGTACTTTAATTCCGGAAAATCTGAAATTTTTTGCTCTATTTAGAATCTACACGCTACGACGATTCTAACGACACTAATCATTGCCATGTTTCTGCTTTCATTCCGGAATTTTAATTTCTTTTGTGATTTTCAGACAAATGAGCACAAAAGTACTTTAATTCCGGAAAATCTGAAATTTTTTGCTCTATTTAGAATCTACACGCTACGACGATTCTAACGACACTAATCATTGCCATGTTTCTGCTTTCTTTCCGGAATTTTAATTTCTTTTGTGATTTTCAGACAAATGAGCACAAAAGTACTTTAATTCCGGAAAATCTGAAATTTTTTGGTACTAGTAGAATCTACACGCTACGACGATTCTAACGACACTAATCATTGCCATGTTTCTGCTTTCTTTCCGGAATTTTAATTTCTTTTGTGATTTTCAGACAAATGAGCACAAAAGTACTTTAATTCCGGAAAATCTGAAATTTTTTGGCACTAATAGAATCTACACGCTACGACGATTCTAACGACACTAATCATTGCCATGTTTCTGCTTTCTTTCCGGAATTTTAATTTCTTTTGTGATTTTCAGACAAATGAGCACAAAAGTACTTTAATTCCGGAAAATCTGAAATTTTTTGGCACTAATAGAATCTACACGCTACGACGATTCTAACGACACTAATCATTGCCATGTTTCTGCTTTCTTTCCGGAATTTTAATTTCTTTTGTGATTTTCAGACAAATGAGCACAAAAGTACTTTAATTCCGGAAAATCTGAAATTTTTTGGCACTAATAGAATCTACACGCTACGACGATTCTAACGACACTAATCATTGCCATGTTTCTGCTTTCTTTCCGGAATTTTAATTTCTTTTGTGATTTTCAGACAAATGAGCACAAAAGTACTTTAATTCCGGAAAATCTGAAATTTTTTGCTCTATTTAGAATCTACACGCTACGACGATTCTAACGACACTAATCATTGCCATGTTTCTGCTTTCTTTCCGGAATTTTAATTTCTTTTGTGATTTTCAGACAAATGAGCACAAAAGTACTTTAATTCCGGAAAATCTGAAATTTTTTGCTCTATTTAGAATCTACACGCTACGACGATTCTAACGACACTAATCATTGCCATGTTTCTGCTTTCTTTCCGGAATTTTAATTTCTTTTGTGATTTTCAGACAAATGAGCACAAAAGTACTTTAATTCCGGAAAATCTGAAATTTTTTGGCACTAATAGAATCTACACGCTACGACGATTCTAACGACACTAATCATTGCCATGTTTCTGCTTTCTTTCCGGAATTTTAATTTCTTTTGTGATTTTCAGACAAATGAGCACAAAAGTACTTTAATTCCGGAAAATCTGAAATTTTTTGCTCTATTTAGAATCTACACGCTACGACGATTCTAACGACACTAATCATTGCCATGTTTCTGCTTTCTTTCCGGAATTTTAATTTCTTTTGTGATTTTCAGACAAATGAGCACAAAAGTACTTTAATTCCGGAAAATCTGAAATTTTTTGGCACTAATAGAATCTACACGCTACGACGATTCTAACGACACTAATCATTGCCATGTTTCTGCTTTCTTTCCGGAATTTTAATTTCTTTTGTGATTTTCAGACAAATGAGCACAAAAGTACTTTAATTCCGGAAAATCTGAAATTTTTTGCTCTATTTAGAATCTACACGCTACGACGATTCTAACGACACTAATCATTGCCATGTTTCTGCTTTCTTTCCGGAATTTTAATTTCTTTTGTGATTTTCAGACAAATGAGCACAAAAGTACTTTAATTCCGGAAAATCTGAAATTTTTTGCTCTATTTAGAATCTACACGCTACGACGATTCTAACGACACTAATCATTGCCATGTTTCTGCTTTCTTTCCGGAATTTTAATTTCTTTTGTGATTTTCAGACAAATGAGCACAAAAGTACTTTAATTCCGGAAAATCTGAAATTTTTTGGCACTAATAGAATCTACACGCTACGACGATTCTAACGACACTAATCATTGCCATGTTTCTGCTTTCTTTCCGGAATTTTAATTTCTTTTGTGATTTTCAGACAAATGAGCACAAAAGTACTTTAATTCCGGAAAATCTGAAATTTTTTGCTCTATTTAGAATCTACACGCTACGACGATTCTAACGACACTAATCATTGCCATGTTTCTGCTTTCTTTCCGGAATTTTAATTTCTTTTGTGATTTTCAGACAAATGAGCACAAAAGTACTTTAATTCCGGAAAATCTGAAATTTTTTGCTCTATTTAGAATCTACACGCTACGACGATTCTAACGACACTAATCATTGCCATGTTTCTGCTTTCTTTCCGGAATTTTAATTTCTTTTGTGATTTTCAGACAAATGAGCACAAAAGTACTTTAATTCCGGAAAATCTGAAATTTTTTGCTCTATTTAGAATCTACACGCTACGACGATTCTAACGACACTAATCATTGCCATGTTTCTGCTTTCTTTCCGGAATTTTAATTTCTTTTGTGATTTTCAGACAAATGAGCACAAAAGTACTTTAATTCCGGAAAATCTGAAATTTTTTGCTCTATTTAGAATCTACACGCTACGACGATTCTAACGACACTAATCATTGCCATGTTTCTGCTTTCTTTCCGGAATTTTAATTTCTTTTGTGATTTTCAGACAAATGAGCACAAAAGTACTTTAATTCCGGAAAATCTGAAATTTTTTGCTCTATTTAGAATCTACACGCTACGACGATTCTAACGACACTAATCATTGCCATGTTTCTGCTTTCTTTCCGGAATTTTAATTTCTTTTGTGATTTTCAGACAAATGAGCACAAAAGTACTTTAATTCCGGAAAATCTGAAATTTTTTGGCACTAATAGAATCTACACGCTACGACGATTCTAACGACACTAATCATTGCCATGTTTCTGCTTTCTTTCCGGAATTTTAATTTCTTTTGTGATTTTCAGACAAATGAGCACAAAAGTACTTTAATTCCGGAAAATCTGAAATTTTTTGCTCTATTTAGAATCTACACGCTACGACGATTCTAACGACACTAATCATTGCCATGTTTCTGCTTTCTTTCCGGAATTTTAATTTCTTTTGTGATTTTCAGACAAATGAGCACAAAAGTACTTTAATTCCGGAAAATCTGAAATTTTTTGCTCTATTTAGAATCTACACGCTACGACGATTCTAACGACACTAATCATTGCCATGTTTCTGCTTTCTTTCCGGAATTTTAATTTCTTTTGTGATTTTCAGACAAATGAGCACAAAAGTTCTTTCATTCCGGAAAATCTGAAATTTTTTGGTACTAGTAGAATCTACACGCTACGACGATTCTAACGACACTAATCATTGCCATGTTTCTGCTTTCTTTCCGGAATTTTAATTTCTTTTGTGATTTTCAGACAAATGAGCACAAAAGTACTTTAATTCCGGAAAATCTGAAATTTTTTGCTCTATTTAGAATCTACACGCTACGACGATTCTAACGACACTAATCATTGCCATGTTTCTGCTTTCTTTCCGGAATTTTAATTTCTTTTGTGATTTTCAGACAAATGAGCACAAAAGTTCTTTCATTCCGGAAAATCTGAAATTTTTTGGTACTAGTAGAATCTACACGCTACGACGATTCTAACGACACTAATCATTGCCATGTTTCTGCTTTCTTTCCGGAATTTTAATTTCTTTTGTGATTTTCAGACAAATGAGCACAAAAGTACTTTAATTCCGGAAATCTGAAATTTTTTGCTCTATTTAGAATCTACACGCTACGACGATTCTAACGACACTAATCATTGCCATGTTTCTGCTTTCTTTCCGGAATTTTAATTTCTTTTGTGATTTTCAGACAAATGAGCACAAAAGTACTTTAATTCCGGAAAATCTGAAATTTTTTGGCACTATTTAGAATCTACACGCTACGACGATTCTAACGACACTAATCATTGCCATGTTCTGCTTTCTTTCCGGAATTTTAATTTCTTTTGTGATTTTCAGACAAATGAGCACAAAAGTACTTTAATTCCGGAAAATCTGAAATTTTTTGCTCTATTTAGAATCTACACGCTACGACGATTCTAACGACACTAATCATTGCCATGTTTCTGCTTTCTTTCCGGAATTTTAATTTCTTTTGTGATTTTCAGACAAATGAGCACAAAAGTACTTTAATTCCGGAAAATCTGAAATTTTTTGCTCTATTTAGAATCTACACGCTACGACGATTCTAACGACACTAATCATTGCCATGTTTCTGCTTTCTTTCCGGAATTTTAATTTCTTTTGTGATTTTCAGACAAATGAGCACAAAAGTACTTTAATTCCGGAAAATCTGAAATTTTTTGGCACTAATAGAATCTACACGCTACGACGATTCTAACGACACTAATCATTGCCATGTTTCTGCTTTCTTTCCGGAATTTTAATTTCTTTTGTGATTTTCAGACAAATGAGCACAAAAGTACTTTAATTCCGGAAAATCTGAAATTTTTTGCTCTATTTAGAATCTACACGCTACGACGATTCTAACGACACTAATCATTGCCATGTTTCTGCTTTCTTTCCGGAATTTTAATTTCTTTTGTGATTTTCAGACAAATGAGCACAAAAGTACTTTAATTCCGGAAAATCTGAAATTTTTTGGCACTAATAGAATCTACACGCTACGACGATTCTAACGACACTAATCATTGCCATGTTTCTGCTTTCTTTCCGGAATTTTAATTTCTTTTGTGATTTTCAGACAAAT